>JAOPJL010000146.1:14500465-14510484 GCA_027123545.1 Trisopterus esmarkii | reverse complement strand
TGTGTGTGTGTGTGTGTGTGTGTGTGTGTGTGTGTGTGTGTGTGTGTGTGTGTGTGTGTGTGTGTCCGTCTGTCAGGACACCGGTCTCTGGGAGCCATCAAAAACTGACCCTGTGGGCAGGCTGTGGATCTGAGTTTGTGTCAGATGAGGATTTTGCCGTGTACATTACAGAGATCTGTCCGGGGCAGGATCAACTCAGGTGTTATCTACTGCGGTGAGTCAAGAGTGTCGCATGCCGACTGCTGTTTTTAACCCCTCGCTCTCTTGGCCTTCAAACCATAAAATACATGTACGAAATAATATTCTGAACTCCGCCATGCCAGTGCGAGGAGAAATGGATAACCCACTGAAATTTAATTATTTGTAGTAACTCAAGAGCTAACAGACAATACAAATAAATTAACTGAACAATCTTTTCTGTCAAACATGACATGAGTGAAGCACACTCATTGGCCAGCGCAACGCACCATTGACTTCATGCAACCGATCAACAGGCACTCCACACGGCACTTCAACATTGTCATTGCGAAATTCCATTCAATCCATTCGGTGTTCACATTCGCGCAGATATGAAGGAAAACAATCATATGGCTCATGTGAACACAAGTGAGCAAAAGAAAAGCGCATTTATTAGCTCAACAGAAAGCAAAGGGCAACAAGGTCAGCCTCTCATTCCTAGTTGATTGATTATTGGAGAAGACGACAACAAAAACAACAACAACAACAACAAGAAAAAACAACAGGCTTACCTATGTTGCTCCACCGCCTCGTTGTCAGGGAGCTCGGCGCCGCACACGTTGCAGCGTTCGTGCTGGTTCCGGGGGTCCGGCTTCATGCCCACCGCCAGCTCTCCCAGCTTGCTGAAGAACTCCCTCTGGATGAAGCTCTGGGGCAGCAGGCCCCCGTAGGCGCTGAAGTCCATGGACATGGCCAGCGCCGGGGACATGGGCAGGCCGGAGGCCATGGACACCGGCAGGGACATCATGCCGTCCGTCTTGTGGTTGGGCGGCATGGAGTAGAGCGAGGCCAGGTGCTTCTCCGTCATCCCGGCCATGGCCTCCAGGCCCATCTGGCTGAGCTCGCCCTGGGGGTCGCCCATGCCCTCGTCGCGCACGTAGTGCAGCTCCCGGGCGCTGGTGATCACGCTGCTCCGGGTGGGCGTCCCGGGCCCGTCGCGGCTCCGCTCCTCGGCGGCGACGCCGCCGCGCTCGCCGTTGCTGGAGGCGCTCGACTCCATGTTCTGGGGGCTCTCGCGCCCGTTGCCGCCCACGTCCACCTGCATCATCTCCGTCTTGATGTCGGCCATCAGCTGGTGGGAGTTGCCGTGGGCGAGGTGCTCGCCGCCGAAGCCCTGCTGGAGGAGGGACTGGCCGATGCTCATCAGGCTGTCCACGGCGGCCCGGGTGGGGCTCAGGGTGGACAGGCCGAAGGAGGTGGACACCGAGGGGCTCTGGTCCACCATGCCGGCGGCGGCGGCAGCGGCGGCGGCCTGCTGGCCGGCGGACAGGTAGGGGTTCTCGTTGGAATGCTTCTTGGGGTTCTTGGCGCCGTTGCGGCCCTTGCGCTCCTCGTCGTCCTCCGCGCCGGCCTCCGCGTCGTTCTCGTCCGACGACTGGATGGTCTCCAGGATCTTCAGGCACTGCTCCTCCAGGTACTCGATCTCCAGGATCTCGGCGGCGTAGAGCAGGTCGTCCAGGTCCTCCACCTTGGCCTGCAGCGTGGCGGTGTACGCGTACTCCAGGATTTGCTGGAACGTCTTTGGTGAGAGGAAGTCCAAAGTGTAATGCTGGCTGCTGCGGTGGAAAAGGATCTCAAACATTTTGCTGGTGCACGCCAGCACGGTCCGGTGAGCGTGGAACTCCTGGGTGTCCACCATGATGACCACATCGCAGAGGGTGCCCGCCAGACGCATCTGATTGGCCTTCTGCAACAGGCTGGTGGGGTGGTTGGGGTTCTGGAGCTGGATCAGACCCATTTTAGTTACGTCCATTATGGTGCTGTTGCAGTCCACGAGCCCGACTCATGGGGCTCGCCTTTTCCCTTCAGCTTTGTATTCGGTTATCTTTGTAAAAAAGGAAACGATGAAGTCTATCCTAGCAGAACAGAGGGAGAAAAGAGTCAGTAAATAGCGGTCCGGATAACGAGCGCAGATTTCACATTGAAATGATCCCCCTCTTCAAATTATTATTTCTTAATAAATGTGGAAAAATATGATATTGTATGATTAAATATATTATAAACGATTAAATAATGGCAATCTGAACGATATACATTTGCTGATAAATAAAAAAGGTTCACCTGACAAAAAAAAAAAGAAAGTCAGCTGAACAAATGTATAGCGTGGGGGAAGAAGAGGTGGAGCGTTGTTGGATGAAATGGCATCTTACTCAGTATTCCTATCACAGAAGACCCCAGAGCCGGGGAGGGGCCGAGCACTGGCAGCCAAAGATGCTTCAATAGGAAGATGAAGCAGGCACGTTGTAGCCTCGACAACGTTTACCCAATACATTCACCGACGCCGAACCCAAGTGACTCGTTCACTTACTTTCGGCTATAGATTGTGTAGCGTGTGGCTGCACACTGGCTCGCTCAAACCCGTGGCTTTATTGTTTTTGGAAATGGTAGCCTACGGCCAGTGAAAATGTCAGCAGAAAGTATAGTCAAATTGAACTTACTTTATAATAAAAACAAATCACCTCCTATAATTGGTGAATGACCCGAACGATAATAAAACAACACAGGCTATAAAAATCACTAAAAATAAACATTGTGTCATTTTAAAAAGGAGTGTTCGTGTTTTGGGTGTGATTGATAAAAAAAGGGCAACATAGTTAAA
This sequence comes from Trisopterus esmarkii, assembly GCA_027123545.1. Classification (NCBI taxonomy): domain Eukaryota; kingdom Metazoa; phylum Chordata; class Actinopteri; order Gadiformes; family Gadidae; genus Trisopterus; species Trisopterus esmarkii. The sequence goes on along the minus strand of JAOPJL010000146.1, from coordinate 14,507,648 downwards.
AAAAAAAAGAAAAAAGAAAGAAAATAAGTTTTACAGCCGGTTTTCTCTTCCCGTCTGAGAACATTGAGCTCTCTGGGCTAGCCTGCTCACATCCCCCTCAGCAGAGACATGCCTCAGCGACCCAACATGTAACTAAAGAGCCGCTTAACAAAGATGTCGCTCAGAAGAACACAAGCGCATCAACATATTAGCCTACATATATACATGTATGCCTTATACATATGACCAGGCTAAACAGGCCTATGCTGCTCGGTATATGATTAACCAGCACAGGGAACACATAGCCTATGCAAATGCTTTATTAAACAGCTGTAAAGCTTTGACACACAATTGTAGTCTGATACAGACAAGATCCAAACATTATAAAGCTAAAGGTAGTATTGAGTCGGTCCCTCTCACTGAGCAGAGATCACATCTTAAACCCGACATCCCCTTAATCAGATTTTTAAACTGCGATTTATGAGCCTACTGTAATAAAAATAAATGTCAGCTCCACCACACTCGCATCCAAACGGAGACGAACTTTCACATCAACGAAAACAATCGAAAGTTGCAGCATTCGTTTCGTCATTCACATCCCGTGCGGTGAGATTAGCTCTCCGTTAAGGACAGTGTTGCGTCTAGACAGCGCGCCTATACCATGGGAGAGCACTCGCTTTACATCGGGCCGCGTTTAACGCGATTCATAATAGACACCCCGATGTTTTTCCTCGGTAGGAATAAAAGATAGACTGCTGACAACGTGCTAATAGCTTTACTTAACTCCCAGGCGGCATAATCGATCGTATCACGACGAATTTAACGTCCATCTATTACAGTTGAATGCCAGCGGCGCACGCAGCATGGACTCAATGACAAAGAATTGACAGCAATCATGATGAAACAATGTGCGCGCGATTTCATATTCCTGTTCAAAAACCCGATGTGGAGAGAACAACCTTACATACATAAGCCAACTAAAAAAAATAAAAGTACATGAAAACGTGCACAGACGACGAGCTCAATGTTCCCATTGACCGCTATTCCGATCACCACACAGGTGGAATTTTTCAAACTAGGCGAAAATGCCCTCCATTTAAGATAATTTGAATGAAGTAGTCTACATGCGACCTAATTGTCTCCGGATCGTGGAGGTGAAAAGGAGAACGAGAGGGAGAGCGGTATAGACAGGGAGATAGAGGAGAGATCCGACGATCTGGAAAATAAATCAATGTTGCATTGCATTTGTCAAGGATTTCAGATACCAGTTGGCGGTGTGCGTGTGTGTATACGTTATTGGATCTAGTGTTTGAGAAATCAAATATCTTGCCCACGGTCAAGCCAGATGTGTATGCCTACTGTAAAATGCACATCAATCAATGATTGAGGAAATGGATAGCCCACAGTTGAGAGAGCACTGTCCCCAGCGTTTTCTCATCGTGATGCCATTAAGGCTAAATGAGCAACACAAGTGTTACGAGACACTAGGGGGGGGGGGGGGGAGAGGAAGCAAGTGTCAATGTCAGAACGCATCTTCAGCAAAGTGCTAACAGTATATTTTCCTCAAATAAGTCACATGGACGAGCGTCATATGCTGTCTGGTTTTCCGAGCAGAGCCAGACCTCACGTTCTACTCGCCGTGATCTCACGAATACTTAAACACGCAGGTTACGTCAACGTCGATACCTTTACAAATACCCTACGTGGAAACTTCATTACTACCTTACACGCACACACGCAGACTATAAGCATAACATGTGCAACAACTTGAAATCATTTCACACTTCAGCGCGCTGATGCACATTGCAACTTGTCTGCTGCCCGCGCGATAGTTTCCGACTCCTCGCCAGACCGTAACTTGACATGGGGTTGAACAGGGACAGCAAACAGTGGCTGACATCAATTTTTCCCCTTAAAAAAACGTCAACATCGTGAATGAAAGTGCACACACAAAACACACGTTAACAACATGCAGGAGAAGCAGCCCTGTCCGATCGCTGTGTAACCCCTATCTTTTTTGACTCACCTCGTAAGTTGCACGTTTTGATTCCGTATGTGGTTCAGGGGGCTACAGCGTAGTAACGCAGTTCGCAGTAGCCGCTCTCACACACGCACTAACTCCTTTCTTCTTTAGGGTGAGCGAATCAACACGGCGGTGACGTCAACGGAGAGAGAGTCAGCCGGCGCTGTCTTGAATCCGTGGACTGCGAAAGTGAGACACCTAGGGGGCTATCATCTCATCTTAAAACGTGTACATTAGTGTAAGGCAATTAGAGTGTGCCCACGTGTATGTTCAATATGGATACTGTTATGCCGGCTGCCGCGCTGTTCCTCGCGCCACGATATATATAAAAAAAAAAAAACTTAATCCAGACAGAATTGAACGAATATCCCATACAGAATACATTTTGTGATGGAATATTTTAGCTGTGTTGGATTTTAATGTTAAAGTATTTTTTTTATTGATAGACAGTTATTATGGAGCATATAAAAAAATAGTAAATTGGCAGATTGGCAAATTGGCAAATCAGTGTAAACGTCAAACTGATTACATGTGTAAATTATCAACCAAGAGACCATCTATTTTCTGCATAGCTGTTGCCTAAAAAAATCATTAAGCTAATTATTCTTCCTTCTCATCCTGATAGCCTAGCTGCATGCTTTATTTGAACAGTTTGCTTGCGAATGAGATACGGGAGGCCTTTGAGTTCACACAGATTATCACCCAACCACTCCATTAGGCCTATCAGGGACCGTGTTCACAACTTCCTAAACCTTTGACATAAGAATGTATTGTACACTGCACATAAAAGTGTTTGCATAATGATAATACCATTTACTCAGCATGCAAATAACAAACTGGGCCCTGGGCCGTGGAATTCCGATACCTCCTGAAAGAGGAACCAAACATAAAAAAAATAAGACTACACAGGCAGCACCATCCCAGGTATAAAAAAATAAAAGCTGAACTGGTTATTCAAATAACTGTGATTTATTTTGTTGTCAAAAGGTGGCAAGTGATGCCACCCCTTCTGTTATACAATAGTACTTTATTGTCAGGTATGAATTGCAATGGGTGCTGTGTTTATCATGTGGTTTGACTTTTTTCAAACCAGCAGATGTGCACCAAACAAGGAAGGGGGTGTAATTGTTTATTTTCCTGGTTGGCTCATGCAGGAAGAGTACTTCATGTGCCATGCAAACTATGGACGGTTGTGACTTTCCTGTTGGCAAAACAAATAGTTTGGCGTGCAGAATGAACTATGACTGAGATCTTTGTTTTATGACAGAGAAGGGACATAACTAATGCCACCATGTAGAGTTTTATGCACAGTATGTCGGGTGAGGACCCAAGGTAGATTGGCTGATTGCCATGTCATCAACTAATGGGGATCCTTCAAATAAACACATATAATATAATAATATTAAATAATATAAAATACAACAGACGTCTGGGATTGTCCAGGACGTATAGAAATCTCTAGGCCTCCCATATCATGGTTTTCTGAACCTGAACATACATTTCCTCTTTATTCTTCTCTGCTCTTTATTTTCACTGATCCGCTGAAACCATCATGAACACGTTGCTCTGATTATCATATTTTGATCCATGACATGTAATCGAGATTGTGTTTATTTTGTAACACAGCCGAGCAGCCCATTTTGCATGCACCTACATAGCCTGTGGCCAGCATACCATAAGTAGCCTAGTGTTGATGCTGTCACGCAAATCATGTGACAGCAAACACAGCTCACAGTTCCTCCATTATGAACTGAATATATTTTATTCATTTTCATATGACATATTCCTATAAAAGAAAATGTGATTCCACCACCTGCAGTATGTAAGTAAATGTACAGATTACCATCACCCAGTGATCTAACATTGAGCGAAATATTTTGTGCAAGATACTGCAAGATATCCCTCTCCTGTCGACAAAAGAAAAGCAAAACATTGTTGGCTCATCGTGTGATGATTGATTAACAGGTCTTATCATTACCTGTGGGTATAACTATTAGGCAGTTAGGCTAAATGATAATGATAAGCAATGGTGTTGGAAGGAGCCAGAGAGATTTTAGAGGGCGGGGGGAATCTTCTTTCAACTTCCAAAAATTCAGTGCGGCCCTTGGATTTTTTTGTTGGATTAATCCAAGCAAGGATCATAGAGTGCTTCATCACCTTTGAGCCCCATGGCGGGCAGGCTTTGTGCCGGCTTACTCAGGGATGAAGAAAAAGGCACTGCCTTAATCTGGCAATAATCCAGCACCCCCTCTCTCACTCCTTCCACCTATTACTGAAGGGAATAGAAGGAACCCATCGAAAATCATATTTAGTGGCACATTTCAAAACAGCACCAGTCACACTTTAAGGCGGTAGCAGGGATTTGTACAATCGATGGCCGACTGACTATCAGCTAATAAGCGCCTTGTCCCTGTCATTATAAACTGTATCTATTTGTGATTATGACACATGAATATAGTAGCAATTATATAAATTATTTCACTGTAGACGTGTACACCTGGAGTAGTATCATTAGCCGTGTTATCAGCATGATAACTGCCATACTGCATTCTGCAATAGCCTTCATTATTTACAATAATGAGAAGTTCTCCGATCCAAACTATTGGGCTAATAACAGTGATAAGGACTAAACTTAACACTGCTGTGTGGTAATTAGTACTTTCTGAATTATAAAACACCATTTGTGTAGTTTCAGCCCCAGGAGGTTTACAGATAGGAAGAATAAGTAGCACACACACAACAAGCCAAATACACAAGTATGCATGACCTGAGAACGCTGAGGCCATGCAGTGTGCGATTGTACAGTAAGTTCCTTCACGAGAATTGTCATTAGAAATGGGCTGCTTGCTCGCTTGCTCTCTTTCAGAATGTGTAAATACTTCACCCTGAAACTCGAGACCTCAGTGATGTCCAGAGAGGTTGTTGGTGTAGCCCTGTGCATTGTGAAAGGTTGCAACACCCTCCCCATCAGAGAAAGGGTAAAAAAAAAAAAAAAAGGATCAACACAAACGTGATTGGTCCTTAAAAAAAGAAAGATTGCTGGACCTATCTTAGATTCATCTTAAAATAAAAGTGACTTTCTTTGTGATTCTTTTTTGTTTTGTTTTGTTGTTGCTTCTGTTTATAATTCTCCCCGAAATAAAAGGCCACTTGGAAAGCCGGAGGAAGGTGGGGAAATAGTGATATAAAGTAAAACATGTACATGGCACAACAACCCCCCGCCCCCCACCCCACTCCCAAATAAAGTATAGTTTGCTATTGTCTGGTGTCCAATGCAGGCATGGCTTATGGAAGAGATGAAGTGGGGGGTAGGTAGGGCCCCACACAGTGGATCTTTGTCAAACTCTGTCCATACAGCCCCATTGAATGGGCTCTTTTTACACTTGTGTAAACCTTGGGGGCGTCTCCAGCACTCAGGCCGCGCCTCCACGACCCCTGACCCTCACCTCTGACCTCGGGTGGGTTTTGGTCAGGAACAAACTTTTAGCTGGCCATGTGCTCAAGGCAACTCTGATAGAAAAAAAGGTCTACCTGTCTTGAATAATATAAGTGTGTCAATTCATTATTAATTAGATAATATATTAAACACTTTACCATATTCATCACACTCAATATCTCCAATTCATGAATCAAATTATAACGACTACTAAAGATGTGGTTCTGTCGATGCTGCTGCTGTTTCCACAGCTCTTTTAATAGCCTTTTAAACACCTCCAGTTTGTAATCTGTGTGGCCCAGTGGCTATCCCCTGGCATTCAGTGTGTGTCCATCACTATTTGAAATCCGACCCTCAGTGACCCAGTGACCCTGCTCCGTACATTTGCCTAGTTACAGGTTTGCCCTGTCCCATGCACCGCGCTGTCTAATCTCAAAGAATGGCCAAGCCTTTGCTTCGGGTTAATGGGTGAAATTGCTGTGTTGACCTAGGTGTTTTATTTACCCAATGCCTATTTACCCCTCCATTCCAAAGACATCACCTGCGGCACTCATAAGGACGGGCCACAGAGGTTAAGAGAATCCCCTTGGATCAATACGATGTTTGTTTGTCTGGGCCAACAGAGAATGGCATTGCGACAATTCCGGTTTGTGCAGTGACTTTCAGGTGGAAAGTGCCTTGACCCTAGCTACTTTTTAGCTGAAAATGACAGGGCGGTATTATTTCGGAGGTGGTTGTGTAAGACTATGTACACACAGTCGGAAGGGGGTGGTGGGAGGAAGAGGGGGGCAGGGGTAAAGAGAGCAATGCTTTATTGGAATAGCTTGAAAAAATCCTTCTTTTTCGATTTGTGCATTTAATGAATGTTCTGCCAGCGTGATCGCCGGGTTCAAACTCAATATATGTGTGTCTATAAATATGGATTAAATGGTCTTCCGCCAAGCATCCTCATTTTATTGATTCTATAATTAACTATTTCAATAATAAAATCAAGCTTTCATGAGTCTTTTAATAAGAAGCCGAGAACACTTCAGATTCTTCTGTTGGTCTCAGCCTCATCATCGTGTCAGTCTCTCAGCTACTCAACAAAAGTGATCTAGGGACGACATTTTTATTTTAAGACTGGACCTCTCACTGCACAGCATAGCTGGAAGTCCTCTGTGTTCTGTAACCGCACTGCTTTTATTTTATTATTGCTAAATTCATGCAGCCCAGTCCACCAAATCAAACCCATAATCAGTGCACCGCAGATCAATTTAAGTTTTAAAAACGGTGGAGTTCCCATTCACACATTAAATCAACCAGCCGCCTAACCAGCCGCCTAACCAACCGACTAACCAAGCAGTCGACTGGCCGACTTACTAAACCCACCAACCCACCCACCCACCGACTGACCAGCAGACCCGCCCAGACCGTGTTGACCGTGGTAGTTTCCTCATCAATAATGAATATATGTGCACCCCATTCGGAGGCTCAGACCACGTTAGCACAGTTCTCCGGCTGTGTAATTTGTCCACTGTCTGAACAAATGAACAAATTAAATGTTCAGGCAGTGGAGGAGGAGCTCACACTGGGTTCACAAGTAGCAGATCAATCCTCCTTCACCGGCCTTTGTTTGCACTTGGGTACTTTTTATATTTATTTCAGTCTTTTTGGGGGCTATTAAAAGAGTTACGCAAGAGCGATTGCACTAGTGGCTTAAGTATGTGTGTGGCATGTGTGTGTTTGTGTGTGTGTGGGTCTGT
>JAOPJL010000146.1:14297453-14310531 GCA_027123545.1 Trisopterus esmarkii | reverse complement strand
CTCTCTCTCTCTCTCTCTCTCTCTCTCTCTCTCTCTCTCTCTCTCTCTCTCTCTCTCTCTCTCTCTCTCTCTCGTACACGCACGGAAGCAGGCACCACAACCACACACACGACAGCAAAGTGGATGTTTTCAGATGCAGATAAAGTAGTGCACAAGTGCCGGCAGAATAAGGGCAGATGGTGGGCAGTAATTCGGATAAGAAGCTTCCCTAACTGTTGTGTCACAGAAGGAAAACACAAAGACACAACGCCAAGTCAACATAATGGATTTGGACCTACTTCAGAATGTATCCTAATCCATTTGGTTTGTTTTCTGTTTTTTTTTATTATTATTAATAACCAGTATTGTCTTCGGGCAAATATCTTAAAGATAAAATCGGAATGTTATAAACCTGCATTGTGTGACTGCATTCCCGCGTACCAGCCGCAGTGATTCAGTCCGTTACGACAGCCCTCAATCAGCCCATAAGGAGTCACACCAGAGTCTCTTGACCGCAGAGTGGGAACGTTTTCACACCACACTTCCAAACCACTTCACCCAAAATAGTTACACAAAAACAGTTTGTTCTGATTCAGAGAAGTTGCAAACCAAAAACAACACTAGAAAAATACATTGTTGAAAAAAATGCATGGTCATTCGTATAATCTGGTCTACCTAAAAAGTTGAAAAAACGCGGATAAAACGCAGTTACAGTTGATCCATCTTTATCCTGTTCTAGCGCCCCATGTGGTCAATTAAGGACAGCGTTTTTCAGTGGGCATTGGAGACTATTATATTCATCATATTTGCAGCTTTTTAAAATGGTCTGTCTATCTTGCAGTCCATCAATATGAACAATGGTTTTGGTAGGCTTTGGACGCAGATAAACCAGAAATCCCGCAATGCAATCTGTCTTACCGTTCATTCCCATCAGATGAATTTGTCCTTTTTATACAGCACCACCTAGTGGTGCAAGATAATTAATGTATTTGGTAAACGGGGTGAGGATATGGTAGTTTGAAATTCCGCATTTTTTGATAATAGTATTACTAAATAGAAATATGATTTGTGATAAATAAGGCAGATGGAAAAGATGGTTATTGTATTCATGTATTATCATCATCATTATTAGTAGCCTATTGGTTGTTTGTAAGTTATTTGTGTGTGAACTCTTAATATGGAAAACCTTTAGCCCTGTATTGTGCATCTTCTTAACAGCGTGTGATGTCACACTTCCCAGATATGCATTGCTCAGCAGGTATTATGACATCACTCTCTCCCACTAGGTCTCTGCCTCTCTCTCAATGCCAGCAGGGCGTGGGGCTATATGTATCTAAACCACGCCCCCTACTCAACCACAGTTTACTAAAGAAAATGGAAACAAATCCTGGGAGAGAACCTCTGTTTATTTGCCAGATATAAAAAATAAAAAGTTTTTTATTGTAAAGAATATCATTATTAATATTTTGTACGATCATTATGAAAATGATGATGATGGTCATCATCATTATTGCTGCACATGCATATACATATGCTTGATTAAAGGTCTCCGTCCTCACCCTATCTGGAGGGCAGCAGCATTGTGCTGCTAACAGATCCACTAATGGTACACTGTGAAGGGCCTCATTACTGGGAGAACTCTTGAATGGAAGCCGGAAGGCCTACATGTTGACCACATGTTACCGGGTATAAGCCTGAATGCAAATGTTGGAAACGTCAAGTCAGTCAGCCATCCATCCGTCCATCTATCCATTCATTCATTCATCCATCCATTTAGCCAGCCGTCCATCTATCCATTCATTCATCCATTAATCTACCCATCTATCCACTCATCCATCCATTTATTAATTAATTCATCCACTCATCTATCCACCCATTCATCTATCCATTAATCTATCCATCTATCCAGTCATCAATTCATCCATTCATCAATTCATCCATCCATCCAGAAAGAGTGCAAAAGTGTAAATGAAAACACCAGCATCCTCTCCTCTTCTATCGCATGAATCTAAGGAGACAAATACAAGGTGGTTTTCAGATCAGCCTCCACCCCGATCAGACTGTATGGCGGGTGTGGTGCAGCCGACCCAAAATGGATTACAGAAAACTAGATTAAAGGCGGATAGAGGGAAGGATAGAGAGATGGATGAAGATATAAAATCCGGATTACGGTTCTGACTGATACCGGCACCACAGAATTGTGAGCTATTTTCTGTGCTGCATTTTTTTTTTGCAGTATCTAATTATTTTTCAGGTTTCTCCAATCTCAGCACCGGGTTGAAGATGATGCTTTCCCGATGTTTGCTCTCGTTTTGAATGGAACCGCCACCTGTACGCACACCATCTGCCAGTCGGATCATTTGCAGTCTGTTTTTTCGGCATCTAGGCTGAAAGTGCCTTAATAGATCCTAACAAGCTCTTTTTTGTTTGCCTTCTACTTTTATGTTCGGTTGGTAACAGTTGCATACAGATGCTCCATGCTTGTACCGGTGTCCCTGCGATATTTGAATAAAATGTGAAAAGGGGTGGTTTTTCTGAAAGGAAACACATTGAGATACACAAACACCTACAAGGAAATAATGGTCCAAGGAAATAACATAGGTCCACAACAACTGTATACTTTTCTATTTCAAAAGGGAGGTAGCTTTTTATTTTATCATACTAAAATAGACCTTGGTACACACATAATGATTGAGTTCTGAATTGCTGATGTGTGAATGAGTTACGAGAATGCATTCATAATGCATTACACACACAAGCACACAAAAACACAAACGCATACACACACAATGATTGAGTTTTTAATCCCTGAGGTGCGAATGAGTTGAGTTAATGCATTCATAATGCATTTATATTGCCATACCCACAGAAGGTTAAGTGGGGGTTATAGTTGTGGCCTAGCCTTAGTGTAGATGGGGATATGTGGTTTCACATGGGGCTCGAAGCTCGTTGTAGAGCTGGACGTTTAGAAAACGACCATGACGCCGAGCATGTAAGCTGTCCAAAGAGACCTTTTCAGAACCACTTTCTCCTACGTGCTCTAATGGCTCGGTAAAGGGTTGGCTGCTGGCTGCAGGGTGCAGGCCGGAGCCTGCTTGTGAGTAGGTTTTGCTGTAGGACACGAGGGCTCTGTGGGCCAGGATTAAGGAGCATTTCATTCCGCAGGTGAGGTTGGTGTCACTGAGCAATTAGCATAATTCCATAGCATAATTCCATGGTAAAAAGGGGCCTACAACCGTAACTTAAGAAACAAACGCTACAACTTGAAGATGGCTGCAAACAGTAATCCAACGTCAGATGGAATAGAGATAGAAAATGCTATGCTGAAGTCACATCTTTGGCAATAGTTTGGCTTTCCAGTGAAGTCTGAGAACAACAACAAAGAATTGTTGACAAGACAAAGACAATTGTGAAATGTGCAAAGCAATAAAACCATACACATCTCAACAAGATTGTTCATCTTCAACGTATCATAAGGTCAGATATAAAGAAAATGCCATTGGGCCAAACAACTTTACAGAAGTAATTTGCTACAACTTTACCACCAACAAGTCAATAAGCTACAGAAAAAACCAAAGCCATTGGGAAGTTCATATCCCATGACTTGCGATAGCTTCAGGCTTTTGCTCAAAACACTGGAGCCAAAATACCACATTCCGTAACCAAAACACTTTTCTAGTGTGCGAATCTCTACAAAGACACGGGAGCAAATACTGTGGAGAATTTGAAATAAGCGAATTGTATTTCGCTTACTACAGACGGGGGGACTAGCCATGCCACACAGGGCTGTATCCCCATCACAACGCATATCATACGTAATTGGGAGATGGCTAGCTATGCCCTGCAGACTCGCCCGTTATTGAGTGGCACATGGGAGTTAACGTGGGTGTTAAGTGCTAAAACAGGCCGCAACGGAATGAGGTACATTCACAAGGCTGCAGTTGTAACAGATCATGCTCAAAATATGGACACTGCGCTCCGTGAAAGCGCTCTTGGAACACTAGTATAAATCTATAAATCTAGCTACCCAGGGGGGGGCCACAGGTACCCCGCGCCAGCCGCTTGCTTGGCCGGGCGGGTGCGAAGAGTTGGCAACCCTCTTTCATAGGAGCACTAAAGCGACTGCAGTTTCAGCCTCTAAAAACGCTCTGTGACACCTTCTGTCTCACAAGCTCATAATGGACGTGTCAACCAGATGGGACAGTTTGTATGATATGCTCGAACGCTATCTGGAACAACAGGCGGCTGTTATGGCAGTCCTGATGAGCGCTGAAGCGCGAGGAAACGGCAGAGACGCTGATTACGTTGGATGTCGGTGATATATCAGATGCAGAGGGCATTGTAAAGGTGCTCAAGCCACCGAGGACTGCTACGACAGTTGTTTGTGACAAGAAGCGGCCCACTCCATCACCACTCGATGATTGTGTGGCTTGTGTGCTTGATCGAGAGGAGTGTCACCGTGTCAGGGGAATTCCCCCATCGAAGGTAGTTTGAAGAGCACCATTCCGAAAGACATCTCTAGACCCACGATTCAAGAGTCTAGTTCAACTGTTATCTAACCCTCACACACTATGTGCACGCATAGCCTTGCTTATAGGTAAGCATACCCTAACAAGATGCAGGCTATTATTCTTTAAAGAAATCATTCTTTAAAGAAAACATGAGAGATCAGGCCAAATCTTTTATGTTTTGATAGGGTTCAAATTAAAATATAAGGCATTACAGAATAACACAACCATTAACCATTATGCTTTGTTAGGGATAATAATTGCATTTGGGGGTACGACTAGAATAGGGTTAAATGCCTGTAGGTTAGAAATACCCCTTATTATACTCACTCTTTTTCAGCATCTTACCGAAGCGGTCTGTTTTGTATCATATCGCATTAAGTCGCCCCCCTCCCGAGTAGTGCTCTCTGTTGCCTCTCTGTTTGGTCGAACACTTGTGCGTGCGTCGGCAAATTCACCGGGAGCTAGGAGGTGCGACTTCTGTGCGGCTCACTGCACAGTCTGACGTCACACTGTTACGGAAGTAAAGAACGCAAACTGTTTAACATTGAGGGCCATTCTCAGTGGGCACGAATACTCTACCTGGCTTGGACTTCTAGTTCTTCTACTTTGTAGCTTAGCAGACTCAAAACATACATGTATACACAACATGTATACATACATCATCTAACACAACAAAGGGAAAATTCGAAAAAGGCATGATATCACCCCTGCTTAACAAAACGATCAAAGAACATGATGAGATGCTCCCCGTTCTCCAAAGAAGGGCCTTGTGGAAGACTCTGTTAAGAGGCTATGAGAGTGCGCGCAGGTATCCGGGGAGGGAGGTAGACACACTGCAAGCTCATCCAATAATTAATTCAGGCCGTTGAATTGATTAGTTGGACTTGGGGAAACCACAGATAGCGGCAAGCCCAGATTCACCTTTTTCACCACTCTATGGTCTATGGACCACTAACAGTGCGGCAACAGATTTTTTGTGTCAAATGACGGGCACGGCTCCTGACCATTATGCGACTTTGAGTGTCGGGTCGACTTCGGCAGTGCAAACTACACGACTGGTTTTACCGTCTTGCCTTGGCGAAAGGTTGGTGGCCCACACTAGGGAACAAGTGGGGGTACGCACATGAAGACTATCTGATTATTCGCTCCTTCTCGGAAATCTTGCCTGACTAATACATAGTCTTTAACAATACATATAAATCAAAGTTCCATGACATAAGTTGGGGGACAAAGACTCCCAAGGCAATTTCTCGCCCAAGCCTACAAAGGTGTAATAACCCTTTCTCCTTTCATTGTCGTACCACAGATTCAATCGAGCCTGAAGGCTTACAGCACCATCACCCTAAGCCTAAGGAGTCTCAACTCCCTAAATAGTTCAAGCCTTTTTCTGGTCCATTATTTTTAATAAACCAAACATTAAGCTTCACAATGGTGTGGTCTTTTTCATGGAAAATGCAAATGCAGTGTTTGAATATGATTACGTCACATATTCTTTAATCAATGTAATCTTAGATTATCGTATGATTGCTCCTGCTGTTCGGAGCCGACCATTATTTTCTGCTTACAGTGTCAGTGGGGAAAGCGAACAGCCCAGTGATTGGAGCAGCCCCATCTCCACGGAAACCATGGCGGAGACTTGTGTTATCTGCAAAGATAACACAGAGGACAGGGCACAGACAAACGGTTTGACATGCTATTCATGGATCTGAGTATATTAGAGATGTAGTCAATGCATTCATTGTGGTAAAAAAGACAAAAATACCTAAAACAACATATAAATATATAATGGTTTAATGTCTCCTGTCTGGTTGTGATTTAATGTACCCTGTTCAATCGAAAATTCCTTCCAAAGATAAATGTCTGCCTTTTGCAAGGAAAACATAACATCTGTTTGAATATATAATACGTATCAATGTATGTATTAATAAGTGCAGGGTACATAGGGAGTGCAACCAGAAAGATTAATTTAATTCCATTTAATTGCGACGGATTTCCTACCATACATTTAACATCCTAATGCTGCTGCTGTTGCTAGTCTCTAAATGGATTTGGCTGATATCTGGATATCACAAATGTATTTAACCCTGTTTGGTTGTGAGGACGTTCCTGGGGGGCGGTCAATATTGAACAACCTGTCGTCTGGATGGGGAACTCTGCCTACCAGCCTCTGCAGCTACTAAACAGTGGGGAAGAAAGCTATTTTATACAGACTCAAAAAACATACATTACTGTCCAACGGGGAAGACTTTAGATATAGATAGATTCTATATATACATAAACATGTAGATACATATAGATCCTGCTCCAACGGTATGCCAATACATAATGACATAATATTAAATGTTTATTTGTACGATTTCATAAAAAAATCTATTACAATACTTTGTGGGCTTCTGCCTATGTCTATGAAAGAAATGCAAAAGTTGTGCAAGTAATAAAATGAGCAAGCAGATTTATACTTTTTTTTTTTTTAATCGAAGTAAGAAGTAATGAGCCAATATTCCATTTTGAAAGTAACATCCACATCACTGTTGAAGGTTTCACTGAAGTCACGAACGATTTGCATCATTGCAAACGTATGGGTCACACAACAGCGTGAGGAACTGCATGCAGACCTTCCATTCAGTCCCCCCCTCCCAGCTAGCATTTGAACCAAGATGGAACCAAGATGCTCCTGGGTGAATAAGGCCGACGGGGCCTGGAAAGGCAAAGATAAGTGCCACAAAAGACAGATAAGTGCAGCAAAAAACACATTTAAATAAGCAGAAGAAGAAGAACAAAAACTTGAAAAACATGCGACATCACTCAGGGTAATGATTCAGTTTAAAAGCTGAGCTATTGAGCCATTAAACCTGACAGCAGGTGCGCAATGAGATGGAAAATGATGGCAAGAGCCAGGATATAAATACGTACAGTTTGACAGTATTTTATAGCAGTGACCATAATTTATGTATCATTTTCAGATGACTTGCGGTGGCGACAACAAAGGCAGCGATGAGGCCAGACCAAAAGGTCAGCCGTAGGTAAAGGGATGAGAAATGTGAGCGCGGGGGCGAGACGCAGAACACAGAGTTAAACAAAAAAAAAAACGCCACACGTCAGAAGTGCAGTATACAGCCTTTGGCGAGAAAATAATTTACATAGCGCTCTAATTAACTCCAAGGCGCTAGTCTGAGAGACTCCATTATACCCTTGTGCTTACTCAGCAGAAAATTACAGGGGGAGAGAAATGGGTCGGCTCGGCCCTCTAGTTTGACCTGGCAGAGAACACGAGGAGCTCCGCCACACTGACATTCAGAGGCTCGGCAGGAAGTGGCATAAGGTCAAACAATAAAACACAACTTATTTGTCCCATTTCCATTCCTTCTGAAATAAAGCATGTTCTGAACAAGCAGTAAGGCGACATGCATAAGTGATACAAGTACATTTGATTCGATTTACAAGTAAATGTGTAGTTGACGAGGTGAAGGCAAAGACACAAGGACATTACAGATGCAACCGTTCAAATAAGGCAACTCAGAGCTCAAGATCCAATGAAAAATGCTTCCACTGCCAGTAAACCTTGGCAGAGAAACTTGGCAGGAAGTTGGACACTCGCACGTGCTCAGGCGCGCACACCCACACAAACATAAACACATAAATCTGTGTCCCCGGGCTGTCGCAACCTCTAAAACAAAGAGAGATAAATGTAACTCAATCTGCATATGCTTCCAAATGACCTCTGTACAAAGTCTGCTTAGCCAGCTCCTCCTTCCTCCTCGGTGTGTGTGTGCGTCTTCAGCAAGGCCATTGTTGCCATGACCGTCCGGATGCACAAGGTCATAAGACAAGGACACTCACTCCCTCCCTCACAAAATGGGTTTCATTTCTTGAGTTTTAATTGACTGAAAGGGCATTCAGATGGACATACAAGCTACAGGCAGAGGTTATGTATCTTGCTCAAGGGCACTTGTAAAGTAAGGCTATGATATTGCGGATTGAACTCTGCACCATTTGGACTCACTGGATTTGGACTCACTGGACTGCCTCTATCTGATCTGTATCTGATCCATCTTTCGCTTAATGTTTACTCCCATTTCCATTTAAATAGAAGTACCGGCTTGGTTGGACAAGTGCTTATGTAACTGATGACAGCTGTGCTACGTACTACTTCAGACACAGGCCCTGATAGACCGCCATGTGCCCTGTGAGGAAACACAGGACCTCAGTCAGTACTCTGGCATCAGCAGCAGTCGGTATCACAGTGAAGATGGTGCCTTTCATACCTTTGACGGATGAATAAGAGGCGCATCAAAGCAGGGACACCTGCCAGTCACACATTGATGGACAATCGGCAGAACGCTGAACCCATCACGGCGGACAGCAGACAGTTAGCATACATCAATAGCTTTGCCCACATCTGTACTCTGCAGACTACAACCATCATCAACCAGCTAACGCCACCTCTTAGATAGGGTGCCGTTGCGTTGATCAGGTTGGGTTACTACCTAGGCCACCTGTTGGCGTACAGTATGCTCTTGCATAGGGCTGATGTATAAGAAGCGGGCCCATCTCTGTCTAAGTGAAATTATATTGAACATCAATATTTCTAAAACATGCATAAAAAATAGAAATTGAAGTGTTTGATAATACACCATTTAAAACACACTCTTGTAGTTAAATCTCTGATGAGCCTTGGTCAGGAGGTGCGTCGGATCGAACCACCAAAAACAAGGTTCAGCCGGGGTGAGTGTAGGAGCTGGACTCCTGTGAGTCTGTCCTCCATCTGCAGTCTGTCCACGGTCCTCCCGGCGTTGGATGTCAAAAGCTGCAGCAGAGTGTAAGGCTCAAACAAGAGTCCGGCCAGAAGTGATAATGGAACCGTGTGCAGTCACAGATTCCTGTATTCCAGCCGCATTTTGGCCTGGCCAGCCTGGGTGATGAACAGTTATTTATTAAAAGTCCAAAAAGTTGTGCCAACTCATTTGCGATAAAGACGAGATTACTCGTTGCAATCAAGCAGTGTGTTTGTCTCTCTACCTCGCGCTGTCTTCACATTACTGAAGAACAGGAGAACACAGACACTTCAAGTGCAAATGTGTTGGATAGGAAAATAGATCCAACTTATCATGTTCCAAAATGATAATAAATGCTAATTAGCGGGTTGTCGCTGGTAAGATGGTCTTGGGCCTTTGGGTGTTGCATATTCATAGAGCATCGTATTCTCTGGAAACTAAGGTGAGGAAATTCTCCATTTCAAATGAGTTAAATTACTTCACCAAAAATCTAACAAATACCCATTATAATATTCATTGTTTATAAGGATTGAAGATATGGGGAGTTCAGGGTTTTGCTAGTTGCCAGTTCTTAAAGACTTTTTTTGAAGAATTACTGAAGCATATCTTTTAAGACATAACCACCTCGATTTATTTGAATATTTTCTCTGGACGGATGAAAGCCGGAAACTCAAACAAAGATAAGGTCAGACATTGAAAAGGGCAAAAGTTGTTATATAAATAATAATAGGTAATAACAGATAACATGGGATGAACCCTCCATTCAAGTGTTTAATGACACTCTTGTGGAAACCATTGTGGTTCGGGAAGTGTTTTGAGATTAATCTTGACACCCCCAATATATAACTAAGCTTTGCATCAGCCCTGCTAGCAGAAAAAAATATGCTTTTAGCACACAAAAATACAAGTAGTACACTAATCAGATGTAGTCTGCAAAGAAGTTGAATGAAAGTCAGTATCTTAACATGCCAATAAAAGGGACACATCAAAACACAATGTTAATCTACATTCAGAGAGAATCCGTTAATTTAAACTGATTAAGTCTTTGTTTAGTTTGGAAAGGCCAATAATCAGCAGACGTTGAGCTCAACGCGCTTTAACCGAATATTCCAGCACAACACTGTGCAATGCGATAAATAAGGTAATTCATCCTGCAATAACATTTCTGACATGGCCTTGCTGGAGACACACACACACTAATGCTGAAGACAATAGCCAAATGAGCGGAGAGGTGTAACAAGTAAAATACAAGAACCCAGCTTGGGAAGAATTTGAAGGAACATTTCAGAATCAAACAAGACCCCATTATGGTGTCTAGGATTGTCTGTTCTTGACTCTTGCATTGTTTGTTGAATCGTCTCTTCTAAAATCTTGCATTGTTCACTTGTCTGTGACTGTGTTGCACTTGGACTACAAAACAATCGCCCTCTGGGATTTAATATAGCTTGAACCCCAACACTGCATAAAAAGATAAATCATATCATGCAACAATACAAAATAATAGAGTGCAGAGGGGTGAAAGACAGTGATAACACAATCCTACAAGTTAATGGCCATTGGTACAATTCCGTAAAAAAATACGATAGCTGTAGCCTCTTTGTTGGATGGTGTATTCACAACCGAGAGGGAACCGCAGGAATGTTTAAAACCCCGGAAGCAGACGCCTAAGGAGACCGTCTGAGAGATGAGGTGACAGGGAGTCTGAGATATAGAAATAAGTACTATTCCATTAAGAGCTTTTTAGCACGCTTAGGTACCTTAAACACACATCTCACAGACCTTAAGCGAGGGAACAATTCTAGAGATCAGTGCCCTGGCATCGCTGCAGTTATCTGCAAACATCGGTTATCTACCGATGTGGGTTTCTGATACTTCTGGCTTTGGCCTGACCCGTCACCACAACAACAACACCGTCTAACACCTCCGTTTAACGCTGTCTGAAACATCCTGAGAAATGAACACCAGAAATGGGAATGTTTAGCCTTATCCGGAAACCAAAACCAATTCACCTAGAAAAGTAAAGCCAAGAAGCCCAGACAACCTCAAAGGAAAATGCTTTAAATCACAGACCTCATCAAACCTTACATTGAAATAGAATGTGAGCCTACATAAGGCTCACACACAGCCTTTAGATCAGAATCCCGACATGCTGTGCTATGTCAATAATTCAGCTCAAGTGCTTCCCCTACCGGGGAATGCACTGTTGATATTCTCGCCATTGTTTATACAGCCCAGACATAACTCTATATATTTACACAACTTTCACACTTGATACATGCTCCGTAAGCCTACCAGAACCACAGTGGAGCAACAGGGAAGACTAGAGAGGAGACTGGAGAGACGTATGGGTTGTTTTGTATCAGAACAGGACCTCTTGCGATATGCTTGTATCATTGCCTGAGGCAAAACGTGGACAGAGAGAATAAATATGTAGAAGGCTCCTGGGCGAAACTTTAATCCAGGAACGTGTTACCGCCCACCGGAACAAAATAGACAGGGCAAGAGGAGTAGGCTACTTCAGCACACTATTCATTCCTCAATTAACACGGGAAGCTGCCCTTAACAGAAACCACTAAAGATCTGCTGCTGGAGAGCGTTAGAAAAGACTGGGGATCGTTATTAAAGACTGCATCTGTCAATTTCTTCCTTTTAAAACATTTGGGTTCAATAAGTACCGTTGAGACTCCACTTGAGTGGGAAAGAAACTCAACTTGAATCGTCCTCACACACCACAAAGTGTATCACATTTCCCTCTCGATTCTCCCAGGACTGCGTTTTAAGAATTTAGTTTGAGAATCAAGAACTTTGAGGTAGCTGGCGAAAAATAAAATTATCTGAATGTCCTTCATACATTACTGAGGTCCTCTAGGGCTAAGTGGGGAAGAGTTGTGCACCATTGCCTTGAAGAGGCTTGTCGAAGGCTTACTGTCTGTCCCTCACATGGAGGAAAAGAGGAAAAAAAAAAAAAAAACACCCCACTATCCATCATTTGGTTAACCAGGTGCAACATAAAACAGACACAACAGAGGCACAGAGGTGCTTTATTAAGTCTGACAGATTTTCCGCCAATTTCCACACGTGTGCAGCTTGACGGGGGTAGGTAAAGGACACAGAGGAGAGACAGAACTAGCACAGAACAAACCAGGGGGAGATGGGTTAGAAAGCAAAAGAAATGGAGCACACAGACATAGCTACTCCTCGGGAGGAGCACAAGAAGAAACCATACCCAGGGATGATCTGTACACGTCTGTCTCTTCTGCCATCTACTGTCTTCACCGGATTGATTCATGGAGCATATTGTTATTGCTCTTTCGCTAACATTTGAGATTTGTCATTTAAATCCAGTTTCGAGATATTTTGGTCCATTGGCTTATGCATTCTCGTTACTGTAGAAAGACATCCCACTTAGATATTTTTATTTAATACCTACAGCAATGTGGCAATATCTTTAAGGTTGAGCATTACTTGTGTTCTGCGTGGGTATCGCTGAAGGTAGACGTTTGGGAAAATACAGGGAGGTGCAGTCGGGTGGATGATGTGCACAATACCGTGTTCATACCGGAGAGATTATAAATACACCTGTTGTTCGCTCGTTGAACATTGTGTTAGCAACAGTGCAGAAGACCGGCCGAAGCTACTCTGACCTGCCACAGCCATAATACACGCCGGACCACGTGGGCTTCTGCAACGCAGGCCCGGCTGTCACGTGTAATCTGTTCACATCTGCCCTCACTCACCTTTGTGTGTGTGTGTGTGTGTGTGTGTGTGTGTGTGTGTGTGTGTGTGTGTGTGTGTGTGTGTGTGTGTGTGTGT
>JAOPJL010000146.1:14207930-14218801 GCA_027123545.1 Trisopterus esmarkii | reverse complement strand
GTGTGTGTGTGTGTGTGTGTGTGTGTGTGTGTGTGTGTGTGTGTGTGTGTGTGTGTGTGTGTGTGTGTGTGTCTTCTTGACGAATTCTTGTGTGTTTTCTAAAGAACTAAGAAAACTAAAGTAAACATAACATGTTGCAAATATGATTTGCTTTTAATGTTTATATATATTCAATATTTTTATATTTTAGCAAATAGACCAATGGAACCAAACCGACTGGCAGGGGTACAGACACGGACAGATAGATGGACGGACAAATACAGACAGACAAAATCTCTGAAATGTGCCATGAATTGCAGTGCGTTGATCAAGTTGTGTCTTCAACACTGGGGCAAGCGTCACTGTAGGTACACCGGACATGCCTTCCGTCGCAATAACTACAATTCCGTTCCATTGTTTTCAAAGCGAGCGCTCACAGACAGCCGTGGCACACGATAACACCCTGCTGTGCTCACAACCTCACCACCCGCTATTACCCAGAACAAGAGCTAAAATAACGTCTTCTGACGCGCGCTTGTCCTTTCTGCAGCCTGCCAAGCGACGCTCCGCGGCTCGTCTGATGTGCGACCCGCTGTAATGAGATGCACACAAAGCCACAAAGGTGCTACATTGTTCAGGATGTAACGGAGCTCCCCTCGCAGCGGCTCAAAGGAAATGACCAAACGGCCAGGGCCACCCAAAAAAGCATCTGCTTGCGTCTTTGTTAGACCACACATCTTTAATTAGGACTCTGGCGTGGGCGCTGAATGCGCCCACCGTATGACCTACACGTGGGTTTGTGGGTCTCCAAGCGTTTGGGGAGCAGGGTAGTCTATGGTGACACTATGTGTGTGGGGGGGTCCTATTCAACAACATGCTTAATAGTATAAAGCCTCCTTCACATCCGAAATCACATGGAATCTGATGGGACTCCGCAAAAAGATTGTTTGACCACTTCACCCCTTGATTGTTGCTCACACCCAAATCTGATATTGGCCACATTTTGCATACATTCAGCGTATCCAGAACGCTGCAGCACGCCTTTGTGTTCAACCCAGCAAAATGATCCCAATGTGACCCCACTTTTTCGTGACCTCCATTGGCTCCCTTTAGTAGCTCGCATCTGATTCAAGATGATGGTACTGGCCCACAAGGCGGTCAATGGAACTGCCCCTGCCTACCTCCAAGCGTTGGTCAGAGCACACGCACCAGCTTGAGAGCTCCGCTCAACTACCGCAGCTGGACGCCCCATACCGCCATCGCTAAGAGCAAGCAAAGGTCAATCATCAATGTCACAACTATTATCTGTTTTGGCATTGCACTGGTGGAACGAGCTCCCTGCCGATGTCAGGAGTCTGGACCGCAGATTCGCTCACCAGCTTCCGCAAAAGACTCAAGACTCACTTCAGATCAAAACTGAGGTTTCAGTCTCAAAATGTGACCGAAGCCTGACACTCTCCGTTGTGTCTTTTTTTTCCGCATAAAATTCAAAACTGGCGGTGATCTGTTGTTACAATGGTGTTAGAAGGACAGCAAGCTGAACAACCATTGCTGGGACTCCATCTTCCTCCAAGGACCTTTGAAGCCTCAAACAGAACATATGTGGGTCGCAGTATTCCCTCTCACAGAAGAAATGTACATTGTTTGATACTTTCTGCTTTTGCGTCGGAGGCAAAGCTGCAAGAGACAGATAGCGTACCTGATACAGATCTCTGATTTGACATTGTTCGTGAAAGAGTCAGCTTCAAATGCACAACCTGGTGCACAAGAAAAAACATGCCACTTTCTTTTGTCAGTACATTTGAGCATTTATTCATGATGAATAGCTGATATAATGAATGTTTATTATATCAATGAATGATTTATGATTACCAGCATTAGGGTTAATCAAGTTAATTTTTCTAGCGACATGATTTCCTTGACGAAGACATACACACAATAAGGGTAATGTTTTCCACTACTTAATAGAATCCAATACTACACAAAGCCATATCCATGCCTCAGCAAAAGCAGACCAGTATGGTCGTTAAGAGCTGCTGCCATACTGATCCGTGAGTGGTGGGGGTTCTTCTCCCAACTAGCTTAACTCCACCTTGGCCTATGAGTTCACGCCTAAAGGGCACCTACACGTCCCTGCAGCAGGTTGCTGTCGTTCGTTCGGTCGGTAACACCGCTTGATAAACACAAATACAATGGCTTAGCGGTGGCGCAACCTTTTCTCATCGATTACTCTGGCTTTTAAAGCTGTGGCTCCTCATTAGGGCTGGGTATCGTGGCCAATTTCCTAAATCGATTCGATTTCGATTCATAAGATTCTGAATCGATTAATCACAATTCGATTTGATACAATTCCAATTCAATCTGTTCTTGGAGAATGAAAATGGCTCAACTGTGTTACAAAATACAAATGTACTTTATTTCTTCTCTTCACCTAAAACAACATGTTTTAAGTGCAAACTTGTAAATTGGACAGTTTAAAGTTGAGCTGTAAACAAAACTGTCACAAAAGTCTCAAAAGTGCAATTTTGAAATTAGAAAGGAATTGCAAGTTAAATTGTACTTGAACTACAACATTCCATCACTGCAAATTGGATGAAGTGGGGAAGTGCTGGAGGAGTTATGGACTAAGAAGACAAGGGTACAAATTCTTTAGGTTTTTTTTGCAACTACGGAAATAACCCTGTGAATTTATTCCTTGCCGGTCGGTCGTCTAAAGTGAGCGACTGGCAGGTGAGAGGAATCAGCGGGGAGTGGGGGTAGAGAGAGAGAGAGAGAGACATAGAGGGAGAGACATAAACATCGACACACAGAGAGAGACAGAGAGGGAACGATAGAGAGACAGGAAGAGAGAGGGAGAGCAAGCGACAGAAAGATTGAGAGTGAGAGTGAGCGAGTGAGCGTGGTGGTAGGGCCAATGAGAAAAAGGGCGAAAAACATCAAATGCTTATTTGCATGCCTCTGAAGTCGAGCACCTCTAAATATCCCTGTCATTTAGCAGACGAGCCGGGCGCGCTTGGCAGATGAGAAATTACATCCTCTGATGCGGGCGGATAAGGATGGACGTCTTTACATTCGCCGCGCCCTCAATCACCTTCCCTCCGGATCCCTGACAAACTCTCCCAAAAATAAATGAACCCTTGTGCCTCACTAGCATGCCGAGCCAATTAAAATGACAACAACTCCCCCCCCCCCCCCCCCACCGTCAAAACAAAAAACGCAGTGGACGGGTGGAAGAGTAGGTGTGGTTGTTTGCGTGACGCTGCTCCGATATGGGTGTTTTCTTTTATGCCAACACCTTGGCCGTGTATTTTGCGGGAGACCTTGTCAAGATGACAGGGCGGCATTAGGATGTCAGGCGATGCTTGTTTGCCAAGTTGTGAATGCCATGACGATGAAGTGCAAAGGACTGTGTCGGGCAGGAGGCGTCGAGGCTCCTGTTGTGGACCTGCTCCGTGCATAATTGTTGTTGTGCTAAACAAGCCGGTGTCTGTGTGCATGAGTTTGTGTAAAGTCCCCTTAAATCCAATACTTAATGGGCCGCGCGGCTAAAACAACAGTGGTATATTGCTGTACCTTGACGGGTAGGACTTGAGGCGACAGACGGGTTGTAACTATGGCTTGCAGACTTGTCTCACAGTGTTTGGACTACAGCGGGGCGCTCCCAATAAACTGGCAGGCCGTGTGACGCTGCAGGCACATCTGCAACAGCTCAGTGCTGGAGTGAAATGACTAATTACAATGTGGCCCAACATGTTCCCTCAGACTACATAAATGGGTGATTTAATTTAACCGAGCCCGGGCATTAAGCTTAACATCAGGGTGAAGACTGCAAAGCGATTTTGTTTGCAATTCGACAGAGGGGGGTGGGGGTACATACATAGATAGATTCCAAGTATGAAGACGACACTATCAAATATTGAAATGTTATGCAATCCAACTAAAATAGACAGAAGAACACAATGTGGTTTAAAATTGGTACGAGAGGGTTTGCATATCATCTTAAAACAAAGAAATAGCTGCTCCAAGAATGATGTCATTGTTATTGAATTATTGAATGAATCAAACACTGTTTTTTTTATGGATTTTATCTTCAATCTCTTAATCCTTGAGCCATTTGAGATAGGATTTAATGTGATCTAAATTTGCCGTCTCTCTACACAACCAGTGTCAGTAAGCCCTTGGACGTGGAAAGCAATGACGATTTTAATGATGCTATCTGTGAATGTAATTTGCAGTTGCTCTAATTCCTTCAGCATTTAACATGCTTGCATCTACATTTTTTTTATTTAAAGTCCAAACCAGACGAAGACTCCATTGCCGTTTCGACCACTAAATATATATATATGAATGGATGTCTGGTGGAGGTTCCTTTATTGATCAGGTCACCAAACAACAAGAAGCAACAGAAGACCTTTAGCTCAATAACAGACGGAGCTGCAAATAGGACATCTGAGCAACAATAACAGAGGTTGATATGAAGGGATTTCAGGATGCATAAGGCAAACCAACAGGGACACAGTGGTACATGCAATGCAGCTCACCTGACAACCTATGTGCATGGGAACAGTAGCAGCAACACATTACTATTCATTGGAAGCCTGTGTCCTAATGGTGTAAAACACAGCAGTTATCTATGAAATTAATGTATGAATATGTATATATCTAGGTATATATCTAGGTATATGGAAAACCTATGTTGAATCAGGTGATAGCAACACAGTCATCGTAGAAAATAATTACAATAACATTAATTCCATACTCCAATCCATTCTTAAAATATATAATGAACTTATGACCTATTTGAACAGAGTGAATATATTATAATAATTTAGAATAGCATTATAAATTTGATCAACAATGAACAATCAGTTTTAAATAATTCTTTATATGTATCTATATAATTTTTTACGATATAACCCATATTTTATATATCTATGACAATAATCATTAGGGCTAGGGCTGTCATCACCCAAAGAATATCTTGGTCAAAAAATCATCAAGGTATCTCTAGATTCATTTAAAGGTGATATATTATACCACCAGGTGCGAGTGTGATTATCCGTTACAAGCCATTTTAAATATCTGCCTCTTCTGACATCACAAGGTGTCGACCTAAATGTGTGACAGATAGATGAGCAATGTGTGCTACAGTCCACAGGGTATAGGCTGGTAGACTGATCTAGCCAGCACACATCTAGGTGGACACGCCCACTTGTTGATGTCAGAAGAGGCCGATTTTCTAAACGGCTTGTAACGGCTAATCACACTCACACCTGGTGGTATGATATGTCACCTTTAATCTGCCACAGTGCACTCCACTAGACCTGCAAAGCTTAATATCACTTCAGTGATATTAATTCTACTGTTTTGAGAGAGTCGTTGGGTTTCACCCACCAAGTCTGACTAGGTTACGGCATCGTATAGCAGGTCACACCGGACGAGCCACGGGGGCAGCGTCACATAGGAGGAAGTCCTATGTAACTCCTCAGAGATTTGATTCTTGGTTTTGTTCTGTGGTTAATATAATGGGTCCCAATGGATGAGGCTGCAATACGTGCCAAGGTGCCAAGTCTGATACGTTCACACTCAAAGGCTATCGGGCGTTGATCACAAAAGTTAACACATGAAAGTTATTAAGTTCATTTTTAGAATGCCAACACACTTTTTTGACATCCTTTTTAACCAAATGCTTCCACACCAATGACTCATTTGACATGGTGTAAATGAGTTTGTAGCAAAGTCGTTATTAAGTTGGGTGTTCAAAGATGTCTAGTCTTATAAGTCATATAGTCTATTAAACATGTGATTATTATAACAGAACCTACCAATGGACCAATAGACCAAAACATGACAGCCCTAAAGATACATTTGATTCATACAAGTGGGTAACCTGACTATAGCTAATATCCAACTAAAGCAATCTCAACAGAGACTTAAAATGCCGGCCTGTGTGGCTGGGTTGCATTTGGTTAGCCTAACCTTTTCCAAATATTGAACCTGATTCACAAATATGGAACAACTACGCCGTTAATAAGAAACAAAAAACAACAATAAAGACAATGGGGAAACGTGACAGGTGCTGCACTTGTTTTCTGCCACAGCGCAGCTCGCACGGCCCGCTCCCCGGCCCCTTCTCCTCCACATTCTAATTTCCCCCTGACATTTCAAGGGACAGCTCCTATCCCCTGCCATGCTTGTCGGTGGTTAGTAAATGGCATTCAACATTACATTTACAGCTCATGTTGACCGTGTGTTTCCTGCTCATTAACATGACGACACTTAGTCCATGGTGGATGGGGGAGTCTCATTGTGTGGTGTGTGTGTGTGTGTGTTGTGTGTGTGTGTGTGTGTGTGTGTTAATCAAGAGAGACAGACAGAGACAGGGACAAAGAGACAGAGAGACAGAGACAGAGCTTCTGCTATTCCAATGCCCTTTTGCTTGATTGTGTGTTTGGCCGTTTTATGGAGGTATGATTGCACATTTGATTGTGTGTGTTTGTGTGAGTGTGTGTGGGGAGGGGAGAGGAGAGTGGGTGCATTTCCGCCTCAAGCTGTGGACGACTGATTTCCCAGTTATAGACCTGCATGTCGGTGTAAAGATGGAGCGAGAATGGACGAAAGGACGCCCTTCACTGTGATTATGTGTACAAATAGTGGAAGACAGGTATCAACGTAGCCTCGTAGGGCTCTAGCACTTAGCCGTAATCACTACAATTAATATGCTTTCTTCGACGAATATAGACTACCGTTATATCAACAAAAATGGTGACCAATACCTTGGTCACTTCACCACTACAACATTCTTGTATGAATCAATATATAAGGAGGAAGAAGGTGATGGGTAATGAATGAATGCATTTGCGGTGTCTTCATCTATAGAAGATGCTGGAACCTTTGAAAAAGAGTCTTTCATACTCGCCGTTGGATATATGTGAATAGATGTGAAAAATAGAGTGTGCGTCAGTGTGTCAGTAACCGTGGGTTTATAACAGGATGATACAGAGAAAAGGTCAGGCATATTGAATATATTGATAAAGAGACCATCCAGTAGCATTTATGTCTTATTATAAAGAAATGTGGAAACAAACATTTACAAGACTCAGTGTCTCCAGACCGTAGCCTGTAAAGAATATGGACGCCTTTGAGATGTCACCCATTGGTTTACACTCAGCAGTGAGTCATAGATTTCCCCTTATGGGCGCCGCCATTGCTTGAGATTTTCCTGCAACGAAGCGGAAGTGGACCATATTTGGCACATTGCACAAAGCTCATTAATATTCAATCCTTAATAACTATGTAATTGAATAAAACTGTCAAACGCAAGATCCCAAATTAAATAATATGGACACATAATGTGGCCACTTAGGTCCTAACCGAACAATGATAAAAAATGTATGTGCTTTGTACTTGATTGAACAATTTTCTTATTGACTTAGAATGGTAAACGGTTTTATTTAATCCAACAACTGCACGCAAACAATAGGCCGTTAGATCAACTACATGTCAGTCGCTTCGCCATGACTTACTAAACTGCTGGTCAAGGCTGTCGCTTGCTCAACACACACACAAACACAGACGTTGTGACATTTTTCACAATATACAGTAACTCTTGAGGAACACACCTTGCGGATTATGAATAACAGTTATAAATATAACTTACTTACTGTGCTTACTTCATGCTGTAATGCTTGTTTTGGACCAAAGTTTACAAATATATTCTAATTTGTTTTGACAAAGTATTGATTCTGAACCCCGCACGGTGTAGGATATTGATATTAACATGTAGGATATTTATAGTGATCCTGCCCGACACTACATAAAATGGCTATTGATTTCCGGGCAGCCCCCATGTGTGGTTTGATTGACTGCGATGATGTCAACTCTTTGCCAATGTCATTTTTACCATTAAGGGTTGCTCTAAATCAACACAGAATCCAACACCCTGAGCATAACATCATCTGTTGTGTTTAGAGTCATGATCTTAATCCAGTATTCTTTGTATTAGTATTGTTTTCATCTTTTTGTTCACAAATTCTTCGTCCAATTATTAATTTGATTTAGGCCCATATTATAGTAAAATGAACTACATCACCAAAGGCAGTTGATCAACAAAGATCTTGTGAGTGACATTCTCGTCCCGACGCCCTGGAGCCAACAAACAGTTTTACCACTTGTGACAGACGGTCACCAACTATTGGTTACTCTAAGTGTATGACATTTTACAATTGATTCTTTGTATTGATCACAGCCGGTCTTCCTGGGAAGCCTCTCTCAAAAGGCGGTGCACTATTACATATCATTTTAATTAAATGTGTTGTCTGATCTCTAAGGTTTTCCAGCGTTGCCTTGGGATTGAGGGTCGATACCTCACTGTCGTCTCCAAACATGTAATTCAGACGAGGGGCTGGCTAACCAGGTGAGTGCTGGAAACCTTGTAGCTGAGGTTTCAACATAGCAAAATAAAAATATAAAAGGTCTGCAAATGAATTATCACCAGACGTTTTATAGAACTAATGATGATTATTAATAACCCAAAAAGACGGAGACAGCTAAGGTAATGCAAAAAATATATAATTTTTCCAGACACAATAACGCTCTCTTATCTCTAACTTGTTCAACTCGGACATTACTTACTTATATGTTCCAGGTATATTGGAAAAGCCCATGTCTAATATCCAAATGATTTGTGTCCCAAGTGGCTGGTGGCGTACGGCAGAGGTCAGCTGGTGGAGCCAAGATAAATGTTGTGTCTGGACTCCAGCTGGGTGCCAACGGAAAAAGGCAGGAGATCCAGCAGTGATCGAATTTGTTTCACAAATCACATGTTTTCTCAGTGTATGTTCATCACAGATACGTGAAAGTTCACTCGGTTCATCCTATTTAACCACTTTGAGGACAGAGCAGCCAATAATGACTATATTAATTGTGTGGAACTAAATGTGCTACTTTATCCATGCAATGTGCACAGTGAGACAAAACACGAGATACATTTATTTACATAAAATGTGCTGGAAGTTAAGGACCGGGGGATCTGATGTTCCATTATGTATCCCAAAAGTCTCACCACTACTTTGTAATTGTATTTACCACCCACAATGCATCCTAATGCAAAATACGCCAAAGAGGATAACATTTTAAAAGAGCAAAACAAGAGAATCCACAGGGAGACCCGCGCAGACACGCGAGGCATCGCCTGCTGCATTACCCTGGTTGATGCAGTCCACACTCATGCCAATACCTGGTTTGTGATAGCTGTAAATAGCTTTTGTGCGTTTTGTGTACTTTGATATGCAATCGTAGATTGATTTAAATGATTCAGTGGTGCACAGGAAAAGCTTCTGGGATTACAAAGAGGCACATGCAAGGAGCTGTGACTGCATGTATGTACACAGACACCCACCCACCCACACACATGCTCTCTCCACACACCAGTGCCCGCCCACTCACTCTGACAGAGCAGAGAATGCAGAACTCAAAGATTGATTTGAAAGGTTATGTAAGAATTCTCTAGGCTAGAATGGATTTGATATGCAACAGCTGTACGGTTGAACTCTATATTACAAAAGTCATCCCCACCTTTACCCATGTCATCATACTAATTGAATTGCATAGGGAGGAAAAGCTTGGGAGTAACCATTTCAATGAAAACACCGCTTCCCATAGGCTCACTTGAGAAATGACATGATTTCTCTTGGCTCTGGGAAGGGTTAAATACCGTGTGGTACACATGCCCCGAGGATCAGGAGAAGGCCTTCTGGAAATCCTCCATGATAATAGATACATTCATTTGCTCAAGTTCGTTGCTAACCGCTATTGACCAACAACCACAACAGCACTGAAAAAAACGAAGACAAAACCCTAAAAGATAACGCCGAGCGAGATAACAGAGGAAACCAAAGAAACACCTTTTGTCCTCTCTGCTTAGTATTTGTTGGAGGGCAGTGATTACAATCTATGCCCTCAACGGCACAGGAAAAAACTAAAGGGACCACTATATCTTTCTGATCGGCCCCCGTCCCACTCGACGCTAGCTAACCCTCCCGGCCCGGCAGACAATCAATTCCTTTGGCCAGAGAAAGAAACAAATAGGGTGTTGCTCCGTCAGCACACCGACCCCCACGCCTTCAGTTAGGAAGTCGCCACTGGGGTTTATGTGGGACCCTATTACGAGTATGGACTTACTGAAACCAGGAACATTTATAGGGAAATATAGCCTAGCGTGTTAACACCGGACATGTAAAGATTAAGCTTAAGAGAGAAAAAACATGGAGGGTTAGGGATGGACGGAAACACTGCTTTAGATTACAAATGTATTTACCATGTATGTACCATCTAATTGACAATATTTGGGGATACTGTGATGGAATGGATAACACATCAAAATAATATGTTTGATTTTCATATTAATTCAAGCACACTTACGGAACATGTGTGGCTCGTTGGGAGATATGGTGAAAAAGAGAGAATGTGCAAATCAGCGCAAATGCATTTTGGTTACTGAAAACACCTTTAGGAAATGGGTTCCTCACAGTGGAGGCCCTTGCCACAGCCAGTACCAATACAGAGCACACCCGAAGCCTAATGCTACATTTCAAGAAGCAACAAATACATTCTGAGCAAGCAATAACTGCACAAATACCAGACACCAAAACCCACCGTGTGTCTCCAGCTGAACTGTTTGGCCATTTTTCTAAATGTTTTCGTAAAATATTTTACAACACGTCGTATCACCACGTTGAATCACAACTTGGCTGTGACCCAAATCTCCCAGCCACCTATGGCACAAACACACACTCGCGCACGTCAGCCCTCATCTGTTGTGCCCCGCGTTGGAAGCGAGAGAGAGAGTATTTTGTTGCCAGAATGAGATCCAGACGGGGGGGCGGGGGTGG
>JAOPJL010000146.1:14125273-14139472 GCA_027123545.1 Trisopterus esmarkii | reverse complement strand
TTTTTTTTGGCCCCCCCCTTTTGGGTTGGTGGGGCCTTGGGGCAAGGGCCAAAAAAATTTTTTTGGCCCTTGGCCCTTTCCCCCCCCCCCCCCCCCCCCTCACTCTCTCTTTGTATCTTTCCCTCTCTCCAGCTCTCGTCAGTTTGGTCCAGTCATGAAAATCTCATTAGCCAGGAGGAGGAAGCCATCGGGGTGGGTGTAATAAGGCTTCAAAAGAGCAGCACCAACCAGCAGCAGCCCTAGCAGTATTCCCAATGTGTTTGAACCCGCAAGGAGGTCTCGTGGAGAGTCTGAGGAAAGGGGAAGGAAGGACCTCAGCTCGAGCTGACAAGGGCAGAGTATGGAGGGGGGAGAGAGAGACAACAAATCTATAAGTGGGTGGAGACGCGTCAGAAGCTAACATGAGATGGTGGGGGTGGTGGGGTGGGAGGTTAATGCCGGCACAATGTGAGGAAGCAGCACATGGACAGATGAATGATAGATGAAATACAGGATTTCATTCGTATACCAAGAGGAATACCTGTGGGACAACTGAGTGGTCATGGCGCAGGGCAAAAAAACAAAAAGAACGGACGAAAAAAACTCAAACAAGAAAACCGCGACTGGAAATGGCTACACAGCAGCCTCGAGAGGGATAGGGCTTTTAGCATTTATTGACCATCAGCTTCACCCACACCCCCCTTAAGTGAGTCCTTAATGTTTTGCTATGGCTTTTGCTTGTTTGGGTTTGTTTTTGCTTTTCCATCCCATCTCCCACTCGCCCCCCACACCATTGGTCGATAGCCCTTTGGTAATTGGCTAGCCGAGCCAACAGGGCTGTGCTGTCCGTCCGTGGACGTGCTGTCATTCGTCAAGTTGATCCCTTTGCCCACACAGCTAGTTTCATTTTTTTTATTTTATTTTATTTTTTGGGGCTGTTATTTTCACTGTGTATTGGGAGGGTGCTTGACAGCTGCCTCGGGACGCAGAAGCAGTGCCCTCCCCCTGGGGGGGGCTGTACCTTGTGTGTGTGTGTGTGTGTGTGTGTGTGTGTGTGTGTGTGTGTGTGTGTGTGTGTAAAAATACCCCTGTAATGCCACTGCGTGGGTCCACCCGCAGGGCACCATCTCCTTGAAATTGGCATTTGAAAATATGAGAATATGGGAGAAGGGACAACCACTGGGGGGTTGGCTTGGAAGGTCTCCCGATTAGCCTTGTTTTTCTTTATTTTTGGTATTATTTTCTGTCCTTTTCATCAGAATCAGCTCATTTAATAAATCTCTCATAGCTAGGTGTTCGATGCATATCAAACAAGAAAACCGGGCTGATACGCTTTTGTTAGCAAACACCAACACGGGGGGTCCTACCATGTTTGAAATGCTAATTCACATAAAAAATATTTTTTTGCAAACCAAAAGAGAAAGAACATAGAGGCAATAAAAGGGAATGGAAAATCAGTTCAATATTTAAAAGCTACATGTGTTTATGAAAGAGGAACCCTGAGGAATTCTGCTGGATCGCGGAGAACCGCACGCAAGACAAGAACCCAGGCTGTATAAAAGCCATGACCACACCCTAGGCAGTGGGATCATTTAAAATGACACGGTATTCACGGTTTCTGGATGACAAGAGAACAGAAGAAAGACCTGGCTCAAAGGTTTCTGCTGCACCTATTATATTAGTTTAAAACTTAATTCTCGTCACGAGGGACTCTGTGGCCAACGTTATTGCAAAATACTCTTCAAACGGTTTCTTAATTGTTGCTCAGCCGTTAATAAATAGAGAGTCTGTGCTACTGTTAACTTTGATGACACACTATGCTAATTATGTCATTACATTCCTTCTGTGTTCTGGATTGGTGCGATTTAATTGGTAAATGAGGAGTTTATCCGCGCCTTTGTGACAATGTCTGCTCGTCACATAGCGGAGTGGAGAAGGGAGGATTTTACACCTGAGCTCAACAACTTGGCAAAGCCTCACTGCCAGACAATAATGGGCACTTTGGCAACTGTCAATTTTCCACTAGGGCAAATTGTCGCAGGGCTGCCACACTTTGATTCACCAAGAATGTCATTTCCCGGCCAGCCATTTCAATTAAGGGCCACCCTGCTTACTTCATTACATAGACAGGCAGACAACTCGATGGTGCTCCGCCTCACTCACAAAACTCTACTCATTTAAGAGTACGACCAGGGGGGGACTCAGCACAAATAGAAGTAAGGGGCTGGATGAGTACGCCTCCAAAATATGCCTATTTAAGAATTTGGCCCACACTCTGTTTAGTACAAAGAGCCATTTTTAAAATGCTTTTATAAATGCCTCTTGTTTTTCTCCTCTATCCACAGTAAAGCCTGGCTTCCTGTGTGACCTGTGTTGGCGTTTCATTGGCAGAGAGTTTTTTCGTCTTCTAAATGCTGTCCCCTTTCTGTCACTAATGAGACAGCGTGTCACCAATGGAGAAAGCACTGCGAGTGGATGATAACGGTAAAAGCAAATACACAGGACAAAACAACAGAAAACTACTGTCTGGTTTGAAATGAAATCCATCATCACCGTTTTGCTTGGGTTTTACGCATTTTAAGAAAAGGAGAGCTCAAAATGATACTAAATGTTGATGTGGCAAAGGGTGCATGACGTCGCACATGTCTTGATAGCCTTAACCAAGGAACATTTGGAAGTGGAGTTGAAGATGTTTGGTACAAAGCACTATATTCAGTGGAAAAGAAGAAAAAAATCGAAACTTGTCGACATAGCAAGCAAACATCCCATGAATAAACAACTTTGACAGGTGTACACTTTGGTAATGTGAATCAGTTTACTCAGATATGCGTACTATACACTTCAATATGATGTGTTAAATAGCTTTCATGTTAAGTTTGTGTGGTAGCTCAATAATATATTCGTATACTTTTTTCGACCAGGGCTCCATGCCAAAAACGAATAAATCCTTATCCATTTTTACTTTTCATTAGAATTTAATGCATTGAATGCATCCCCTGCACGTTCTCCCAAATCATTGCCTTGTAAGGCACGTAATGCTCTGTACACGCCAGCCTTGATATCCGATGGGTAAAAAGCCTTGAACAAAACGTGCATCAAGGGTGAAGCCCGATGCAAACCTCAGCAAAGGTAAACAATTCCCAACCATCACACTAATTGTGTTGTAGAGTCACTTGAATTGAACCTGTTGTTAAATAGAGGAGTGAGCCCTGTGGTTACAATGCAGAAAAACATTTAAAAAAAAACCTCAAACAAAGTTCGAGGGCATCTTGAAGCACACAAATCAGAAGGTGAGGAGGAAGTGTAAACAAAAGACGGGCGAGCACTGGGAACATTGTGTGATATAACTCAATTGCAATGTGAATGTAAATTGGGAGGGGAACAAGTCTACATGAATATGCATGCTGCTGTTACTGCTTTGGCTCAATACCGACACCCCCCTCTACCCACCTTCAAGCAGAGTTCCGGCCCATAAAACTGGACCAAGCAGTAAGGAAATGTTTCCTAACACTACGGCTGGGCAATTTATAATCAGCCTAACCATAATTGAGCCAATTGTCCCCATTATGGCAAATATTTCCACATGAAGCGACCTCGAAGAACAGATTTCAATAAATGCTGCTGCTTGGTGTGTCGGTTTATTCACATCTCTGAGGAAAATGTATTGAGCCAGTGCAGCAATCAACCACCATGCTCAACGCCCTGCTCTGTTTTCTCTGGTGGAGCCTTTTGAATTTACTGCTCCTGTTGACTCACATTCTACCAGGAGGGCGCAAGCGGTGCCAAACACTCCAACGCATGATTATTTTTCCTTGAATTATTTTCCATTGGTGCTAATTAGCTATTCTCACCACTCACCACAAAGTTCGGCCTTGCCAGGTTGGACTGAGCTCAACAGCGGTGAGGTAAGGAGTCAAGGTTCTTCAGGCTCAGCAGGAGACCGTTAGTTCACCACACATGTGCAAATCAAGCATGCACGCGCACACGCACACGCACACACACACACACACACACACACACACACACACACACACACAAATACACATTTCAACTACATTTTTGTAATATGAATATTATATATACATTCTCTGTTTTCGTGACTAGTTGCACCAGCTTGTCTCTCGGCCCTCAGGGTTGGAATATATATATTTTTTATTATTCCTTAGATATATGTATGGTCACTTATGGTGCAAAATTTATGGCAAAAGTGCTGTGTAAAAAGAAAAACTGTAGGTGTAGATGTTACATTTTCTCCTGATCAAAGACCAAAAAATCTATAGATTTTTCTGAATTGTAAACGTTCACAAATCTATCAAATATGTACATCACGTCTTTTGTGTTTTTGATTTTTTTATGAAAATGATTCCGTTTTTTGGCGCTTGGGGTATTGACATTATTTGAGGCAGGGTTATGGGAAGGGGTAGTTTTTATTGGTCACTCAGACAAATGAGTCAATGATGGAACCCGCAGTGTTTACCTCCTTGACTGAAGGCAAACAGTATGGTGCAGGGTTAGAGTCCAATTAAGACCTCGGTGAGGAAATACTAGTATTTCCTCACTGAAGCCAGCTCCTGATCCGGCCAATGATATGCCAGCAGGGGCAACTGAGATGCCAGCGACTGGTAAGAGAAGCCTACTGGCTTGTTTGTTCATTGGCTTGAGAGGCTAGTAACTAACACGCCGTGGTTGCTAGCCTCGAAAGCAAGTTACCAGCCAAGCTGTTAGCTGATCCAGTAACCCACTGACTCAGCTACTGGCTTGGCTGGTCATTTGCTTTCGAGGCTAGCAACCCACTGGATCAGCCCGGCGTGCTATGAACCAGCACCGTAAGCTACTGATGAGCCGTGCCATTAGCCGATCCAGTGGGTTGGTAGGTTAGATGCATGAGTTACCACCTTGGTCAAACAAATGGTCTGCATCTCATTTCACCGACAGCCTCTCAGTTACCTGTGACGGTGTATCTTTAGTCAGATCATTAGCTTGCTTTGGCAAGAATAAAGCCTCTGCTGGCTCCTCAGTAGTATTCATCCTTACCCCTACCAATATAGTCTCTCCCTTACCTTCACCACATCAAAACCCTGCCTAAGCACTATAGGAACAATTGTAATGGTATACAATTGAACCCCCTCCAGTTTTCTGTAGAGATGGGCAAGAGCCAATTATAGGCCGACCTGGGCATGCTCAAAGTGTTATCCAACATAATGATGAAATAAACTTATTCCTACCTCTCCTTGACATGAAAACGAATTGTTAAAGAAGACAGAGACATTATAAAGACAGTATAAGAAGAATGGTGAGAAAATACAAATCTTGCAGGTAAAATTGGTTGAGCCTGTGCTTCTTCATTCGTTGTAGCATCTGCCAGCGTGTGCTCTCTAAGTAGATGACGTCCATCTCTAGCACTTAATTTTTATTTATTTTTATTTCACATGCACATTTTAATGCACAAGATTGCTCGATACTGAAGGCATGAGAAAACAATTTAATTTGGAGCGAAGACAAGGCCGTTGATGCGCAACACTACTAGAAGATAACTGGAGAGAAATTTCATTTTCAGATTAGAGGCAAGCTGTGCAAGAGGCCCCCCAACAGAAAGCTGTTTCGCCAGATGCCTTTTTGGGCAAGCCCTCAATTTGATTAGCTTTTAAACGCTGTTTAAAAAGCCTCTGTTGCACGTAACACAATAAGGCTGTTCAGATGGTGAACTCGCATACCCTCCTCCGCCGTCCCCCCTTTGAAGATTGATATTTACGGTTACCTCTGAGTTTGCTGGATTCCAATGGAAAAACACATTTTGCAATTATGCATTAAACAGTTACCACAATAATTACATAACCGTCGCTGCCACTGTAGACATGGTCTTGATCAATTTGAGAGGTAGACGAATCGCAAGGAAAAGTGACCAACCATTTTCACAGCATGGAAGCAAAACAGATTTGTTAAACCTGCGGAAGGTAACCAACCGATGTATGGTTGGTCTGGAGAAAGCAATTAACAGTAAAAACAATAAGGCAAATAGAGTGAATATTAATAAAAGAATGCAGGATCCAAAGGCAGGAAAAAATTATAAATAACTAAATTGATTGATCACTCATAGAGTAGGCCAAAAGAAAATACAGTATGCATTTATGATACCATTTTGAATACATTGCACAGCACTGTGGTCGATTGTTGCTAGGCTTCCAGATAAAAACTGGCCAAGAGGCTTTGCTCATTCTTTCTGTTACAATATGGCAAGCAGTGACTACCAAGATCTGACTTGAAAAAACAAAAACTATTGACCAAAACATTGTGGTAAGCTGCCAATGCAGCAATTGTAGATTTCAGGTTTAATAGGGCAAAGAAAAATATGTTTTGACCCTGTTCACCAGGTAAACCTAGCTTCAGCCTTGTAGGAGGAGGTACACAACACTGCCAGCCAAAACGACTCTCTCCAAAAAACTTCTCAGGTATGGCCATTAAAGCTGCAGTGGTAAAGATTTAAAAGATATTTGCTCCAAAACATTTCTTAACATGGACACACTGACAAGTCTACTGTGAGGTTAATTGACCAGTGTAGCAGCAGTGCAGAGAATTCCATTCTCAAGTTTAACAGGGCCCGCTGCTTCTAACCAATCATAGAAGCTCAAAGAGATAGAGCATACCTGCCTGTCAATCATCTTTGTGTTCTTCTCATTCTCATTAAGCTTGCATTTGAAATGTACAGCCGCCTCAAGTAAAGATACTGATGATTTCATAACTGACTTAATTGTGATGTATAGCATCATCGACCATTGTTTAACCAGTTGAGCAAACTTGAGTGGAATCTAACTATAATTATCTTGAAGTTATATCATCATAGTTTGTTCTCAAGATCCATGCTAAGGCGGCATTTTTATTACCTGTCACTGTGTTTACATATCGTGTGCAACTATGGAAGACAGAATGAGAACCTTGTACAGTTTCTTGGAGTTAATGGAAACCAATAGATAAAGATAAAAGACAAACAGTAGCTTTTGACAATTCCCCTTGGCATTTGCGTGAGAATGTGCGTGTTTGTCTGCCAAGGCAAACAGATATATCAAGTAGACTCTTAAAATGAAGGCTTCCCAACTCCCCCACTGTAAGGGAATTTTCTGGAAATATGCATTTATTTCCTCTACACTTTCGAAGTTTATAAGCTCAAGAACAGAACAGAACAGTACAAACTAAAAATAAGCTCAGTTCAGGCGAATCTTTATGGGAAAACCAAGATGTTTTCATCACCATTCCCCCACACCATTCCCTGCCAGTGGGGAAACAAATAATGCAAAATACCCCCCTTTCCCCCCGCTGGCAAATATCCCTTCCGGTTGGCACTTGCACTAAATGATCTGTTTGTTTCGACTGAAAAGGTTAATATGCTCTGATAGTAGTTAGAATTAATATAGTACGTGCTCCCGTTAAGGTTACCTAAATCTGCCATTCCTTCAGGGAGTCTTTTATTATTCCATGACGGTGGTGGAGCGGTGGCAATGGCGGAGGTGGTATCGCTTGAAGGGAGATAGAACCGTTGTCAGGATTAAGAGTGCAAGACTGTCACGTTTGTCTGGCGGAGATATGACAGGTCAACAACAATGTTGGGTGGTAAGAGAAGAGAAAGAGATACACTCTCTCTTTCCCGCCCTTTGACAACTTAAAAATTGACCCCTGCTGTATGAAATCACACCGCACTAGTAGTTTAGAAGTTTGCTCCTAGGAACTCTTTATGCAGTACTAGAAGGTACTATTGACTGTATTTTGCACAGGTTACAGACTTGGCCTTAAAACCAATGCTAAATACCAACACTGGGTTGAATGTAGTGAAAGGCATTCAATTCCTTTTGATGCTTAAGCTAAATAATGTAGGCTGTTTTATTGTATTTCGTTTCTTGTATTGATTGAAAATAAACTTAAATTCAAAGCCTTGAACATTTAACATATCATTTGTGCTTTTTGATTGCAGCATTTCAACCTGCCACCTGGCTTGAAGTGAGCCTGGGTGGCAGAAACTGAAGAGCAGTACATCTACTAGAATATAAATGTTCTATAAAATCTCCATAACGGTGTGGGGCTCCGGCTCAGACCGGTTTATTTATTTGTTCCCCCAGTTGGTTAGACCATGACATGCAGCATGGCTGATCCTCTATACGAGCCGACACACAATGTCCGCAGAGACCCTGATTGGGTGTTACTCACTGCATACTCCGCTTGACTCTGTGCGCAGTCTGAGCCTCTCGCTGAAACACATGACTCAACCTCCCCCTCTCTGCAAAAATGAAGGTAACAAGAGAACACAGACGGAGGGGACCCGGGTGTTTCTTCTGTGTGAAGAAGAGAGGCAGGCCTCTTTTGTTTTGGAGCTTGGAACCTCCCATGCGCCGTACAATACGTGAATAGCCGTTGTGTGAGCAGCAAGTCAATTTGCATTTCCCCATCACCTCAAGAGGCATGATAGTGTTGCTGCTCCTAATAAAATGTGTAATAATAAGCCAGAACCACTTTTATGGCACGCCACAAAATTAATCCCTGGAGACATCAGGTATCTATTCTTATGGCCTGCTCTGGGCTAACCTATCAATTAGGAACTCAGATATACTCACTTTAGGAAAACACTGTTACATGAGGTTGCATGTACACCTCTGCTGTTTTGATCATTGCTGGTCATGCAGTGTAAAGGGCTTGGCGCCATGAAACCTGCACTTAAAATCAATGGCCCACTGGCAATGAGAGCAGTGTTTTGCAATAATTAGGTTTGCAAATAAAGGTAGAAATTTCTTGTTGTCTTCAAGTCTGCACAGACATGCAGTGCACGCACAAAAACCACTAGCATCAATCCATCGTGAGTTATGCGCAGATAGAAAGTGATAGAGCAGAGCAATAAATCTAGGTCAGGGCCTTTTGAACCAGGTTCAAGTCCATCAGTGGCAGTGGGAACGCTGTAGTGTAGGAGGAAGCATGACGTCTCAATTCCCTCAATCTTCAACATTAGGAAGACATCCAAACACAAACACACACACATCCATTTTTAGCTCCATTGATCGACCCAAACATTTCCAGAGACACTTGCAAAAACTTTTTTTTACATTTGTTGGCAGGCACAAAGTCAGTCGCTACAGCGTTCCTGGCAGCACTTCTGTTGGGAGTGTTCACAAGCAGATGGCATGAGATCCCTGATGCCGTTTGAAGGTAATGTAAGGTAGCAATATCAAGACAAATGAAAAGTAAAAAAAATTAGCATGTCGGTGCACTTGCATTGCATTACAATACAAAACAAATACAAAAAAATATTTTTGAGGATTCCACATGTATGTTAAAGTCATATAATTCAGTTTCAATGCCTTGAGCAAGAGTATGTTGTTGACCTCAATAAAAAGAGTTTGTATTGAGTACAGTGTTACATAGTAAACAAAATAAACTCCAGAAAGCGCTGTGGAAGAAGATGTAAAATAATAATAATACTAACATAACCATACTATATCAGAGATACAGTATCTTTCAACTAAACCAAAAAAATCCACAAATGAAATCAGTTTGATAACCTTCACTGGTTCATTTACATAATTAAATATTAAAACACAACACAGCAGCCTTTCAGTGTTGGTTCATCATCAAAAACTATTTGGATTATTGTGATATTAAACACTGTTTGAGAATCCAAGTTGAGGTCATGTAATAAATGCCAGCAGTACAATTTAATACTGAAATTCAAGTATAACTGAACATTAGGAGGTGTTCTTCAGCTCAATATCATTAATTTGAACATCCAGGTTGTGTAATTGGTATTACACAAAGTGTAATTACAATTTTGCTGATGGAAATTCAGTGTTTTTAAGGTGTCCCTACATGCTCAATCATAGTCATATGTTGGAAAAGGGCGTGCCATTGCATAAGCAAGCCATAAGATGATAAGCAAGTCATCTTAAGTAGCGTTTCCTGTCCCTTTTGCAAAAGAAGATCAGTCAATCAGACGGTGTGTGTTGTTGATATTGACACATTGAAATATGTATGGCTGACTTCAAGAAAATGAAATGTGTAGTAGAGTCTACTACTCTTCACCATTTGTCACCACACACAAAGCTTTCTCATACCGTATAATTGTCCCATTTATGTAATTTTAATAAAGATTTAGATCATTGCTTTGTTTTGAGCAAACAAACCATATATCATGAGTTATGACACTATCACATGAAAACACTAAAGGAACCTGTTTGAACAGATGAATTCAATTGAACAGATGAATTCAATTGAATTTTTTTATAACTCATCTATTCCTTAGCTTACGTTCAGATATTATCATAGGGCTGATTCATCTTGCGGTAGAGATCCCATTCGTGTGTGTGAATGTGAATATAAAATATGAATAGGGTATATTCTTTGACTGAGAACCAGCTATGGGCAGGGCCACACACCTGTAATACCAGACCATAAAAGAATGTGCTTGAGAAGTTGAGGTCGAGCAATGTTGAGCTACACCTCCACTCCTTAATCTCTTTGGTGCCGTTGTGCATTAGCAATTCTCTCTCTCTCCGTCACCCACTCTCATCTCTGATCGCCGTGTCCTTGGTTGAAATGGCCTTGGAAGGGCATTGCATTTTACACTGGCAATACCACAGCACCAAGAGGCATGCCCTGGAAAGAGCCTTCTGTGAGTTATTTCTTACGGTACACAGTGGACATGAGCCGCTGCCCGCACCATCTTCTAAGTAGTTTGAATCTGGGAGAAATGAGGAACTCTCAATGGTTAACAAATTTCAACAGGAATTTGTAATGGGAACTTTCAGAGCATGAAAAATATTAATGTCCACCAACCCAACAAACCCAACACCCACACACACACATATATGATACACACACACATTTCTCACCACACGTGTGCCAGGTTGTAAATGTTTGCTCCACATCAAGAAGACAGCCAGCAGTCGTGCAGTCGGGCATGGATTACCCTTAATGGTATATGCAGAACCACTGACGCATGAACCATATATACTACATATATATATATATATATACAGACACACACACACACAAGTGAATGGGTTAACTTGCACAAGTGAATAGGTTCCATGATAGATTCATGAACTTTAGGTCATTGCTTATAAGTAAGATAAGCTAATTGAAAACGTATGTTCTCTAGAGCTGTTTGTCCTTTCTGGGCTCCCATAGAAACCTGACAGGCTCCGTTGAAGAGGACACGCTACCTTTGAAGATATAAAGGGCTCAGTCTAGGTTAATGAAAAACAATGATTCTTATCTTCGGGGGATTATAGACAAATTAAAACCAAAAAAATATTCCAAAAAATATTATGTTCCATTTCTGCCAGGTTCGTTCTAAAATCTAAAGCCTTTTTCACACATACCCACAACCTTTCAAGCACCGCTAGGGATGTTCACTCTTCCCACTTGCAGCTACGTTCTGGAACATGTCCGTCTTGCACCCCTTCACACATGGCAAAACAATGCCAAAATGGATGGGCCAAGGGACAGTCCAGCAGATGCTGGTAATGCAACACCTATGGGTGCCTGCAACCATGAGAAAAATCAAAAAGCAAGGCCCCACTGTCTGCACGGACTGGGAAGAGCTCCCTTATTTCGGGATCTGTACAGTTTCCTTCCATTCTTGAACAAGTACGTTGCCTGTTTTGCAAACAAAAGAAGCTGGAGTGATATTGTTCCCGAATGACCCGAAAACCAGTGGTGCGTAAAGATAAACCGTTGCGGATTCAAATATGTCATCAGTATAATCCTGTGATTGGTTCACTAGCTTCATGTGAGAGCGTCTTACATCAAGACAGACGTTAACCTCTCCTCCTACCTCTCCTAGCAGTGTCACTGCTTTCATTCACAACCCAAACGTACCAGCAGTGTTTGGAAAATTGGCAGTACAGATTGTCCGGAATTTCGATCCCTGTTCATATTTACAAATTACTTCAAGCAGGAAGGGCTCCGGATAGACTGCATGTGTGAAAGGGGCTTGAGTTATGTCTTACTTTAGCATCCAACCCCTAAGATGACTATCAGCATGGATAAACAGACAAAGACCAATACAAACATCAGCAGAGGATACGGGAGCGGAATATGAAAGCAACTAATCAAATTGTCTCCTACTGCGCCTCATAAATACCAACTGAGTCTTCCACAATACTGTGACAACGATCATTTAAAAAGATTTCTCAAAAGTGAGGAATGCATGGCACCAGGCAGATCAATGATGAGATTGTTCTGTTGTTATCTTCATAAGGCCTTTGTGCTGGCTGAGAGGTAAACACTGCCATTCAACTAACAACAGCAGTTTACAAACCAAATGAAACAAGCGATTGAGTGGCCACAAAATTTGTACTCTGGAATGAGAATGGAATTTAGAAAAGTGCCAAATTAATTAGTATTTTCCCCTATGTGTAAAAAAAAAACATAAACATGTGGCTTATTGCTATATGGGTCAAAAATCGAGTGAAGGTAATAAGGTTTATATGAACCAACTATATTTGAGCAATTCAGACATCCAAAAAGAAATGTTTCTATTGCCTTTGAATGTGTTTGTAAGCAGAAGCTAGCTGCATTTCTCCCTCCCGCATAGTCAGCATTAGTCTCCTGGTAATAAAGTTTATTATTCATGGAGAGTTATCATATATTTGTCTTTGGGGAGAAATACTGTACAGATTTACTCAGAAATAAACACAAGCAGCAGGGGTGTGATTTGAATTTTTGCTCTGTATTGCAAATCTTGTCAGAGGCCTGCTTGTCATACTCAATGTGTCAATGCACATAACGCGCTGTCAGCGTAACCACGGCAACACGTCCGGTAACAGGTTTACAGTTGTACTGCAGTTTCTTGAGACTGTTGGACAAATAAGTGTTGGACCGAAATGTGCTGCCTGCCTTACATTGGCACATGATAGAAAGCCTTATTTGGGAGCATTTGGGTGCATGTAAAAATATATTTACTGTCATAACTGTAATCTGTGCTTGTATACATACATTTACATACACACTTGCATGAATACATTTTGGTGAACAGAAAACACTGGGCAAAGCCACAAAAGGGAGAACAAGTTGTTCACGGCATTTGGGAAATGCATTCAGAGGGTCAAAGACTGGAGTCAACTTTGCTCC
Source organism: Trisopterus esmarkii (assembly GCA_027123545.1). Taxonomy (NCBI): domain Eukaryota; kingdom Metazoa; phylum Chordata; class Actinopteri; order Gadiformes; family Gadidae; genus Trisopterus; species Trisopterus esmarkii. The sequence continues at coordinate 14,126,383 of JAOPJL010000146.1, read as the reverse complement.
AGTCAACTGCTGAAACCCACTGGCCAAGGGAAACGTGTATTGGCTTATATTCAAATTGTAACGAGGGCCACGGCTCCCATGTCACCAAGAAAGGAGCAAATCCCAACGGTTTCCTTGTTCGTTAAGGCTGGGATCTTGAATATTTAAGTACAGCAGGTTGTGAATTCATTTGCTGTCCGATGGAACTTGTTCTCCTGTGAACTGTGCTGAACTGTGAGCGTCGGATGAATGTTTTGTTCCGTCTCGACACTTTGGGCTCACCTCACCTTAGTGAGGGCATCTTGTAGCGCCCCTTTTGAGAATAGCTTTTTTTGTTATCTACACACCAAGTAAACAGACCATCTGAAGTGCAGAATAGTGCATATTTTGGTCCAGATATATCCTCAGGGAGTGGCCTTCTTCATCACATCATTCAATGGATTAGCTACATCATCATAGTGCATGATGTTGTTTTACCTTTTCATCTTGATTTTTAAAATCAACACTTTTTTTTTATCAAGAATGGCCTGGGCGATGAACCAACTGACTCGAGAAACCCATACCCAACCCCTGTTATTCTCTCATGACTACAATACATCAGTGTGAGTGCAACTTCCTCTATATCATGGATCCTGTTTCACATATTCATCATTCTTTATTTTAATTGAGCTTGTGCTTGTGCTTTTTGATACCGCTAAGCTTCAGGCGCGCCCTCTCAACCTATTTACCCTCTACTCCCCTTAGCCCCACCCCACCACCCTTGTTCCTGTGTACTGAGCCGCTATCCCTGTCCCCTCTAATGCATTATAATTCAATTATGGGCCGCCTCGGCTATAGAACCAATCTCTCTAATCTTTCCCTATCTCCCATCCAGTGGGTTCATATGATCGGCTCGCTTTCAACCCTGCTCACTGGCATGCAGCGGGCATTTTTTATAGGAGCAACCTCCTTTACATACATGGGTCTTTGAAGAGGCCCTTTCCTAGATTCCAATTGCATGAAATACCGAAACAACCGTGAAATTACCAAAAAAAAACATAATCCACTCACATATACACAGACACACACACACACACACACACACACACACACACACACACACACACACACACACACACACACACACACACA
>JAOPJL010000146.1:14077646-14087878 GCA_027123545.1 Trisopterus esmarkii | reverse complement strand
GTGTGTGTGTGTGTGTGTGTGTGTGTGTGTGTGTGTGTGTGTGTGTGTGTGTGTGTGTGTGTGTGTGTGTGTCAGAGGAGGAGGATGCAGGGGGGCGGATGGAGGGGTGGAGGTGACGGAACGGCGTGTCTAAAGCCTCTGGCATGGGGGCCACATTCAGCGAGCGATTTCGGGCCACGAACGCACTCGTTGCGTCTCAAAACAAATTCCAATCCGTTACCGGTTAGGATAAACAATAGGCAGATTTCATTAGTCCGATCCCATTAGTCTGTGATTGCCTTTATTCCTCCGATTGTTTTTCATTCATGATCTACTCTTATTGTTCTTTAACTTAGTTAATAGATCATGGTTTACTTACTGCTAGATTGCTAATTTGCTGTATTTGTTTTTCTGAATAAACTCCTTTATTTGCTTAAAGGGGATCTGAATAAAAAACAAATGATGGTCACACTGTCATGAACTAGTGTCTGGGACCTGAAAGATGAAAGCAGAACTCGGCATCCAAATGTTTCTGGTCTGCTGGCCTAGGGAGGGAACTTGGCAGTGTATGAAAAAAGACTGAAGGGGGAGGTTCACTTCAGGTGACCCATGAATTCCCTGAAAGCCATATGCAGTCTTTCAGTGCCATCATATAGTCCTGAAACGAGGACACCTTCAAACTGCCAACACAACAACCTCTCATCAACGTTATTCATCAAAGAGGATTTATTTACAACTATTTGATGAGATTTTCATTTGGATTTCCTTAATGGGTGTTTTAAATACATGCTAAAAATGTTTCAGCATTAGTTTAAATCTTTTCTTCGTGATCGTTTGGATTTGAGTAATTATTATCAACCAAGCCTGAAGTGTTTGTTAATCTTCCTATTTACTCTACATCAATAGCTCTCATAGTAATATTAAAGAACACCACCATTGTGTGTCAATGTTTTTTCCTAGCAAGGTGGAAGATATGCCACCTAGCTAGACTACAACCCCTCCAAAGCTCTATCGAACCAGCCCTGGGCCTAATGAAGAGCCACTTTTACCAAAAAGCATTTCCTTTAAAGTCAAGTGACCGTGCAGTTGTAATACTTGCCCCATTTCCGAAGTCTTCCTTTCCACCCACAAACAATATAAATTCTTTCATATCAAGCTGTCATTTAATGTATCAGATCTATCTAGAAATATATATATATAGATAGAGATGTATTTAATTAATCCACAGCTTGATTTTGAAAGCATTAACTTTGTTTGCAATACAATTGATATGCGTTTATCGATGAATCTGGCATGGAATTATGCATATTGCATGTCTATATAATATCAGCAAATATGGTGTTCTCTAAATTCCCCTCAGTGGAAGTTGCTGAAAATAACACATTCAAACAGTATAACCAACATCTGCAACATAAACAATTCTGTGATTCTGGACTCATCTGTATTCTTGTGTAAGAACTGCTGACAATGTACAGACTGTCACAGTCTGGGGTAAATCTTGCGCAATTCATCAGAGGGGGGTGGGGACATATTTAAACAGAGCCAATGCTCGCTAGCCAAGCTTCAGTCAGATAAATGCATATGTAAGGTTATCTTTCGCTTAAACCTCCACCATCATCCAGACGTTCCCTCCTAGGCAGAGCACAATGGACCCGGTCTGATCTTCTGGATCTGGTGGTGCGAGGACTCAGTAGGTGGGCCATAAGAGTCTTTCTGTTTTGCAGAATCGTACATTTCCTAGTTACGCCCTAAAGGCTTTAATCTAAGGAAGACCAACTTATTTCTCATGTAATACTAATGGCATAAACGACCATTCTAGAAATTGCATTGGCATAAATTTGCTCTGTCCGTTAAATAACTGATTGCAAGATGCAAAAAAAAAAAAAGACTTTAAAATGAGAGATTACAGGGTCTCATTTATCAAGACCAAAATATAAAGAAATTAGCCTGACTCATTCTGGCAAAAGTAATTAAATCTGATTCTAATGTGTGATATCCTGGAGGGCGTTCAGGCTACTTGTGAAAAAAGACTAATTTAGAGTGTGCTCAATCACAAGGTGAGAAACGTCTATAGTTTTACGATTGAATTACACTCAATGCTGTATTTATAGTACCAAAGACAACAGCCCCTCCCCGAATCCCAAGATGGTATACTGTACAGACACCAAGGGAAAACATGTCAATCAACAAAGCTCACTCGAGCACAAATTATATTTTCCAGCCCTTGGTTGAGGGCTGTATACCCAAGGCAGCCAATCTGCGGCTTCCCGGCAGATGTCGGCGCTGCAGCCTCATCTGGGAGTGGTAAGGCCTATAGAGGGGGGCCATTATGCCTCTTTATTATGACGAACACTGCAAACTAGGGATGCAAGAAACAACAAGAAATGCTAATCGAATACGCAGTCCAGATCTCAGCGTACTCAAGTTATTTGTATGTTATACAGACTGTGTGCGTATTACCCACTGGGGCTTGTTTGTGGGGCAGTTTGTGACCAGCTTTTTACTGTTGTAGGGCTAGCAGCATACACTTCTAAATAGCAATTTTAACGTTAAATCCGTTGAGGGGAAATTTTAAGCATGATCTTTCAGTTGAATTGCATTTGAGTTAGGCTATTGTTTAGGGCAGGGCAGGGAACTATACTTTCCCAGATTGTGTAGAGATATTGACCAAACAAAGCTCTATTTAGAGGATAGCTTTCAAACGGTTTTGCTTGGATGCCCCTTCTCCTGGCCAGGTATACAACGCTAAACACCGCAAATACACAGCGAAATGCCGCAAAAACTGAATAAACTGTTAAAGTGAGATGGTTTATTTCTTGTAATGCCTCACCATGGCAACGCTATGCCGCAATACATTCCACAATCAGCTTAGATTTCCGGACGTTCCTGACAGGCGGTAAACGCGTGGGGAAGCGCCTACCTGGGCCAGTTACGAAACCTTGCCGGTCAAACCTATTTTAAACGGCCTCTCAACAACAATGCATGATACGATTAAGGCTTTTTACTATTTAATGACCTATCCTCCCCCAAAACTTTGCCAAAATACATATCAACATAATATAATGAGTATGAGTGTAAATAATAAAAGTTTTGGATTATAATATCTTTGTCATCTTTTATGATTTGCTTGACGTTTACTCAAGTACATGTTTGCACCCCTACTGCAAATGGCTGAGTATCTCTTGAGTCGCAGGGAAAACAAACGGGAGGATGTGAGCAAGAGGTCATTTGGGCAGGGCAGTCACAAAGCACCATTCATAAACCATGAACGTGCACACAAAACATGATGAATAGAGGGCCAATGAATGCTGTACTTTTGTGTGTCGCGGGAAAATCAGGACTGTGGTTCGCAGTAATGAGGAACACAACGGGCAGCCTTTCACATGGGTCGGGGATGAAAAGAGTCGCCCAAGGCTGTGTTTAACCTTCACAAGTGTCCTTTAATTTGGTGAAGCCTTGTCCCGGCATGCATAAGCTTGACTGTGATAAGAGATACAAAAAAAGAAAAAAGAGGCACCGCTGCCACTCCAGCGGCACTAAGCCATCACAGGGCAGCTCTGGCGATGGGAGGACCCGCTGTTGAGAAGCAAAACAGTTGCAGAGAGGTTGCATCAGTGGAATGCCCCGCAGGAACGTTGCCGCAGAATTCGTCATCCCCAAAAGCAACATGGTCTTCAAAAGTTTCGGGGGATTGGGAGGAGGAAAACGGCGCTCCGCAAAGCAATCAGCCTTGATGGCGCAAACGCACTTCATCTTTTGGAGCACGGGAAAAAAAGGGACTGTTTGTTATTGTAATTCAGGAAAGCCCAAAACCATTGAGCCCCGCCGTCTTCCGACCATCCAGATTTAGGTTGAAACCCAAAAAAAAAAGGGAAATTAATTTCCCTGGCTTAATCCAGCATTCCTGGAATGCTGAGATAAAGCCGACTCTTATTGTGGCATCGGCAGGGAAGAAATGTAATCAAAGGAGGGGTGAAAAAAGAAAGGTCAGAACCAATCATCTGCTGATTATTTGGCGTTTTCCATCAGGCTCACGATTCCCCCTCCATATCATATTGTTAGTGGTGGATCAGTAGGGGGGGGCATGTGGGGGGCATATCCTTAGAAACAAAGTCCTCTGCCCCGGTGGCAAATCGCTTCTTAGAGTGGATACCTTTTTCCCCCCCATTGTGTTTACACTGTCCCGAGCCACCGGTCCTTAATAGCCAATATCTGGGCTCCACATCTCTCGGGGTCCTCTCCATACGCCACATCATCAATGGAGTCATTGTTATGGGGGTGCATGTAATGTGAGTGTATCGGAGTGGGGGGATGCAATGACATTATAGAATCTTTCTTTCCTGTTTTTAAAAATGTCCATACCACTTGTTGCGTCTGGAAATCCTGACGCTGACATCAGGATGCAAACTGGAATGTTGTGAGGGCAGCGAATGAAGGGGACAACACAAGATGCACACGAGGGAACACTTACCTAGAGGAGAAAGACAAAAAGAAAGTTGCACGTTGTTATTATAGAGTTGGATTGGCATTCATTCAAAGAGAAATTAAGCAGTTTATACGTTGATTGCACGTTCATAATAATCAGATTAGCTATTTAGAACAATAGCTGCAAATGAATAAATAGCCGTTCCCCTAGCTTCCTCCCACCAGGCAGTTGAACTGTTTTGAATCTTGGGGGTGGGTGGAATGGTTCGAACATGGTACTGGGAGAGTATACACAGGTTATTTTAGGCTGTGTGTGTCCCCACACAGGCGTCTATCTTTTTCTTTAAATTGAACAAGACAGTAAAGGACATGAGAAAGAATCTGTGTTGTCACTGGGAAAAACACAACCTAATCCAGGCAGCACCTCGCCAAAGGATCCTTATAAGCCGACATGTCGGGAAACACGGTTTATCCGTGCGTTTGGCCGAGACACCCTTGGCCTCCACTGCGGGTCTTAAGCCTAAAGACTCTGTACCGTCAATAGAGTCACACACGGCATGCACGTATGTGCACACACACCAGGAACACTCCCTAACTGAAACTACTAGTCAACACCCTCAAGCGAAGATTATAGTAGAATATCATGAACTTGTTATATATTATATTATATATATATATATATTGATGTATATGTTGAAAATACACACTGTGGTGTGTGACATCATGTCGGCAATCAGTCAATGAGGTCCATCCCAATTGCTGTAAACTACAAAAGGACAACTGAAACAACATTGTCATTTGTTTAGCATAACAAATCACGCAAGTTCAAGTGACTTCTACAAAGATGAAAACTCGAAAAACGACTTAATTTACTATCTGCTCCGTAGTTAATTCTAAATCCCTGCATATGCTGAGCTGATAAGTCAGCGAATACTCCTCGATATAGCTCTACTTACAGAAGACGCATACTCAAGAGTATTAGACATCATAGGCAAAATGATACAGATAGTGACGCAAAAAACAAACACAAAAAAACGGTTTGGCATAAACAGCCTGACATTGGAAGAGCTTAAAGAATTCTCATTTAAACAGGGAGCACTTGAGGCGAGCTGACAGAAGTGGGGAAACTTTGATGAAGTATGAAGGTCAGGCGCCAGATCAAATGTGGTTACGCGTTGCCTCCGACATGCCTTGTTAGTGGCCTCTCTTCCCCACCACTGTGGCAGAGGGTCGTACGGCCCCTGGAGCCTCATCTCAAATACTCCTCAGTGTTGGGACAGATCTGTCAGATGTCGCAGGCTTCCATCCGTGCACCACGCTCATTTACCGGGAACAATTAAACCGTTACCCACAGGTGCCGGCTGGTGGGTCCGCAATGAACGGACACCTACCAGCCTCTGGTGGACGGGAAATAAAAGCTGTGATGTATTAATTGATTTAGGATTAGAGACAGGCCTGAAAAAATTTAATACAACTGAAGAAGAATTTATGGAGATTTCCTCAGTGTTGTGCATGGGTGCTATCCATCTTATGCCGATTACAATTGTGATGTTTATCTAATGCAAGGCTATCTGTTCACTGCGATGAGCTGAAGTGTTTATTTATAGCCACTCATCTTCCATTACATGCATTTATGTATATAAAGTAATAATTTCATACAAAGAGATTCACAATGAGGAAATCTCAGAACACATCTACAAGCCATTAGAGTGACTGAATCAAACATCTCTATAGCTACCACCCACTATGTGCATATATTACTGCCTCATACTACTCTAGAATCTTACGTTTACATTGATTTAAAACAGACAAACACAGAATGATACATATAAAAAACGACACGGACTACACAAACAAAATCTCCTTCCTTGGAGCCCTCACATGATCACTAGTGCGGCCAACTACAAACAAAACCCCCCAAAAATAGCATCAACTGATCCACCCGAGACGACTGCCAGAAAATCTAGTAAAAGCCATGCGGTATACACAATGTAATCCAAATCTCTATATGAGAAGCGTTTGCACTATAGGTTTGCAAATATATGATGAACTCAAGACAATCATGCATTTATACCAGAGGGGAAAGGGAATCGAATCCATGTACTAAAAATTATTGCCAGGCTTCCTGTTTTGTGTACTACGAGGCATGTTGTCCTGGTCAACTGGACAGCCGCTATTTTCCCAACAGATGGGGAGGAAAAACCTCGCCAAAATCTTGGAGCGCTGCTCCCTTGGCCTCTTCCATCTCCCCGAGGGAGTGTGTGTCTGCCGACCCAGCCATGTCTCACTTCCCAGATCGCACAGGGTTAGTCTCTAATGGCCGCTGGACAGATTATTGGCACCCCGGTCTACCAAGACTGAAATGGATTGGAGCACGACGTCTGGAGCTGGAAGCTGCCGGGGCAACGGTTGTTACGGCACTAGCCTCCTGAACCAGGAGTGTTTGGCTTGAGTGATGTGGTGACATGACAACATGGACTGGATAGGATGTAAGCCTAATTACAAAACAAGGTGACGCCTCAGCTGTCAGCTGTCTCATATGATCAACACAACTAGCGTTAGCTGGCGGGCGACTTGTAAGGCAATTAGGGAATTTCTAACTGGAATCTGTGTATCATTTAAAGTATAACTAAAGCGGGGAATTTTAAGAAGTTATTTAATTTTAATAAAGCTGATAAGACGACTTAAAATGTCACATGCCAGTGGCAAGCAGGCGGCAAATAAATAATTGACGAAAAAAATAATAAACTTGAATGTGCTGTGTCACCACAGTAGTTTAAGAAGCTTTGGTTCTGCGACGCACTCAAGACTGCTGCCGGTGGTGCTGAGACACGGCGGGCCAAGGCGGGACAGAAATTAAATAAAATATAAAAATATGCAGGGCAGCCCACAATCCTATTAGCGCTGTATCTCATAAACCCCAGCGCCTCCTATAAAAGTGCTGATTAATAGCAGGTGGGTATTAGCAGGAAGAACAGGTCTGGGAGCTGCAGCTGGGAGTCGAGGTCCCCCAGGGGGGTTTAAAATGCAGATCCAAGCAGGGGTGTACAGCGGAGCATCGAGCCGCAGTGCCCCGGAGATCATCTCGGTGACAATATTAATGCAGGAGAATCTGCCAAAAAAACCTGTAGGTCATCGGCGATGTCCTCAGTGTACGAGTTTTAACTTTCAGAAAGCAAAAGGGAGGCTTGCATAAAAACGGCAATAAAAGGATATAGCTACCAAGCAAGCAGCACAAGCTCGTTTTTTTCCTTTTCTTTTAACCGTGGAAATTATTAAGGCCTGAACGGTAATACCCCCATTAAATTTTATGAACTAAATTATCTCCAAGGCTCACTTCTTGTACTGACAACCGCCCTTACCTGTGTAGATATATGAGAGATTTTATTATGGCACCAAAACGTTCCAAGTGTGCAGTTAGCAAGCTCGATTTAGCTGTAATCGCCGGGCTTACCGTTTATTAGCGTGCAGGGAGCTTGTCACATTGGGCCCCAATAATGCAAACGCTAACGCGTTAAATTAAATACTATCCCTTACTTCCAGGCTAAATTGCATGACAGAAAAATAAAATATCCCCAGCAGACACGGAGGGAGCACACACAAATGGTAAATTGTTCCGACATCCTCATCTGCTTACAAGATGTTATTTTCTCACCAGTCCAGTATTTTAACTTAAGCTTGAAATCGCTGTTGCTTTGTCTTCTTTCCATTTCTTGAACTGAATATATTTTTTAAACCCTCCAGTTGAAAACAGATGTTAACCCACTACCCTCAGAAGTCAATTCGCCCCATCACCCACGCCCTAACCATTTCCAACAAGACTATGATTCCCTTGCAATGAAACACCTTCATCAGGGCAAAATCCCAACTCTCTTTGTTGCTTGTCTGCCAGCCGATACATCCTTTGACCAACGCCATTTATTATTAAAAACACATCAGGCATCGGCAATGGCAGATGCTGTTGAGAAAGCCTTTATGCAATAAACAAGCAGCCCAAGGGTACGGGTTTGAAGCGATGTGACGAGTCCCCCCCACCATCCACACACAAAGGAAAGGGGACCAAATTCACCTCCAGGGGAACTCTTCTGAAGAATTGCGCACAGAAGGCATGAGGGGGCGACGTGCAATGCATCGCCTCTTCCTCAAGTTACAGAAAGTTAGTTCTGAATCTGTTCCCCGTACACAGATTATGAAAGACAAGTTAAAAAGAGCAATAAGATGTATTTTGAGCTGAGGGAAGTACATGGTTTGCGCGCAACCTCTTTCGCTTCTGGGTGTAAATAATGTGTTTTCCGTTTAGCCCGAGAGTCGATGTCTTCACCGTCAACAGTACAATAAATGAGCAGTTCATAGCAGGTGAGTAATATGCCTTAAGCTTGCTACATGGCCGTTGTGGATTACATACATTTGCAGTCACTGCAGTGATAAAAGGAAGAAAAAAAACGTTTGGAAGAAAAGTGAACCAAATGTTTTCAGACAACCCCAGGCAGTTTGTTGAAACGTTCGCGATGGCTTTTCAGATTACAAGTGTAGCATCCAGGAACTCACCCCCCCCCCCCCTCCCTCTCCCTCCCATAGTGACTTGCGGTATAATGGGGATGGCTCCCCTAATCTCCTGTTTTGTTTCCCCTCCCAGTGTTGTTGATTACATTAAGTGGCGTGTCCGTGTTTGGATGAAATACCCCTTCTCCATAATGAGACTCAAGCCATCGGTCCTGTCTGATGCCCAGCTCGGAGCCGGTCCACACCGGGGCCCCAGCTGGGCCACTGTGACCAATCGCTTTGGTGTCAGTCACGCTGGCCCACCAGCAATAAGCAGCACACAGATTGATATCACACACATAGAAATTGTCACATTTTAAATAAACAAATGAATCTAAACACTTGTTTATATCTTTGATTGGCTCACTTACTAGAATTTGCTGCTCTTTCATTTTAAACATGAGCTTATTGTAAAACTGGGTCAGCGCTGCATTGAAGAAAAAAAAATAACACCCCTAGAGAAACTCAAGAGTCCTCATAGGATATGTATACACATCCACCTACAGCTAAATGCAGTTGAACAAGACAAAAATACTGCATGGCAAGGGATTAGATGTCAGCAAGAGTGAGTCAGGCATTTTCGTACCCCACAAAGAAAAAACATATTTGTCAAATTCATTTGTACTACCAAATGCTGTGCTTTTATTGCTATAGCATCAAAGCATGTATAGGATCATGCAAAGTGAAAGAAAAAACAAAGTATAGCAGGCAGCTACTACAACTGCAATAACCCATAAACAAACCACAAACGTTAACTTGACAGGATGATTCGTGTAGAGCAGAATAAAGTGTAGTGCTAGTGTTTAATGACAAGGGAAATACTATAATGGTAAAGATTAGAACTAGCCAGTTCGACAATGTTTGCATCACTGTCACCACCTCAGGTTGATTTGACCAAAATAAAACTACTCGAAGAGTAATGCTGCTAAAGCAGTGAGCTGAACCGGATTCCGATATATCCACAAGCCCGCCACAGGCCCAATCTTTCCTGTTTTGGTCATACTGAGCCACTGCTAAACTAAGGATTTGTCAGGCATCCGATGCAGGATGTAAATGACATGGGGGAGGGGGATGGGTCAGCGTGCAATGAGGGAGAGAACCATTGATCTATTTACTTTTGCCAGGAATTGCTGCAGGTCCATTTAGTGCAATCTGCATCAATCAGCACAGCAAAAGTCAATTTACCCCCCACAGCCGCAGCTTTTAGTATACATCACACACACACACACACACACACACACACACACACACACACACACACACACACACACACACACACACACACA
>JAOPJL010000146.1:14034355-14050630 GCA_027123545.1 Trisopterus esmarkii | reverse complement strand
GTGTGTGTGTGTGTGTGTGTGTGTGTGTGTGTGTGTGTGTGTGTGTGTGTGTGTGTGTGTGTGTGTGTGTGTCAGATTTCAACAGGCCTCAGTAGGGATTGGGAAGAGGATGCAAGAAAACCTGAGACACACGGCATTTTGCTCATACCACCGATTACAATCCATCCTTGTGAGGCTTTTGTATCGCAACGGGGCCGGGTTATTGTCGTTGGCAGGTCTAATTACAGGGACAGCCTCCACGCTAGGAGGGGAAAGTGCCACCAGACAGAAGCTTTATTTTATCTGTCATGAATTTTGAATTCTTCCTTCCTATGGAAGATAACGGGACCATAGGCATTGCAATTAAACGGTGCTCCAGCTTGACACAATATTCTGTTTCAAACCGGTGACCAATAAGGGCTCGGTTTCTAAAAGAAAAGACGATCCACAAGGAGAACGAGGCGTTAGCAGAAGTCAAAGTGGTGGAAAAACAACTGTCATAGTTGTTATAGTTCTATTTCAGTCTTTGTAAACTTAAACGATCCAGCCCTAAGTGGAAGTAGAAACTAAGTGGAAGTAGATACCTGTAAATTAGATAGTAATTAATGCAAAAATAATTGGTGTGAAATATTCCACATGAATCACATTGTCATGCATTGACAATGGCATTCATTGGATGAATGATTTGGATGTCTTGCGGGGTGCGGGGGCAGACTATCCAGCTACAACTAAATTGATTTTATTTACAGAATTCACATGGACAGGCCATAGTCCTGGGCTCCAATTCATTACACAGAATGAGTTTGGATCTTAATCCCCAAACGTCAATTTAAGCACGTCTGGAAATGTTAAGTGTGGATGATGATGAAAGCGATTTTTTCAAATATTAAAACTTTTGTTTTACAAACGGGTGGACCTCCTTAGCTATTGATATCCATGTCAGTGTGATGATGTGTCACAAGTCTTATCACTGATGACTGGTAAATTAAGAATTTCATTCAGAATACAGGACAGCTCAGACAAAGCCAACAGCAGAGAATGTGGCCAGATGTGTCAGGGACACAGTGAGGGAGTCACTGCTGTGACAACAAACAACGCATCCAATTACAGAAAAGCAGATTCACTCCATGTGGCTGGCTATAGACCTTGTAAGGAACGTTGTTCATTTTTCATGTTAGAATACAGATGGGCTAGTCGAAGGGCAACAGCTAAAAAGATGGATGGACGCATGTATTCCCATTTTATGAATGACAGCAAAACTCACACACATTATTCATAAATTCTACTTCATTAATATTGATTTAAGAAAATAAAATGTACAGCTTCTCCATTTCAAAACCAATAACTCAAAGAAAGTAGCAATGGTCGCAGTCGATACATTCATTAACTGCTAATGGAGAAAAGTCTTCTGTTTCCACAGCAAATTGTGTTCACTGTTATAATCCCAAAGAGTTCCCTGCTCAGGTAAACTATTAACATTATATCCCTAACAAATATCACCACACTTTTAAAAAAAGTATGTATTTTCCCACTTAATTCAATTGATGAAACAAAATAAGCTCTCCCCACACTCCTGATTAAAACATGAAGCTCCGGTGTCAAAACGAAAATGCATGTGGTTATTGTGAAAAAGTGACAAACTGTTCATATCAGTAGAACAGCAATTCCAATAAGCCTCTTAAAAGGGAGGAAGCTAATTCCCACTGGGAATCATGGGATTCCAACAACATTGCTCATAGCTTATTACCAACAGTGCAACGGTTCCCAACAGCTGCACCGCGGAGGGTCAGATGTGGGAGAGACCAGGGATGGGTATGTGCACTGGCCAGCCTTGGGGTCCAGGAGGCCATCCCCATAGCTGGTGCTCTTGCTGATCGATGGCGGGGGGCGTTACTTCACTTCATCCCGGGAGGATGAATAGATTCGGTTTTATGGGAGCTCCAACCTTTAATCTCCTGACGCTGCGATGCCCTGCCTGCGCTATACAGATACTGTAGCCCCAAACCCACATCACGGACTATGGGATGTAGGACCAGATTCACCCATACCCTCACTAGTTACAGAAAAAAAATAATCATCACTCCTTAAACAATGTGCTAGGTGAAAACCTCAAAGCCCTGGTCTTGTACGGGGAGTTTCAATCAAAGCCATTCAGAGCCCGTGACAGAAGGTTTGTACAAGCCAGACAGTGTGGGTCAGAGTGACACGGCTCTTCGTATTGTGTCACGTAAGTCACTTTGTAGAGGTTCATTCTTATGGTTCACGAGGCAGAGGCAGGGCTACAACAGTTTCTTCTGAGAATGAACAAGAGGGGCAAGGTAGAAACTAAATAATTGTTTTGGTTTAATGGAGTTGGGAGGTTGGGTGAATGGAAGTTCTCATAGGGACCAATTTAACCACAGTTCTTTAGTGTTAAAAGGAATTTAAATGAACAATTCAATAACAATAAGCATTCCATTCTATCTTCTATGCATTCTTCTTATAAGTAGAATATATCAAACTCTAGTTAAGGTAGTATAGCAGGGCAGCTAATAAAGCTTCCCCCACCAATTAAACCTTAAAACATTATTTTAGCAATAACTAGGCCAACTCCGACCTGACCTACACAAATAACCCATTATCCTTGACTCAATTCATCAGGAGCATTACACTCGTAAAACATACAGTACATAGGTGATTATGTAATGATGTGAAATGTTTTTAAAAACGCAAAGAACCCCAATGCCACACTTAAACACTTTGTGAGCTCACATGTTGGTTACTTTCCCAACGTCACGCAAGCAGTATTTTTAAGGCAGCAGCCGAATGGTTGAGTGTCATGCTTGTGAATGTGTGCATTGCCTTAGTTTAGGTTGAGGGGAAGTAAAGGGAAGTAAATGTAGGAATTAGCAACTGTTTAACATCTGAATCTTCATAATTTTCTGTCAACCCCGATAAGACTTCTGAAGCATGACAGAGCACACAAGAATCTCTCAGAAATGTTAACATTGGAGGCTAAATGTGGGAAAGGGAACCAGGATGTTCAGTGTACTGGATTAGAATGCACATATTATACTGAAAGTTATGGGTGGTAGTGTTTGATAAATGTGCCAGGCCATAAAAAGCATAGAGGTGCAAGATATTTTATTGATTCATTATATCCAAAGAGTACACATGCTTAGTGTTTTGTAGTCCAGTTTGCATCATATATTTTATGTTTAAAATTATAGTATAAAAAGGAGACAATGTAACCCAGCATGATGTTTATATCATTTTCTTTCTTATGTCGACTTTAAGGAGAGCGATTTAAATCAGTGATGTATGTAACCTACGACACAGGCCATATCTTGGTATTGACTGGCAACAGTTAGTATGTGAGATGATATTTGACATGGGGGTAGAAAAGTCCAACATTGTGCCACAGAACTATGTGTGTGTATGAACTATTTGTTGAAATGTCACTTCTACGCATTTGAATGAATTTCCTTTTCTTCCACATAGGATACAATTTACCTGTAAACCACAGCAAAAAGCCTAAAAATAAATATATGCTTCTCCTCCCACACACAGGAAATAACCCTAACCCAAAGGTCCAGTCAGTTTGACTGGTTGGATGTCAGTTGCCGCAGTTTGCTACTTAACGGTCAGGCTCATTGAACAATGAAGACAGATGGGCATTTGAGGCCACGGCAGATGCATACTGAATTTATCCCTGACCGGAACATGCAGAGTCTCTGCTGCTCTGGCAGATTTTGGGGGGGAAATTACAGGCCTGCCTTAATGATTATCCTCAAAGGTAAGCCAGGGCATGCGGCCTCCCATTCCTCAGGGTCTGATTTGTACACCAAACTTAAAAAATATTTATTTGCCAATCCATACACTTGTAGACAAAAGCTGTTCCTCATGTTATTATAAACTGGCTTGTCGTTGACTGTACAGTCAACTGTAATGTCAAATATGATATAAATATGCTGCATAACTTGGCTTGCTCCAACTAAAGCTCATGCACTGAATGATTCCCCACTGGCCTAAAGCAATTTGCTCTCCCCCACCGTAGTCAACAGGGAGAAATGCATTTCATTATTTAGTCAATCTTTTAATGGCATCGGCGTATTCACAAACAATCCCCAACAAGGTTAATTAGCAATGATCACACATTGAGAAAATGCACTCCCATTGTCATTAATTGGTTCAATTACTGTCCCTGATTCACTCAAAATAGACCTAAAGTTTAGTTAATGTATCATGCTCAATGTTACACATTGTATTATTTCACTGCATGAAACCTGTTGTTTAATGAAAAAGTTTTGAAACTAAATGGCTTTCACACCACCCCATGCCCTTAAAGCTTTTTAACCCATGAAATGATATAGGGCAATTGTAGGGCCTATTTTAGGGATGTGAGCTCATTCCCATTGTGAGAAGTGGGGCACAAAGAGCATTTACACTGTTGAGTTCTATGTCAGCTGCACCTGACCTAAACCAAGACAGTGAGATGATACAGTACTACCCACACACAATTCAATAGGCTTTTCTGCTACAGCCTTCTGGCTCTCGACTCTCACTCCAGGTACTGAGAACTGTGGAAAATACTATTGATTCCAGATGCATCTATGTGGATGACCAACCTCCTTATATTTAGAATTTAATGATTTAAGTAAGCCCAAGTTGGAATAATTGGGTGAAACCTTTCAAAAACATCTATGTCTGAATAGTATATTGTAATGATTACAAAAGACACCCAAAGAAAATGTCCATGCCGATTTGATTTCAATAACCGAAGAGGTTTTGAAAACCAATTTAAGCTGCTCATTAAATCTGGCAGAGAACACAATGCCTGTTTCTAATCCTTGGTTAATTATATGTTGGCACAAGCTCAAAGCCATCTATAGGAAGTCTTCACTATGTGGACACTGAAACCAACACCGCCTCATACCCAAATGTATGCTGCTTAGCCTGTCCATCTGTGTCTTGGGGAAATCTCCATCCTTCAGACCCTACTCAGTGCTAACTAGTCAATACTTAACTTTGAAGGGATACGATAATCATGGGCATTATTACTTGATGTAATAGGTTTACATGCGTAATTGGAATAATTACTCAAAATAAAATTGCCGTATTTGACCAGTGACAATATATTTTACAGTTACTGCCAAATTGTTGTTTTGCTAATAACAACAATTTGGTGTTAGACTACATCGAATTAAACTTTTAAAATGATTGGCTGAAGCTTTTTTTTTCTTTTGGTCTGAGCCATCACTGTATCTGCAGCACTGCAGTCATACTCCACTAATCTCAACATTTCTTATTTGCAATGACCTGAACCATTCTTCTTTGTAAACATTCAACTGATAAACTGGGCGGAAGAATGACATGGTAACTGAACTCTTCAGTATTCTAGCAGTGGAACATTTTTGTTTGAAATCACACACAGACAGGCACACAGACAGGCACACTCTCTCACACTCAACAAGAAAGAATGAAAGGAAGACTGAAGAGATAACATCCCAGGGTTTATGAATGATTTCTTGCTGTCTGGTGTACCTTATTTTGCTACGTTTACTAGAACACCTCTTCTTAAACCAGGAATATTTTATTTAGAATGATCACACGCTCTTTTATGGTGGCAATTTATCTTCTTTTTTCAACAATAAGCCATATTACACATGTAATTCTTGCACAATGTGGTAGTGTGGCATCTATAAGCCCGTAAGAACAGTGTACTTAAAAGTCTGGCTCTAAAACCTCAAAACCAATTACAGGCCGAAGCGAAACACTAACCCTTGACCAGTTATCTCTTAATGGCCAATCATTTAATGAAGATATAAATAATGTGCTATGTAATTCATTTAATAACTGTGGTAACTTAAGCAGTGGTCAAGTATGACATTGTGATCAATCTGTACATTTCATTAAAATCCTACCACAGCACTGATTTGAAACAATACAACTAAAATGGACTTAGCTGCATTTATTTTTATATCGTAAAAAATATATATAGTCCTTTAGTTATTAAGGCATAATTATCCTCCAGGGAGTATGTTGGCATATAAAGTAACAGAAATTGCCAAATTGTGATTTCCTGTTTCATCAAGGTCAGGTCAAATTCAGTATTGCCAAATCTAGAACACTATGCTGATATAAATTGGGACGGGCAAAGTTATAACATAGACAAGCACTATGTAGAAATGTATAATTATACATTATTAATTAGACATAAAAGGCAATTGATCTAGTTTGGATAAAATACAAGCCTAAATATAGAACAAAATATGAAGTATAGCTGTTTCATTAATGCAGCAAAGATAGAGAGGTGTGAAAATAAGGGGTAGGTGTGATGATAGGTTAAAATATGATTTTTGTATTTCAACAGCAATGCCATTTAATATTTCAGATGGATTGTCAATTTTCTAGTTTGAAACACAATAAATTGATGTCATGTTTGTGACATGACCCAGTAGTTAATTAATAGCTTCTAGGGCTGTAGTCAACCAAAGAAAATCTTTGTAGACGGAAATTCAACCGACTCTATTACCAATTGATGGGAGGAAAACTTGCATAACAAATATGCAGGGTTTCAGATCCACTCTTGGTCTGAGTCTGGAGCATCACAGACAACATGAGAAAAAATTACCTATGCCGCTTTTAGATAATATGCCTTCATACTTTTTTTTATTAATAAAGTGTGTTATTTCCAACACAATATAGCCTGTCTCCCTGTCTCCCCACGAAAATAATGGACTAAGAAGCCCTTTTTTTTCTTCGGAAAGTAACAATAGTAATTGTCAATACATTGAGAGATCAGAGTTTGCAAATGCCTGAAGCCAAAAACAAGTCCAATTTAGCAGTATACTTTATTTTGATTTAAAAAAACAAAGATTGCAGACTGCAGCAATCAGTCCGTGTCCAATCTTAGAACGAAGAAGAACTGCAGAGCCAGGCTTCAAATCAATACAGCAAATAGCATGTTTGCTAGTTTTAACTCCTTTATCCTTCCCAAATATCTTTGTGGATTAACTGCTCCTTCAACTTTTGTTGAACATTTTTAGTCTGGAAGGTATAAATGTGTCAGCCACGTGGCGGCCAGCAAATACAACACACTTCAAAGCTGCAAGAACTGTCATCCTGAAAACTACCTGACTTCAATCAATGCCTTTCAAGAAACAAACAAACCATTTACAAGTGACTTTTCAAACACCATTTCTAAAATGATACCTCAATGTATGTGCTTGTTAAGCTATTTCTAGACCAAAATCGGAAGGTTTCCCTGGTTACCTTGTGTCAGGTACCCTAAGTGCACTGGCAAACCAAAGAAACTCTACATGTTATACCATTTCACACAGGTAAAAAAATGTAGCAGTTACTAGCGGTAATCTTTATAGCCTAATGTTCAATTTTCAAAACAGTCATGCTTACCATGCTTATTGGCGGATAAGACCTCCCTGAAAAATTGGGACAAGACCAAAGAACCACAAACTCAATAACACAATTAGTATGGGGATAATTAGCCCAATACTATCAATATTTCCCAGCATTAGACAATTATGAAGACAAGTCACCACTGATGCCAGTGAAGCAGCACTCAACAGAGTGCCTAATTCCATATGCTTCTGGTGGACCACCATGGGACTTTATTCCGGAAAAAATATGTACTGTAGTCAACAATTGGTATAATTGTGTATTTACACATATATTTTGCAGTTTAAGACAGTTTTATCAATACGTTTTTTTCTAAAACTGTTTAAGTATACAGGCATGCAAACATGTTGATGTTGGTGTGAAAAAGGTGAGTAGAACGTGCAAACAGTGGGGTACCCAGACCTCCTGGGGGAGTCCGTGGCATGCCCCGCCAGGATGACTTTATAAAATAATATGATTCTAAGGGCTAATTTCTGAGTTATTAGTTCTGGAATAATTTTGTTAAATTTGGGGATATTTACAAGCCAAAAGAATGACACGATCGAGCAAAATTAAGTAAAAACATGTATTTTATAAATTTTACTAATGTAATTAGCCTAATAAGTATTAATGGCAGTTTGTAAGAGAGTTTCTGATACAATTATCCACATCACATTAATTTATAAGTACGGTAAGGTCAGAATCTTTCTTATCACACAGGGGCAATTTGTTGAACAGCCAGCAGTAATACAACCTAGCCCATGTTGAATAGTGGTTATTATATTAGCAGTTTACACTAGGGATGTCACGAGAACCAATACTTCGGTCCAAATCGATGTGACAAAGTGTGTGTGTGTGTGTGTGTGTTGGGAGCGTATGCAATTTAACAAACCAACTCAAAGCCGATCCAAAACTATTCGTTCAAAGCCAAATAAACGAATCAAAAACAGGATACAAACGCGCAGTGGTGGTGTCTTTATTGAAAAATAGGTAATTATTGAAAAATAATTAACCACCGGAAGTTGGACGGCCCATGCAAGTGAACGGAGCGTTCTACAGCATTGAGAAGAGCCGTTTTATAATATTACGTTGGAAATTATGTTTTAAACCACACCATGCACGCATGTGTAAATGTGAGAAATATAGCTGGGTGACTGCCTGCTTTCAGCGCATATTTATTTCTTTAAATTATTATTATTTTTTTTTTAACAATTTATGTTTTATTAATCGTTTAGATTAGTCGTTATAAAGATTAGTCGTTTAGTGGCAACACTAGTGAACACCTGATTATGCATGAAAAAAAACGTCATATACTGTGAAAGCATTAGACTTTAGAAAAATACCGTGAATTTATACCGCCCAGCACTACATTCAGCTATACCTGATAACTAAAATTTCATAAATTTCCTTTCAGAGTATCAGCCAGAGGAGGATGTCAACCAGGAGAGACAGGAGCAAAGTCGGCAAACTCATACACTGCCATCCATAACAGAATCTTTTCAGAGGCACATAAAATATGACAAAAACTCACATGAAGCAAGGAAATTGGATAGGGCAGTTGCTGAATTCATATGCATGGATCAAGTTTTTGTTTTTTACTGTGGTAACGAATTGGGTATCGAGAATCGTGGAATTTCACTGGTATTGGTATCAACTACTAAATGTCTGGTATCGTGACTTCCCTAGTTTACACTAAATAATGGTTATTCATTATTGTGTATCTTGATTTGTTTATTGCATTAACATCAAACAATTACTAGTATTTACTTGACTGTTACCAGTCAGGAGTACTTACAGGCGTTGGGAGCCAACATTACACTTTACCATCATTATAACGTGCATCGTTTTAACACAATCTCCAATATAACGCAGTGCTTGCTTGCTGCTTGACTTACTTACTTACTTTACTTACTTACTTTGAAATAGCTGCGAAATAAGTAAATTATTAAAAACCCTTTTAAAACGATTAACGCACAGATGGCCGGGGGGGTTAATGGCTTGCTCTCCACTGGACAACAGCTGTCATAGCGCAACCAGAATATTTTATTAATGTTTGAATATCCGAAACTAACAAAACTACCATCCCATATTTTGATGACGGCTGCCATATATGCCTTAAATATATATATTTTATCCCTGTGATATTCCAACAAAACATAACCTAGCATTCTACCCGCAGTCCCCAAATTTGTTGATAATTTGTAAAATCTAAACAAAAAGACCATATCCAAATATACAAATACTGAATTGAGATCTGAATACCTTACTAACGAATGAATATCAGGATACTCAAATTTTCGGTCTCAGCCCTAGTGATGTCATCACTTTTTCTCTCCCAACGCTACCCAGATCCTCTGAAGCTAACATTAACACGATTCCAATTCTCTTCCATTCCAAGCATTGAGTCTTCATCATTCTTTCGCTTCACAGCTGATAAGATGATCAGGGTCACTGGATAAAACATATCAGTTAAGATACATTTTTGTGTCTTATATTGTGTGGGATTAGAGATGTAGTACACTGAGCGGTTTCATACAAAACAAAATGTTACTTTGTTTGACAAAATTAGAAATGTGTATAATTCATGTACCAATTCAGAGACATAATATCCATTTAACCATAACCATTTACTTGATCTTAATTTTTACATCCACGCCCAGTTTAAGGCCCATTAATCTTTGGTCTTTTTCAGCAGAAAATGGACGTGTGGTTAATGGGATAGTTACTAATGTCAATAACATCCATAAGCTTTCCAAGTCAACGCAGCTGAATTGCGGCAGCCAACTGTTTAAATAAAAAAAACTCCATATCCTAACAACGTTGGGAAGAACTACAGAGAGAAATACAAGAAATGGATATTTAACCAAAGCTGAAGCAGGAAAGCTGTGCCTTCTCTGCAATATTAGTAGATGCAGATGATAGTAGATTTCATAGTATGGGCATGGATATTGCAGGAGTTATTGAAAAGTGTTGATTTTAAACTTGCCTGGCACTGAATGAACGAAACAACAATGCCTATTCATCATTTGAGGAAATTCAGCAAATTGGATTTTCAATAGTTATTTTCAAATAATAAAAATAGGTAGGCCAATACCACTTGAAAACGTAGCTCAACAAAAGGCATAGAGAATTGTGAGATTCTTGCAGCAGGACTGCTAGGGCGTGGCTGTTTGATTATGCGCAGCATGGCTGAATGTCTGAATCAACGTTTAAGTCAACGGCTACGTTGGACAGAAATTATTTGGAAAGCCAACAATTGACAACCATTTACTGCAACCTTGATTGTAAGCTATGATTGATCAGAGTTTGGTTTTGTGATACTACATTTAGGGACTATACAGTGTTTCCCAATGGATATTTTGAGACAATGGTGTGTGGGCCTCCGACCCTCTTGGGGGGTCTGGGGGTATGCTACCCTGGAAGAGTAAAATGCATCAATCTGCTGCACTTTGAGAGTAAAATTAAGAGGCTAGATGGGAATTTGTGCTATTGTAAATTAATTACTGCTGAATAATAAATTGTATAAATCTGAATGGTGATAACACGGCAAAGAATATCTACCCAATCCCAACAACACTTTACCCAGGAACTAGGAACCTTTGGAGGAACTTGGCTGGTTTCCACCGCAGGAACCATGGACTCAATTAAATTCCCGGGACGTTATTTTACCCTCCTAAAAGGGTCTAGCTGCAGACCTCCAACCTCAGGCCGCCTCCACCGTCAAACTCTTTCTGGTCCCCAGCTTGGAAAGGCAAGTGACGTCTGAAATTGTTTACGCCAGAAGGGATGACGATAGCTTGCCTCATAGTTCCACACGTCTGCTTACATATAACACTGCGGCATTTAGACATAAACCTTAATTAGGTGTTGTGTATATTATCTCCTGTTGAGAAGTGACTTCCATATGCAAGAAAATACCTTGTTTTATTATTTAGTTTATGAATTGTATATCTTTTTTATATCAGACTGTGAGAAGGTGAAAATTCATTCTCACTGTCTCTCCCCTTCAATCAAATTGAATGTAGTATTCGGACTTCTGTCGCAGTAGGGGGCAGAAGGTTTTTCCAGCCTTGGTCAGGCAATGTTCCCCTTGTTAATGGTCTGGCCCCATCAGTCCACCTGGGACTGATTGGCTTATTTAAGGGAAGTCTCATTTTGTGCTGAAAAAGGAAGGTAAAAGCTGGCTTGTTGCGAGGCCGATACTTGGAAGCATGTTTGGATAATTTATGCTAGATTAAACAGTTTTTTATTTTTGGAACATTCCTTTATTATGTAACCAATGGATTTCTTTTTGTTTATTTATTTTTGGACCTTAGTTTGGAGTAAATTAAACGTCACTTTTTTGTCCAAACGGAGTTGCCCTCGTTTTTTGTCCACACTCCAGTCCAGCAAGTCGAGATCCGGAATATGTGGGGTGACCACGTCGGTCCCTCACACAGACCTTTGAATTTGACCATATATTTGTTGTTTCTTTTAAGTTTTGTCATATTTACACAGAAAACACCTAACAACTATTTGCTATGGGAACTTTCATTTAAGGATCATCCATTTAAGACTGAAAGTAGAATTCATATTATACATTGCCATTTAAACATTATTTATTTATAAGAAAGCGTAATAAAGTGCTTTCCAAATTAACCCACTGAGGCTGGAGGTCTGCAGCTGGACGCTATTGAAAAGGTCCCTGCTGGGGGGTAGTAAACAGAACATGAACTTTCGGGTGGGACTTGCAGCCCCGAACATCTTTGATTTTAAACATTTTCATTTTAACATCTGCAGCAGCAAACCGATATTGTTCACTCCGACAGGCAGTATATCACACACAGTGCTCTAATTGCAACCATAGTGGGAAACAACATTCATTGACGTATAATTATCGCTATCTGTTATGTGCTGATCATTCAACTTGACAGCAGTCTATGCTACAAACGATGTTAAAATGCACTGTGGTACATGAATATAGGTTGCTTTTGATAACATGCCAGTGTGCAGTTGTATTGGGAGACTCATTTTGGATACAAACCTCCTCCGAAAGAGGGAAAGCCTACGCTTAGTTACAAACAGGAAGGCAGGAAACAACCTAAAAAAAAAGGTTGTGCATTGAAAATGCAGCAATTTCACGTGGTAACTGTCCTGATGTGAATAGTTGACGCAATGTCCTTTATTCGTTATGTGACTGATGTATAAGGACCATGATATGCCTTGCCTCAGTTCATTATGAAACTATGGTGGGTCAAACAGGACAATGGTGGAACACCATAAACTAGGAAACTAATGGAAAACACTGCTATTTGAATATCTTTACATCCGGTGCCTACTCAGCCACTGAACTCCAGGCAGCTAATTTCCTTGAAGAGGAATAGAGTCTGACTAATATCTTTGAATGCAAAGTTTACGCAGTTGGATACAATGATACAATCAGATTGTATTACAAATTATGTCGGAATCAATGGGGAATTGGCACACAAATGAAAATGCACAGCAATCCAGCGACAGTAGACCACCACACCAATGATCCATTTTAAATGACCAAACCTCCATTCACATTGTCTGACCCCTTTATTAGGCACCCATTTCTAAAGCTCTAAGCTTGGTGTTTGCACAACTTCTTGTTTAATTTGAGTTTAAACATGACCATACAACATTAAACATATGAATCCACACAATATTCCAATAATTCTGGAAAAATAACATTGGGTAGAAAATAACAGATGCATAAACAACAGTACCAACATCTTCCCTTTCAAAATATGAATCTGCTTTCCATTACAGCCTCCCCTTTATGTGATATCCGAGGATGTCTGCCATCAAATCTCAGCATGTCCTATATTGTATGTGGGCTGTTGATTATTGAAGAGCAGCACCGCCAATAATAAACCTGCCTCTTCCCTTTTACACTTATTTACCTCTGGCTGAACAGACAGAATACGACCGCATCTATGAACCGTTTCACAAGAACCCAGGTGGTGAGCTGAATTGATTTTCTTAATGCATGTATTTTGACATGCTTACTACAACATCAGAAAGGAGAAAAAGTCTGCCCTCCCAGAGAATGGGCCACTGTGGCTCTCTGGTTCGGCTCTCCCATCACACAAAGCACTCCACACAATGTTTAGAGGGTGAACACAAGAGTGTGTAATTACACTTTAAGCTAAATTAAAGTGTGTTTCATCAAGGCAAATAGCAGAGGAAGAGAAATTATCAGAAAATCAGCTGCAGCAAAAAGAGGCTAGGCTATGTCGAATCATCTCCCCATTTGTACCACCACTCAAAATTGCATGCAGTGTCGGAGCAAGCTGTTGTCTGCATCTCCATTTGGGCCTTTGGAGAGACACTTCGCAAATGAGCCAGAGAAAACGGGTCTTCATTGTGTGACTGCTGTTTCAGAGTTCAGGCTTTTTCCCCCTTCATGATAGTTGCTTTTCATGCTGGTATCTGCAGCACGTACAGAACCGTGTTTGTGACTTTGTATCTGGGAAACTTCTCCCCAATTCCAAGTGAAAATTCTTTTTTTTAATCTATAGCATTCAATATCATTGTATAGGTGACAAATAAAGTATATAAATCTAAGGCAAATAAACACACACACACACACACACACACACACACACACACACACACACACACACACACACACACACACACACACACACCACCTTCAACATGGAATCAACATAACTATTTATGTGCAATGGAAACATTGCTGTCTTTTTGTATGGCTCACAGGTTCTGATCACAGTAGCTGGTAACTGAGCTAATGACAAATTGACTCAATACTTTCTGCATTAACCTCAGCACAAAGCCTTACTCTAACATTTATACTGTAAACCAGTACCTGAACTTATTCCAGTAATTCTTAATACCACTAGGCACACCAAAGACCACCTTGCTTTTCAAAATGCCAGGGTCAGAGATAGATAGATAGATATAGATATGCTTTTCAAAATGTCCCCTCCCATCCCCCAATCCATGGAGATTTAAGGGTCTTACATGACATTAAATCAGTTGGCAGCTCGCTAACAAGTAGGGCCCTAAGCCCTTTTGGTCTGTCTTTGATTACACTAAGTGCACAGAGGCCAGATGCGACACCAGGCCCTGTCATCTGTTAGCTCGTCTACAGGACAACGACTCCGGAAGAGAGGAGGGGGTTGGGTGGGGGTTATGATGTGTGGGTGTGGTTGTTTGGATGTGAGAGGCGGGAGGCGGGGACTTAGAATTTTGAAAATCACTGCGACTCATTTTCAAAATGACAACTGCTGACTAAAAATATAGTCCCTCCACTGTTCTCCAGACCTACAGCTATAGCCATTTTCCAAACTGGCATTAAAGCTACAAATATCTAAGCATTAAAAAAATGAAAATACAATATTAATTACATGTTACTAATATGTGATAACTTATGAAAATGTGTCGACATGTGTATTTCAATAACAAAGGGAAATTGTAATTTCATTGTTATTATTTGGCTGTTAGACCATGAAATACAAAATATATAAATGTTTTAATTTGATTTATCTATATTTAACACAGTAAGAAACGTTGATTGCAGTAAACCATTTTTTAAAGAGAAAAACATGTTTTTTTCTGCCACAGTGAACATACTCTGAGCGATTCGTGAGACACTCTTTTATATAGCCAATCGATTGTATACGGAGCGCTTGTACACGTTGAATCGGTGTAGGGCTACTATGTGGCCGATTACTTTGCAAGCCTTACCATTACAGCAGTAACTTAATTTATAATGGAATTAAAAAAATAAATAAAACTCCTGCCGCGCTCAGCACAATACAAGTCTGCACTGTGTGCTTGTGGTAAATAATTGATACGGACTCCCAGTGTACCCTAATCGTTGTATGAAATCAGTGTTGCGAGTGCACCATGCAGAAGGAGGGGGCAACAGCGACCACTGTTCAAAGAACAACACAACCTCGTCTGGTGAGTTCCCCGCATCAAAGGTAGTCCAATTCATTTCACAAATACGGTGGAAGGAAAAAAGCATGTTTGTTCTGCACCGATTTCATGGACAAAACGTACCCCGGATTATGTCTGCAGGATAATCCATATTGTGACAAACACGCGCATCTAATCTACATATTATTCTTAAAACAAAAAAGCTCCGGGAGAGGAGAGCGGCATTGTCTAGGGTAGTTTGAGTTTCTAACAAAACATCCAAACAGAATCCCCTCGTCTTTATAGAACCGTTACATATACTATTAAACGCGGTAATTGCTTCAGCTTTTGACATGTATATCCATTATTTTGAATCATAAAGTAGTCCTGTTTTACACATTTGATCTAGAGAAGTCTGTTTAAAGCGTACCTCCCCCATCCTCAGTTACACCATATACGATAATGTGCGTGGTGATGATGGTGCGCATCCCAGCCCAGAATACTATTTGTTTACTCCATTTTTCTTCCTTCAAAAGGCGAAAGTTAAACATGTAGACACGTCTTTCAGCAACACACATGAGATTAAACAGTCATACCATAGGCTGTGAATAATCTGATCTTTAGTGAATAAAATGTAGGCATGTCACGCATCCCGCTAAGATCCCATTATATGGCACAGTGGGAACAACGTCATCAAGCCGTTTTTCTAGTAAATCTTGGCCATACAGGTCACGATATCCAAAGAGCTTCAGTTCCCAAACACCGTTATTTCTTCACATCCACGCACTGTCTTTCCAATCTCAGGTTCAGTAAAGAAACTAAATCGACACGTAGTTCAATATTCACAAGGAAATTGGATTCAACTGCTAATTCCCCCATCGCCGCACTATCTGACCACCAGACTACAGCAGAAGAGCAGATCCAGGAGAGGAAACCTACTCGGTCCATGCATCGTCCTCACCACACACACACACACACACACACACACACACACACACACACACACACACACACACACACACACACACA
>JAOPJL010000146.1:13977801-13995968 GCA_027123545.1 Trisopterus esmarkii | reverse complement strand
ACACACACACACACACACACACACACACACACACACACACACACACACACACACACACACACACACACACACCCAACGACTTAAATACTGGACATAGCCTTAACA
Organism: Trisopterus esmarkii; assembly: GCA_027123545.1. NCBI lineage: Eukaryota > Metazoa > Chordata > Actinopteri > Gadiformes > Gadidae > Trisopterus > Trisopterus esmarkii. The sequence goes on along the minus strand of JAOPJL010000146.1, from coordinate 13,995,863 downwards.
ATATTAAGAAACTGGGTTAATTCTCAAGGCCAAAGATCATGACTGAAGGTGAAGCAGTGCTTCTCTCTCTTTCTCTCTCTCTCTTTCTCTCTCTCGACCCATTATGTTACAAGCCTTTATTTGCCTGCCAGCTGTGCCCAGGGAAAGCTGTACAACCACTGGATGTTCAAGGCTTCGTGCCGGAAGCTCAACGCGTGATGTATAGGAATGAGAGAGAGGAGCTAATATCTACACAGAGGACCGGCTACTACTCCACCCCTTTTCCCCACACAACAACCCCATCACCCCCAGCCCGCACCGCCTCCGGCACTCTGCAGCTATCATTTTGCCAAGTAGGCCTACTACAACCCTGAGCTACATAATAAGATGGTCGGGCAGACAGTTAATCAATATTTTTGTCCCGGCCCAGAGTGTGTGCCGGGCTACCTGTTTGTTGATGGATGTGTTGACAGATGATGTATTTTATTTATTTATTCATGTGATTACCTGCTACTTAATTGATGATTGCCACGGAGCAGGGGAAGGCAACCTGTTTGAACCCCAGCACTGGCCACGGGCATTCGGTTGATGAACCATCATGTCTGCCATGTCACGGCATACATAGCAATGGAGGACATTCTATAATGTGGAGCTTCACCACGTTAGACCAGGGTGGAAATAGGCAAAATAGAGGATCATCAGTCTTCTGTGAAGCTGGGCCTTCTGTGATTCCCTGATGTGATTCCTCGAGGGTAAACCCCTGAAGCGTGTCAGGGTTCAGGACCCAGGTTATCACCGTGACTGAGCTCTCCTTCGATCGTTACATCTGGAACGGAAAAACATCTCTGATTTAGGATCCTAACGGGTCCCTCTGCTCCGGTTTGCTTAACTCCCAGGGAAATGAGCAACGGAAGCAGTGCAGAGGGCGGTTTGATATCAGATGACTGCGGCTGTGGGACTGCCCGGCGACAGGGGCAGATGGCCCTAGTTTCCAAGGCGGAGGAGCTGAAACCTATTCATCAGTGTGTCCACTCTTTGGATCCAGAGATGCTGGTTGGCTGATGTCGAGGAAGCTGTCAAATAAGCAGTCAGGCTGCAGCCACCCGCCACTGTTTATCTGCGGATGTCTGAATAACTGATATATCATTATCCCCTCTTATTATTCATGAGGGCTGTGCAAAATTTTGCAAATAAGTATTGAAAGGTGTCAACGTGAGCTGATGAATATGGAACAGGGCGTCGCACAAGCGGTCTAAAATGTGGGCAGCTTCATAATTACATTGTTTGTATATTAATGGGGTCCACTCCGAGGGTCTGGCGCGTGACTTTGAGCGGGTCTAACAGCCTGAGACACAAATTACTGCATAAAAGCTTTTCCACACACAAAGCGTTTGTTCTCAAGATCTGTTGAGACATGCAGGCTTTCAGGGCGGGGCTTCCTAACCTTAAGGTCACAACCCCATGTGGAACGGGGGTCATTGTGGGGTTTCTGACTTGAAAAAGATTTTGTAAAATAGTTCTAGTAAACATAGGCCTAGCTTTTTTTTTTTATCGTCGGGTCAAAGTGTAACAATGTGTAACATTTCAGCTAGATCGCAGCTCAAGTTAACCTGTACATTTCGGAAGTCAATTCTGAACGATAGTGATTTCATTTAAATCACGTCCTACAACTGATATTTTCTAGAAGTAAAGGATTCTGGCCAGCCCGTACCTCTCTTTTTTTTCTCAAGAATCTGACTGATCAACATCCCATAACCGTCCCACTCGGGCCACCCAGTCAGCCGAGCTACGCTAGTTTACTTCACACAGTTGCACAGACAGTAAGAGTTGACAGAATACTGTTGTTTCGTTTTTTGAATTCCAAAAGTGTTCAACCTACTGACTGTGAGGATTAAAAAATGTTTGGTTTTGGGGTTAGGTAAGCTCAGAGTCTAAGCTAATGTGTAAGCTAGAATCTAAGTTTGTCTAAATTTGACAAACTTAACAAGGTTTGAGAATCATGTAAGCCTTAGATGATTCATAAACTTTTTACACCACCGTCAACACTGTTCAAATTTGTTAGGAATATATTAGAATATTATTATTATTAATACAACAATACAAAATAATAAAACCTCCATATCCACCACTTTTTGGTTGTTAATTAGCAGCATGATACCTTCCAGCCCTTCATCGCTAATCCAACGCCTCCTCTGTGTATAAACTACTGGTGGATGGTTCTATCCTTTCAAATGTTAATGTTTTTGGAACAGAAGTGATGTCTTCCGTGAATGGGTTACATAGTGCATGAGCTTAATAGCAATGGCTGTGTTGAGACCAAATGTTCTCTTCTCAGATTCACACTTTCAATCTCAACATTTCGCACTTTGCATTTAACATTCACACTTTGTGTGCCTGACTTCTATGTGTTGTTAACACTTTTTATTTTAGGGACATTCTGCTGCCAAAAAACATAAATTTTGTAATTTCATGATATTTATCCAAGGCAGACGACAGATCAAAATGGAAAGAGTCCAATGAATTCTCAAAAGCTTCCAATGACTATCCACACAACTTTTTTTCTGTGTATCCCAACTTTCTGGCGGGTTTAATTCAAAGATACTTCTAGCTTTGAACCAAAAGCTCAGAATATCCCCCCCTCCACCCCCCCCCCCGTCACGATGCATCAAATATTCAGCATCGGCAGAGAAAGTGGGGATGACATCAACACATTACCTCTGGTTACATAAGGGCTAGTTTATTCCTAGCCGTGTTCAGTTTGCTCCTGTGCAGTGGACTCACAGGTGGCTTATATGATATGAGCCTTTTCTATTTTATATGGTATTCCTTATTTCTCATGCTATTGCTCATGTGAGCTTTTATGATCTCAATTGTATGATCATTTACCCCTCTGGTCAGTGTCGTTATGCACTGGAAGTATTTCCTCATCGATCGAAATACACAGTCAGAGGTCAGGGGATTTATCTTGGGTTAATACTTAGAGGGCTTGCTCAGCAATTTACCCGTTTATAGTACCTTGTTTATGTCGGGTCAATGACAGAGTATATGGAGTTCATTATGTATTTAAGAGCTTCTTTACCAATGTGAAATGCCAATCAAATACCATGGCATATCAAGAAACATACAAAACGAAACAATATAATAATACGGAATAATTTTGTTACGTGATTAACAAAACCATATACACAAATATATAAATATATTTATCTTTATAAATTTTTCCTTGGTCGACATTTCATTTACAATTTCATCAGTTACAAAAGTCTTGCACAAATACAAAGTGCAAGACCCTTTAGGTCTGTTCTACCCTTGTCATCGGTGTGTATGTGTGTGTGTGTGTGTGTGTGTGTGTGTGTCTGTGTGTGTGTGTGTTTGTGTGTGTGTGGGAGGTTATTAGAGGTCATTTGCCCAAAGACTAGGCCCCTTCCCTTTGAATCATTAAGTAAAAAGGGGGCAAGCGTTTGATGCTTCTTGATGTAATGATCCCAGGCAAGTCGAAGAGTTCAAAGTAAATTGGCAAGGGTAGAGGAGAGGCTTCTCTGCCACGAAGCAAAACACAGAAATCAGCCAGCTATGTTTAATAGAATTTTCATCAGCGCTCACAACCAAGTCTCTCAAATGGCTTATCTAAAATAATGGCTGCAGAGGTTCATTACCTCCTTGTCAAATTAAATTTCTTTTTCTCCTCAAGGCAGATTGGATAGTAATTACAGATTTAACCAGAAGAAGGTTCTAACTCTGCCTGCCGAAAGCAGGCAGGAGGCCATAATGACAGAAGAATTAGTCTGTTTCGTCTTAAGGATTGTGTTGCAAGAGATTACTCATTCACTTCACAGAGATGCGAAAGGAGCAGGTTTTATAATGCAATATAGTTGACTGTCTGTAGCCCTTGCTACTTTAAAGAGACAACTTCTTCATACAAACCAGGTAGGTGCTAGACAATTCTGTTAACTAATTAAACTATTAAAAAATGTAATAGATACAACAAAGTATATTATTTCAGATAGGGTAATCCGTGACGTTACATTTTTGCATGGTAATGATGCAAAACAGCTCTGAGCACGGTTCATCTATCAATGATTTAAGTCTGGACACTGGCAAATTAAAGACGTTACCATAAAGACGACGTTCACAAACGCTGACTGTGTTCTGCGAATGCCAGGCACTACATGTTGTCCTTGACAAATAAGCCTGCTGATTGTGTTTGAATTGGCGACAATGTGTTGCAGTGTACCAGGAAGTAGTTTAACTGAAAGACAACGTGCAAAGGAAACTGACAGCCTTTTTACCTTGGCAGCTCTTGCTTGTTTAAAACAGACAAGTTCTTCTGACAACAAGCCTGTGCGGGCGTGCATAATGTTCCGACGCTGTGAATAGTATATCGATCACCCCACTGGGACGTCCTCTAAGCACTCCCGCTATTGCAAATCAAATCCTGAAGGATCGATAGACGTCCCTCCAGATCCCCCCTGCATTCAGTCTCATCCTAATATCCTGTTTTTAATGAGGTGCCACATCACGCAACCAGATTAAACCTATACAGCAACAACCGTAGGACTCTCTACAACGTTTCAACATGGCCGTCCCTTTTGGCCCTCTTAATCATGTCATTCCGAAGGAAAAACGCATGTTTCCCAGCTGCAGCTTTGCACGAGTCCAGGACCGCATTCCCAAAACAACAAATGAAAGTAAAAGTGAAAGGACCTGTGAAAGTCACTGCTGGCCCTGAGAGACACAGAGATAAGCTAGTAAGAGCTAGCTGTATCAACCGTATCATCTATTGCAGCCATTGTGATCCACTCCTTTTCTCTCACAACCAGAGAAAATGCATCACGTCTAGGCTCCAAGTCTGCACTTGCATTGCTTACTGCTGGTTTTCACCAATCATAGTGATAACCAAATGTGGGAATCCTAAAAGCACCTAGCCAATGTCGACTAGTACATTGCACAAGCTAATATGGCATCATGTATTTCAACACACTAGTTTTTGCTCTGGTCTTTTGAAGAAGCTGATACCCGAGGCAGATGCAAAGACCTCCAGAGATACGACTGAAGTTTAGGCCCTCCATGAATATCTAGATACAAAGATGTGGGCGTGTAAGGTTCCGGCTTAACAGCAAGACCTCCATTTAGCCTATTGCGATATGTTTGTGTTTAACTTGTGGTAGAACTTCCTCTCCAGAATAATTCTCAAGAGTTTGTCAGGTTCTATTCCTATATCCTCTTTTCTGTTTGTCTTCATTTGGCAGATCATTCAGATATGTGCACAAAAAATGATATCGTTGTTTTTAAAAGAGAGCTATTTTGAGCATTTTCTGATATGCTAAGGCGTATGGCAATCTGAAACCAGCAACAGAAGACAACATATCTACTTTTTTCTTTTTATTTTAATTAACTGCCAATTTAAATATACCCAATATACCCCATACAATACTGTCATATGCTTCTAAAGTGCAAGTGTTCCATGAACATGAAAGGCCAGCAGTTAAATACATCTACATAATTTACAGGCTACAATATTTACAATATTGCAAAGATATATACACGTAATAACATAGAGAAAGGGGTTTGAATCTCTTGTCTCATTTTAAATTGCAGTAATTCCGCGAATCCACAGCAATTTCAGCTACTCAGAAAAATATGACTGTTGGCGCCATTTCATTTGAGAAGTACATTAAAAAAAGATAACAACGTGAAACACAAAGGAACAACAAAAGCAGTTCTTCGTGCTCCAAGGATTTGGAGTCCAGTCCTCCCCGGATCTGCACTGGATTAGGCATAGCTTTTTGTGGTGTGGTGCATTGTGGGTCAGAGGGAGCCCTCTTAGCAGAACAAGAAGGGCATCCAGAGGAAGGAGCGCATGGCCGCCCCGGCAGCCATCCCAGCCAGCAGGCCCAGGGCCAGCTGCTCAGCCACGTCGTCGTACGGATCCCTCTGAACCACCACCTGATGTGTACCTGTAGTGAGTGAATCACACGGGAACGGGTTTTCCGTGGTGTGACTTTCAACAGGGTCTCTCTCAACTCCTCCCAACTTTGAAGCCCCAATCATACGTCCTACTCCTTCATGCCAGTCTTGTATGGAATGTACTTAAGAATTGAAAGGTTAGTAGGAGTGATTTGTCCTCGGTGCTTCACTAAACAATGCATGAGTATTATCAATGAGACTATCCCATTTATACTTTTCTGTTGCGGAATTTGATTCTGAGTCAGATGAAGCGTGCTTTCTGTATCTTTTATATAAATTGTATTATGTCAGTGTCCTTATTTTATGAAGTGGTTAAATGTCTAAATGTCAAAAAAGATAAAAAATATACATATATATGTATAGAGCGGATGACATTAACAATTGTGCACATTGGGAATGAGAGTTGAAGAGCTTTAAACCCTCAGAACTGCCTTCAATGGAAGCATATTTTGCAGCAGAGAAAAACAGTTCTTCCTTCATCAGGCTGTAATCATGATTTGTCTTTGCTATTATTAGACTATCATCATTACGGATAGATTTGCCGGGATGAGGGGATTCGATTGTCATTCCCTGTTTGCCAATACTATAATTGATACCTCAAAACCATAAACATCAATATTAATGAATGAACTGTGAGAGTATTGAATCTACATCAGGCTGTTTGATTGAATTTCATTTAATTCATTATTCAGCCCATCTTAATTGTTAAATAACGATATACTGTGATAATAAATAAGTGAAAAAATTGCATTGCAGTGCACCCTTGGATCATACCATATCTTCCACGTGTCTATCCATAGTGATATGCAGCCATGCCGATAATGAGCAGGTAGGGGTCAGGGCATCTTGCTGAACAATGCCGTCCGGTAAACTGCAGACTTGGGGTACTAACCTAGAATTGGCTGGGAATGGAACTCCCTAACCTCTAGACTAGAGTCTAGACTTTCTTGATCCCTCTTTGCTAATACACTCCCCCAGCAAACCTCACCGCTCTCTTCCCTGATAGATGAAACCTGTGCCTAACCCATACTACTAATAATAATAATCACAATAATACAACTCGAAAGTGGACTTGTAGAGCGCTTTTTATGAAGTATCTCAAAGATGCTCTTCATACTGGAATACCACGATGCAAAGCATAAAAAGACAAGTGAAAGAATATATTTAGATTTTCATAAACATATAAATATGCACACACATATACATAAGTGTACTGCCAATTGAAAGTGAAGAGGGGGCGGAGGAGAAGGGAGGGCTTGGACAGACTGAAGGCCAACAGATAAATTGGGTTTTGAGGGCAGTTTTGAGTGTGGAGAGGGTTTGGAAGTCCCTCAGGTGATCCGGATGGGAGTATAAATGTACCTGGTCCTGCTCCAGGTGTGATGTAGATGGTGTGGTGGCTGTTGACTGGAACCGCCTGATAAGAGTCATCATACGGGTCGTAGGTGAACAGCTGTGCACCAGGAAGAAAAACAGTACCCCGTTTAGAAACTCAACTGGCCTTTGAAGACTTTGCAGACTTATGTTTTTCTCTTATTTTTCACATTGAAAATAAGAGCATTTTAATTATGAGATAGCATTTGCGATCCATCACACACTTCAGACTGAATTAAAGAAGCAGAGCAAGAAGACTTTATTTCTGTACACAAGCCTTTTACACGTACTTTATGGTTTAATCTGCGGCCACAGAGAGAATAGAAAGCATTAATACGTGTGTGAGCAGAATTCTACGAGAAAACGCTGAAGCCACCCCATAGTATGTAGATTACCAACACAACACACAAGCACTTATACTCACCGGGTTCCTTTTGGTGTCTACTATGGTGAGTTTCCAGGCTCTGTAAATAGAACCAACAATACATAAGGGTGTGGCCGACTTGATGATTGTTGAGTCAGTAGTCATTTTCTACTTTAAGATGTCCTTAATGAGCAGGTACTTGTTAGAGCATCATGGCTCAAGGATGCCTACAGGTAGACTGTTGTCCACGGGGATTGAACCCATAACAACATTTGGGCAGTGAGAAAGGCTCTGTGTAGCTACGAGCAGACCATCGGTACCCCTGCTGCTGCACTACGGTGTTCAGAGAGCAACTCACATGGCTTCGTCTTCACTGTTGGCACACAGGTTGACGGTGGAGCCGTCAGCGAGCAGGACCACCAGGAGGTTTTCTCTGGGGTGGCTCTCAGGGGGATTCACACCTGTGGAGCCAAGGCTTTTAGTGGTGTGAAGTCTGAAGGTGTGAGTGTGCGCAAATGTGCTCCGGGTGAGAAGTCAGAGTGCAGCATTCACAAGCGTGTGCTGCATGGTGGAGCAGTGCCACGAGCTACACAACAAGCGTGTGCAAACAAATGCACATGCATGCACAAGCACGCACGCATGCACAAACCCTCACGCACGCACATGCACGCACATGCACGCACGCACACACGCACGCACGCACACGCACGCACACGCACGCACACGCACGCACGCACGCACGCACACGCACGCACGCACGCATGCACGTACACACACGCACGCACGCACGCACACACGCACGCACGCAGGCACATGCACACAGGCACATGCGCACACGCACGAACGCACGAACGCACGCACACACACATTGGGAACGTAATAGCTACCTGCACACTCGAAGCCAGATCTGACATCTACACATGTGGTCTTTAGGCTGACGCGTTGCATGAAGTCCCTTCTGCTGTCGCTCTTGTAGAAGACAAAACTCCCATCAATCCAAATATCACACCAGTTCAATTTCCAGCGTTTGAGGACTGTGGCTGATAGGAGAGAAGGATGAGGTGAGAAACAGAGATGAAACGCTACAGTGAGTGTGGAGCTCCATATGTACCTGACGCCAGCACCGAAGACCTGGGTGAATTATAGTTTCATTCTTATTCTTCTTGAACAATGTATCCTAGTCTGGATGTATTTCTTTTTATGTTCAACCCATACCATCCCTGCTTTTACAAAAACCTATCATGATTATGATATTTTTATGTGCTCCAATGTATGAAATAGTACATTTATTTGTAAGTAAGCTGCAAGCGCTGTGGGTTCCCCTCTTAGGACCAGATTTTGAGTTTTCTGTTAAATCTGTCTATCTTGATCAAGGTCATTTATTCTAACTTGTTTGGTTACGGTAACTTACACTTACTAATTACTTATCAAGATGAATAAAGGGAATCGTTTTGGTGGCTGAGGATTGTGGTCACAGAAGACATTATTTTAAATGGAATCTGGTTACAGTTGGCCTGTTACACTTGTGCTTTATTTGCATGAAAATCAATGATGCCAAGCTATAATTTATGTGTTTCTGTATCCGTTTTTATTGTACTTCATCATTTGTTCTCTGTTCCACTCTCTCTCTTTCTCCTTCTCCCTTCACTGTCTCTCTCCTCCACTCTCTCTCTCTCTCTCTCTCTCTCTCTCTCTCTCTCTCTCTCTCTCTCTATCTCACCCTTCCACTGTCTCTCTCTCTCTCTCTATTTTGCTCTCTCTCTCTCTCTCTCTCTCTCACTCTCTCTCTCTCTCTCTCCCTGTCTTTTTTCTACCCTCTATCTCTCTCCAAAATGTGCAATTCTTGGCGTTTCTCTCTTTCGCACAACAGTGGCCATTCAGTTGTATTTTTGTCTCTTACTCTGTGTGGGTTGGGGCACTTCCATTGGCTAACCGTGATAAGCCACTTACAGGTAGACAGTTGATTGGATTACAGGTGGGTCTAAGTGGCACACACACACTAGAGTTTCATAACAGTCCGATTTTACAGCGTCAAGCTCTAGAGAAGATTGTTGGTTCCCTTTGATAGGAGTCAAACCAATCGATGTTGTACTCCAAATGAAGCGTATTCGGTTACGTGTGAGGCAATAATTCACCTTGGCAAAGGCAGAATATTATATCAATGCACAAATCCTTTGTCGACAATTTAGTAGATCAAACGATACATCATATGTACCTCAAATTACAAGGTTACAATAGCCGTCCACCAGTTTATAGCTGCATTCTAAATGAAGGCTTTTAGTGATTTGAATATGAATGTGATTAACTACATTACCCACGATACTACATGCTCAAACAGACAACTGAAGTGTAATTTAAAGGTCACCTTTTTGGTAGCTCTTTGATACAAAGTGTTGACAATAGTTCACAGGAAACAAAACAAGGATTACAGTATTAGCGGCAGCTTGACCTGTTTAAAGCAAGTGTAAATCAGCCTAACCTTTGCTACAAACTAAATTAAATGCCCTAGATAACCTTAAACCACAAAAATGAACTGGCCTACAAAATGGGAATTGGTGTTGTATGGATATAATGAGGAAGAACCTGCAACCAATATGTGACCTGGTGAGAAGAAGAAAATACTTACTCTGTCTCCACAGCCACCCAGATTTCATGAGCGCCATCACTCTGAATAAATTGATGACACAATGCAAATAATTCCACTCAGAAACAGAGCAGAAAGAACAAGGTGACGTTTTGAGTTTGTCCTCTCCAAATCAACTAGCAGTATCTCTGTTTGTCTTGTTATTTATATGGATTCCTTCTCCCGGTGGAGAATGAGGAGGATAATGCCAGATATTTTCGGCCCTGTGTGAGTGACTCACCAGATTATTCAGGATTAGGATTGGCCACGCCCCCTCTTCTAGAAACCTATTCTTGATTTCCAGCCTCTCCTTCTATTTTACTACTGCTATTTTACCACTAGTATACCTCATACCTTCCTTTTTAGGATTTTTATGGTACAGCATTGTGTAAAAAGCTGTATTTGTTTCATTGTAGGTCTTCTATTCATTCATTTAAGAACAATTATTGGTTAGACAATATATTTTCTAGGGACAAACTCTCCCTGAGTTTGTTTTTACACATACGATTCTTGTCGATTCCAGTATGAGATGACAACAGTGATTAGTGATGAAGCATGACCGCAAGGTTATTTTTGCTAATCCAGCTAACACTATCATCAGGTAACTTGTTTCATAACATTACTATCAGCTTGTGTTATATTTACTTAGCCTATCTAGCTAGGTTTTATAACTAGGAAGGTTTCATAATTTATGTGCTCATTCAGTTCACTGGAATTTTTCCATGCATCCTGACGCTGTAACATTAATCTCACTCTAACTTTTCGTGTATATTTTAAATTGGTATACATATTATCAACTGCTGTTTATACTGAGGTGAAAGCGAAATATGTTGCATTAAATGACCCTGCGAAGCCCACCTAGTTAGATTCCTGCAGATGGGGATAGCGCCATCTGGTGGTAAAAAGTAATCGATGCAGTAAGCCTACAATGAAAACAACCAATGGACTTGGGATATAGCCTAAGAAAATTTGATAAAATATTTCTGTTGAAAGTTATGTCTTTGGTTAGAAATACACTTGAAAAACATTTTATTAACGTGGTCATTATAACTACAATTATAGCTTTGCTTTAGTAACATTAGCATAGAGTACTGAAGTGATTGTCCATTGAATTCTCGAAGGATGAAAGTTGTCCGCTAAATATCTTAAATTAATGTGTTTAAAAATCCCAAAAAATATTCTCAATACATCTGGCAAACCAGAGTTTCATATATCTAGACTGCTAGTAACCAAGTACTAAATATAAACGTTATTTGTAAAGTACCTTTCTTAACAAGGTTACAAGGTACAGTAGGCTATGCCTACAAATACAATAAAACACAGATCAAATGAAGTAAAAAACATAAAAACATCACACAACATAATGCAGAGATACAACACCAATAAACAGTCGTACCAAAATAAGAACCACAACAACAAGCAACAAGGTCAGGGGGCAGGCTGTTCCACAGTTTGGGAGCTAGGATAGCAAAGAAACCGGTCACCCATGGTTACCAACCTAAATCTATAGGTGCCAAACCAATAGAGCTGAATCAGAGGAATTTATGCCCTGACACATAAGGAATAGGAGCTCACTAAGGTAGCTAGGTGCCAGACCATGAAGAATAATCTTGAAATCAGCCAGAGGAGAGCAGTTCAATCCGCAGTGATGCGTTCAAATCTCCTTGCACCAATAATAAATCTAGCAGCCGCATTCTGCACCAACTGGGGATATACTGAGGGGCCCAGATATCTCTGGAGGGCTATGATTTGACACCTTAAGAGCCAACTACGGCATGTATTTCACTGGTAGTCACGGCCATACATAGCCCCTGCTTGATATGGCCGGAGGCTACTATTGCACACATTCAAAATGTCAAGCCCCTTGAACTCAGCGCATCATTAAGTACATTAAGATGCGGTAGATTTAGATTAAGGCATGCATGTTGTCCTTTGACCTGTCTGTCAAGAGCTCAGCTGCTGTTACATTTCATTAACACATTAAAGCTATGACTGTCAACGGTCCCCTTTATGTTGAGATGAAAACAAGTCTGAAACTATACCCATGTCTTTCGACACAAGAAACGTGTCTAAATGGCTCTCGTATCATGTTTTACAAGCAAGGAATCTAACGCTACACAAGAAATGTGTCTATCATCTGTAATGATTCATGTATGTGTCCAGAAATAAATACACTTGCAAGTCAACAATTAAGATAGATTAAAGGCAGAGTCAATTTTTTAGCAAATAAGCATTTGTCTGGTCACAGTCACCTTCCCTTTTTATTTCCTAACTTTACGTGTCTCCATGGATTGCCTTTTTTCTAATTTGTCTGAATAACATCACATGTTAATTAGTTAATTTTGCTATGTCGTGTAGTTCCTCCTGCGTCAGATTGATAGTCAAAGTTGAAGTCTAATTTCCCACACAGTCCTTGTTCAAAATTCAGATAGTCACAGCTGTCACAATAACAACTTGCAGTTGAAGAGAATTCCTCTGACACATTCTGAGAGAACCTTGCACCAAGGAGGCTTCTATGTTTTGAATACATCATTAAAATGTAAAAAATATTTTGAATTGTTTCCTCCTCTGCCTCGAGTGACATTTCACAAAATGGTCAACCATAGCTGAGGGAACTATTTTAAATAAGGTCTCTCCAGTCTTTGCACTTTTCATTTCTCCAACACTGAGGCGACGAGCAATCAATTTCTGCATAACTAATATAGAACCTCAATCAAAACCAGCAGACAATAGGAATGGATGAATGGTCAAGAACTCGTATCAGTAGCCAATTTCTGTCAAATAATATAGATCCTGCCTACTCTTTCATTTTAATTGCTTTGAAGCAGGCTTAATACACGTATGTATTTCATTTTGGTGAAAGATCATTTGGGTTAGTCTACGTCAGTACAGTATATTGAGGATTCATTCATATGGAGACTCAATCAAGTGTAGTCATTTCTCAAAACATTTTACATTCTTTATTATTCATCATAATATGACAATTAAAAGCCTCCTTATTAATTAAGATATCAAAACAGGTCCACAATAATTACAGCATTCCTTTTGCACATACAAATGAAACAGGAACCCTCTGGATCTAAGCAAACATACCCGTCTACCCTAGAAACCGGTGACCACATTTTAACGTCCTCAGAAGTGTCGACGGTACATGGAAATGTAATGTTAACATTCAAATGCCTCGAACTCCAGTGCTATATTCCTTCTTTGTTAGGTTGTCTTTTTAAAGAAAGCCCAGTGCTCACTGTCACTGTCGTTTGGCGAGGATGGAACCCTTTGCCGCCCTTTACAGCTGTCTATCAATCTTCATGACAGCCTTATAATGAGACCCATCTATCCTTGTTAGCATCTCAACCAAAATGACATGTTGTTTTTCAGTGCTAAGGTTGGTGTCTTCTGTGGAGAGAGAAGGAGTGGGGGGAGGAGTCAAGCAGCCAAGTTCATCCTCCTCCAAGTGTCAAATTACCATATTTGAAGTTAAAGCGCTTTTCTAGGCCAATCTGCTCATGGTTATTTTATATGTCTCTTGCATATCATGTTCTCAAATATAAAATGTCCTATAAAAATATGCTTTTTTTAGGGACGATGGGCTACTTAATGATATATCATGGCACTGGCAAGAGATGAAAGATCTCTTCCACTTTTATTAGGTTAAGTCACAAAAGGTGTCCGCCGTGATTTACCACTTTAATGCACATTGTCCAGTCCACTGTGCAGTTAACATCATGACTGCTCATGTAGGTTTTGCGAATATGATTAGGGAATTGAACTGTCTCCAAACATCATATCTTTCACTCGATTTGAAGTACTCACCACCACCACTTCATTCAGGACTGTTTATATGTTTCTTGCCATAATCAAATTATACAAATACATTGGTCCTATCCATCCTCCTCTCAGTCTTTCTGCGGCCTTCCCCCCCCCCGGCTACTCCTCCTTGCATGCGGCCACTTTGTGTCCGTTCGACCGGCCCGTTACGGCGGCCTTGTCGGGGCGCAGCTTCCCCTCCGCAATCAGCCTCTTGATGAGGTCCAGGGGCCCGTTGCCCGTGAGGGCCGAGGGGTGGCGGTAGGAGCCCCCCAGGCGGTCCCACAGTGTAAAGTACTGGCCGTAGTTGTAGTCAAAGAAGAGGTGGTGGTCGGTGTGGTGGGCGGCGCCGTTGATGAGCTCCACCAGGGGCCCCGGCACGCGGTAGTCCCCGTCGTGGATGGAGATGGTCCAGATGTTGACGAAGACGTACAGGGCCAGGTAGAGCACCTTGTGGAGGGGGAAGAGGAAGGGGTAGATGTGGTAGGGCAGCCCCTGGAGAAAGCCGTCTACTGGGTGGAAGGCGTGGCTGGCAAAGGGCGAGGCCACCTTCCACACGTGGTGCGGCTTGTGGAACAGCTGTCGGAGGAGGAAGTACAGTTGTTAGTCAATGTTTTCTATGCTGGTCCCTGGATGCTTAGCTGTGCTGGAGCGATATGGACTTGCAAGTCACCTTGTAAATGAGCTTGTGGTGCAGGAAACGGTGTATCCAGTAGATGCTCATGTCAGTGAACAGCAGGAACGACACCATGCTTAGGAACACCATGGGCCAACCTGTAAGCAAGAGAACCAAAATGCTTCTAATGGCTGTACAATCAATACTTCAACGCTCATTTGGGAGAAACAAGACTTAGCCTGTGTTGTAGTACATAGTATGAATATTTCCTAGAACATCCCAGCCACTAGATCTTTCAGCCCAACAGGCAAGCTGGGCCCATCTAAGGCTGAATAATAATAAAGTAATAACAAAGTAATAGAATGCACTTTCTAAGGATAGCTGTTCCCTCAAAAGCAAATGAGATCAAAGGAAAATGTCTCTCACCCATTGAGTAGTCTGTGACGTTATCGTAGAGTTTGCTATATCCTCTGACTTCAGCAAAGAACAAGGCCACAGTGGGGATACTGATCCAGGGCAGGGAGGTCATTGCATACTTGATCTCTCTCTGGACCTGGTTCTGAGATGCACAGCAGAATGATCAACAACCTACTTCAGAACTGAAAAAAGGTATTCACATGAGATTTTCCTCTGAAATAAGATAATGTGGAATAAGATAAGAAAGACAAGAAAGTATTTTATTAATCCCAGACGGTTCATTTGTGTTTCACAGTGGAAAGTAAAGGACAGCAGTCATTGGGTTTGGGAGAAAAATCAATTTATGTAATAATTGTGCATCTTATCTACTATCATTCTGAACTTAGACAAAAAATATTTTTATTCTTTTGTCAAGGTTTGCTTTTATTTTTTCTACGTTATTGCAATCACTTTTTCTCAATTTGAAAACCAATTGTGAAATACTGGTGGGGATTCAGACCCCTAGCAGAATAATAATAAAGAGATTATAAAACAACTACAGATCAAGAATACATCTACAAAACCAAAAATAATCAGAAGCACTTTTATATGTATCCTTTTTTGGTGTGTAAAAAAAAATGAGGATGGACAAAAGGTTTAGACCCGTACCTCTAAAAAGTGTGGATGTTTCATCAGAGTGTGGTCGAACACTAAGTAGTAACTGATGGCTCCCAGGCCAAGGTAGAGAACCATCGCTCCCAGGTTGGTGAGCACCAGGAGGCTGAGGATCTGCCGCAGCGCCCCCTCCTCGGCCCACGACGCTGGGTACACATATGGCGTGAGGAGGTAGTAGTCGGCCACATTCAGCACTAGATCCATGGCTCTAGATCTGTGGACCCTGGAGATAGATGGAAAGAGAGTGATAAGTGATATAAAGGAGGAGATTGCTAGAGAGAATAGATTGTGTATTTAAGAGAAGGAAATGTTTTGCCATGGGGGGCTACAAGCATTATGTTGTTGATGATGGGGTCATTAGGTCAATGTGTAACATTGTTAAATTTATACAAAGAGCATGAGCAACCAAAAACCATTAGTATGGGAGGTGTCAAGCGCTCTCTGCAAGAGTAACGATTTATTGATTATCAGTTCTAAGTGTTATTATGACCGTGTTATTAATGTATCACTGCCCATGGTTGCATTAGTCAGTTTAACTTTTAAAGAATTTTACATATATAGGCTATATATATATATATGACAAGAAATTCATTAAATACATAATGTGTAAAGATCATCTGCAACTGCCTCTTGCAGCTTCCCTTATTGCCAGAGTGCACAATGGTAGCAAGTAGCCATTATATGTACAGCGCATTCAGGCCATGATCTTTTATATAGTTTTAGGTTTTGTTTATCTTTTCATAAGGATCAGATTGTGATCACATGGTTTTTGTGATGAAGGAATTAAAAAAGGCAGGGAGCAATTAAAGACTCGCACGCAGTCATCATGATACTGCTATGTTTCCATTTGTATTTTGTGTACAGCTCTGGTAAAGTCAAAAGCAAGTAAATGTCCGTGTTCATTATGTAACCTATCCGCCATTCTAGACCTATATTAGATATCTAGACATCATGACATGTTTGATCAAATCCTGATCGAAGTGTAGCTCACTATAATAACTAACAGTGTCACAAATTCACCACCTTTCAAAATGAGGCTACGCAACTGCAATTCTGAGCTAAACAACGTTGAAATGCAAAGTTGATACAGCCCGACACATTTTCAACTTCAAACTTGCATCCAGTTAATTCAAAGGACACTATATATTGTTATGAAATAAGGACGTACCTGTACAGATGGAATCGCTGGCCCGAAGCACCGAGGTGGCGAAGTGTTTTATCACAGCCAGTCCGCTGCGGCGTCTCCTGCGACGAGGCCGCGTCACGCCGAGGATAGCCAATACACGCGGACTTCCTAGGTTGTTATTTAACTGTACCGAGATCCTATTGGTTGACTGGCCGATCTGATCATGGTGCTATGAGTTATAAAAGGGAGGTTCGAAGAGTTGTGTAAGATATGGATTTATTTATTGATTTATTAAAAAAAATAATTAGGGATAATTGTAATGATTATAAAATAGAAAATTACAATGCTAATAATAAATACCATCGGGCTACTGACATTAGTCGTATACATTTTAAAATAACTGTTTCAGAATAATCAACTCAGGCACCTGACATTCTCTTCTCTCCACTTATTATTAATCTCTCAAAGTGATGTGACACGTTAACACTACTGCTGCCACTTGAGGTAGTCTGGTTATTGATCAAATGCATATGAATAAACAGGAACCTGTACCTCGCCGCAAGATGTCGCTAACGATCCGAAATAGATCAAAATGAAACACTACGGCAAGGCCTATGCATGGTTTTATCTCTTATTATTTTTGACTCATTGGGAAAACTCATGGTTCTCAATATTTTAGGATATCTAGCACATACTGAATATACATACGGGTGCTTATAATGTATGTTTGTGAAGCAATTGATCTATTTTGACCATGCTAATCATGATCTTTGATTTTCACTCATTGTGATATTGACAAATAAATAATGCAATTAAATCTTTTAAATACATAATAAAATAACAAAACACATAAGTCAATCCTCAGACATGGAACAAAGCCCATAGCTCTTTCTCATTGGCTGAAATTGGTGCCATTGGCTGTCATTGGGGCTAGTGGCACTGACTTCAGCCAATCACAGGGCTGGTGTCCATGGCCACGGCGGGCCAGGGCATCAGGTTCAGGCACACACACAAAACTGAATAAGTGATAACAATCAAATGTTAAATTGTGAGGGAAGATGCTACTAATATGACACAATGAAAAAGCTACTTGACCTTTCTCACTCATTCACACACCCATCTCACACACCCACCC
>JAOPJL010000146.1:13964578-13975460 GCA_027123545.1 Trisopterus esmarkii | reverse complement strand
ACACACACACACACACACACACACACACACACACACACACACACACACACACACACACACACACACAAAGACACGCACTCTCAGCAGCAGCAGCAGCAGCAGCAGCAGCCTCGCAATTCGTGAAGTGACGTGCGCCTCAAAATGGTGTCGGGAGTTCTCGCCGTGTGTGACCATTTTAGAGGCTAGCGGAATTACGTACGCAGCAGATTTTGCTCGGACTGCGTCGATCCTCGATGATCACAGTTTCTTACGTGATTCAAACCGCATAGATTAATGTGCCATGATTGTTTGGATAAGGGCATCGCCGGAGCTTTTGAGCTTATCCATGCGAGATAGTATTGTGGTCCGGGCAATGATGACAACAACAATAACACCACAAAAATGCTAATTGCCCGTAGGCCCTGTTCATATTTATAAAATCAATGATATATCTATTCTGACGTTATGGATTTGTTTGCCTTTGTCACTGTAAAATAAATACATTAAGATCCGTTGTCAAGGAATATTCTATTTATACAGAATTATAGGGAGCCATAGTCATGCGTCAAATCTACAAAAGGTTACCAGTAGGCCATTATGCCTATTTGACCCAAATCTCCTTTACTTTATTGTAGGCTACATTGTTTGGAAAGGCACCAACCCTATGACATCTTTAATAGTGTGCAGCATCTCACCATAGTCAAATACATAATGTAGGCCTACATGCTGAGACAAAGTTTGATGCAAAACACAATCAAAACGGGGGCAATTGATTCGGCAGAAGGCACCATTTGAATCATCAGCTATTTTGGATGTAATCTAGATATTCTAATATTTCATCTTTTGTTTGATATCAAAATACAAACAACTTTGTGCACATGATGTTAGTGATGGTCGTTATGAACTGTCTGATGTCCGCCTTTGTGTGTTTAATTGTGTGTGTGGAGCGAAAATGGATCCTGGATAGTACACATTCACGTTTGATGCCTGACCTAAATATGCACTTGGCACATCTTCACAATGACACATGTGAAATTTAACAGGCAGTGTCGAAGTAAGAGGGGACAGTTGATAGAACTATTTGGCTTTGGAAAAGGCACAATTCAATTTAATAAATTATGTTGTTTTAGCTTTTTGGTGTATCAGAGACATTTTACAATTACACTAACGGTTAAGTAGCCTAGCAGAACACTTTTATCCACAGCAACTTTAAATCCAGAGCAACAGTAAATTCACACACATATCATCAGGCCTCTTGGTCAAGGTCACTGGGGATGAAACCCAGCACCTTTCAGTTGGTAGTCATAGCAACTTCTATCCTGGCCCGTATCCCAAAGCATGCCAATAAAACAATGGGGGGGGGATAGATTATTTTTAGAAGGGGGAAAAAACACATTTTAGTCGCACAGCCCTATGTGAGAGCAGGGAAGGGTCTTCAATGGCTGCAAGCCAAGGCCTTCGGTGGAAGCCATGTTTTAAAACATCTGAACTCTGCATCACCTTGGACTCACCCCCGATTATATGTCTGTACCCTGTCTTGCTATATAGTGGTGCATGCATGTCAATGCGCACACACACATCGAAAGGTAAAAAAAAAAAACGTTCTCTTTTTCGTGTCTTTTATTTTGGGGTTGGGTCACATGTCCTCATACTACTGTTGCTTGACAATGTCCAACTGAAGGTCGATTGAAAGTCAATGTGTAAATGTTTGCAAAAACGGATTAGTTTGTCTCTTTCTATCTGTCTCTTTTGACGATGATGGTTTTCTCTGGTACATGACGGTTCTTCCCTGTTCCTTCTCCATGACAGATTTCCTTTGCCATTAACCAGCTTACGTTGCCATGAGAATGGCCAACGGACTTCACACCGATCAAATCAGCTTCTTCTATCAACCTGAAATTGCTCAGAATCCAAAGAGGTAAGCGTTGGACACAAACTGCTGCACTTGAATCGCTCACTCCCTCATTGCCTGCCCATTGGGCTGTGCTCCCATGGCCTGTGTGGGAGAACAGTCTGTAACCATTATAATGGCAGGTCAGCCCCTTAAGTCCTTCTCTCCATACAGAAGCATGACCTTGTATGTATGGAAGAGGCTTATATAATCCTATCTCATTAAAACACCACCCGAGAGTAGGTAGACTTTTATAACGACTGGCTTTGAACATGTGTTAATTTCCCATGTGCTGAAGATGAATCCGGAGTGTGTGTGTGTGTGTGTGTGTGATGATAGGGGCCTTTTTATAACCAGCCTGTATTTAGTTAATTGATGCTCCTTGCATTTAATGCTCCCGTATGGGAATGCTTCTTGCATTCACACACAAAATCCGGAACGGAATAGTATTGCATGCCACACAGTGTTCTCTGTAATGCAGATCCCTAAGGGGTCTTGGTATTTGTACAATAGCCAGAATAATGCTTCCACGCATGTTTGATCTTAATGGGGCTGCATCCATCCATTTAGCTTAAATGTCAGTCCCACTGTCCCAGTCTTTTCTTTCTAATGTTCCCTTCAAAACAGCTCTTAACTCTATCCGTCACAGTGTTGCAATGACTAGGGCAACACCAGCATCAAGCTATTGTCAATAAATTGGCAACTTGCTTACAATGACCATGGCAAGTTTCCTCCGGCTGGGCATTGGCCAATTAGGACACGGTTTCCGTAGCGTACTTTTTGAAAAACCGCATGAAAGCACATTGTTAGCTGAATCCAACCTTGAGATAGATCTGGGGACCGCATGGCTTCTTTGATGCTCCGGCACAACACATTTGGCCCACGCCCTTAACAACAGGAAGCTGCCTCCTGTGCTCTGTAATCGAAGGGCCTTTGTGGTGCTCCTGTCATTCGTTTTGATGCATAGTTACCCGTACAGGAACACATCAGAGCATTGGACACCAAAGTGAGCAGGATAGTGAGTCATGGACGTGGGACGGCATTGAGCTGTGTTTGGGGGGGGGGGGGGGCTGAAGACATAGTGCCGATGACACTGAATGACCAGCCACCGTCCCGACACCTTCACCTCCGTCTGAACCACCATTTGCGCCACCCCGTGCAACCAAACCTCAGCCTGCCACTACATATATCTGCACTCCCGTCCACTTTCCCATTGCATGGGCTTCTGTTGGCGCCAGCTGCCGGTTCGATTCATCCTTCCCCCCCAATTATTAAGGATCTTACGTAGGTTCCGGTTAATTGCCCCGAGCAACTCTGTGAAGTCAGCCACTCTGCGAGAGCGGCAAAGGCGGGAGGGAGGGAGAGAGAAAGGCATGTGTGCCAACCTAGAGAATGAGAGAGGGAGAAGAGAGCGAGCGAGAGAGACCCAAGGAAGAACACTGGCGATAAAAATAGGCAGAGCTATCTGATGACAGTGAGAAACGATATCGCGGGCATGCATGAATGTGTCAGAGCCTAGCGCTTGTG
This sequence comes from Trisopterus esmarkii, assembly GCA_027123545.1. Lineage (NCBI taxonomy): Eukaryota > Metazoa > Chordata > Actinopteri > Gadiformes > Gadidae > Trisopterus > Trisopterus esmarkii. The sequence goes on along the minus strand of JAOPJL010000146.1, from coordinate 13,972,063 downwards.
CTAGAGTCAATTCCCGTCTCTGTCGTTTGTTCGCTTATTGCAACCCACTCACCACCATAACCTGCTACTTTCGCTCTCACGAGCAAACGCTTTTCGACAGCTGGCTCCATCAAGACACTCTCCAACGACCCCTGACCTTTCAGACAAATATTTTCTCCTTTTTGCTGCCATCGTCTCTCCCTGTCTAACTCTCCCTGTCCATCCTTCCCTGTCTCTCTCTTGTCTCCTGTCTGTCTGTCCTGCAGTAAGGGTAGAGTTCCTTCCATAATGAACCCTGTGTACAGTCCTCTCCAGCCAGGGAATCCCTATGGCAACCCCAAGAACATAACATATGCAGGTGAGTCCCAGGGCACGCTTGTCCACATACTATTCTCATCGGAGTGTGTGCCTCCTTACGGTTGCCGAATGTGGCTAGTGTGTGTTTCGGTTCCACCTGTCAGTCTCTTACAACCACTCTGAATCCTCACAGATGTCGTATTACCGTTATAGACCACATTATGACAACCTGTCACGGTAGCATCTCTTGTCAAAGATAAATACTAGAATACAAGCTGTTTTTTGTCTTGATAGTGTAGTTTTTGTGGCTTGATTTATTCTTAATCAGCAATCTAGCTGATGGTCTGTTTTTATGTCTGTGTTAAAAAATCTCTACTGCAGTACGTTCATCAAGTAAGTAAAATGCATATAAAATTGAGCTGATTTATTCACTGACATTTTGTCAGTGAATGCTAAATTCCAATAACGGGTGCACCATAACCACAGTATAATAACGCATATGATAGGGTAATAAAGACCCCAGCTCTGGAAAAGATGTCCCCCAACTACCCCATCAATCAGTTATTGAGCTGAGTGCTGATGCAGAAAGTGGCGAAGGTGGTTCCATGGAATTTAAAGTCCACCCCCCCCTACTAAAGTCCAGCCCCCCTACTAAAATCCACTCCCCCTCTACTGTCAATGTATAAGTAAACAGTAAGCGGTGGGGGGGACCTCTCTCTGACTGCTTCCTAATGACATCACCGTTCCAGTTAGTCTGTCAGCTGGTTTTGACCAAAGAGCCTTCCTAGTGGGGCTGAGAACATGGCACGCAATAAATAATGGAGTAACTACAACAAGTGCTGCGCGGGCAATTCTCCATAAAACCACTGAACAAAGTACAGTGTAATTATAGCAATCAGAACACAATGTTCGTTTTTTTTCATGAGAGGCAGTTAAGTGCATAATAGGGACTTGCCACACAGCAAGCCACAAAATCATATGCGTTCTTAATTCAACCACTAACACAATGTGCTAAAACAACACACAAGTTTGCCCAAGATCTGTGTTGATGTGTATTTTGAAGATGAGTTAGGGGTTCTCCAGATCATATGGCTCTAGCTTTATCACCATTTTAGTCTAAAGTGAAGAGTCAAGTCTTAAGTTGGTCACATACTAGTCGAGAAACCATAATCATAATCATGCACGCATGTAATACAATTATCTGCTCATATGTAGAGGCAGCAACCTTTGCAGTAGCACAGCGCAGTGCAATTACCTCCGCTTGTCTGAACACCCGGACCCTTCAGGCCCACCTTAACGAAACCGGCCTCGTCTGTCCTCCTCCTCCTACGCTCAGTCTCCTCATGAGTACACAGCCTTTTACCCAGAGAACAGGCACCCGATAACAGCAGCCTTTTCGTAACGAGCTACCTGAAGGACGCCTCAGGCTATGCTAGCTAACTAGCCTCAGAGCTTCCTGTGCATGCTGTCCAGGGACCTCTCCCTAGCGCTGATGCATGGCCTCTTTCTGTGCCTCATCCCTCTCTCCCCCACCCCACCCCCCATCCTTGCAGGCTACCCCACGGGCTACTCCGCGGCTGCTGTTCCCCAAGCATACGCACACAGCGTCTACCACACCGGCAATGCGGCCTTCCCTCAAGGTAAGCTAGGGCTAATGTTTGCAGCACTCATTCATGTGTTTCTGGTACTGCTTGATGTTTGGCATTGCGCATGTTGTAAAATTATGTGTGGCGGGAAGACGTTCTTCTTTTAGTGTGTGTGTGTGTGTGTGTGTGTGTGTGTGTGTGTGTGTGAGCGTTTGACAGACATTGATTTTACATTTCTTTATCAGTAGTCTTAACTGTGTTGTACCGTGTGGGAGGGGTTGCGGTGGAATAAAATATTGGGGCATCTGTGTCTATGTGGAAGTCTGAGTGGGTCCATCTGTGTGTGTAAGTGTGTGTGTGTGTGTGCTCTATCTCTTAGAGTTAATAGACAGTTGGAAAGGTATGCCCATATTTAAATAACGTATGATACCAACAGTATATCAACAGTATATCAACAGGGAAAACTAAAACTAATACTGGAGCAGTGGTCGTGGTTGAGTACAATACTGGCTGAGATGGACAGCTGTGTCTGTGGGAGTCTGTGCTTCATGGCAAAATGTGTCCATTTGTAAGTGTTGTGTTTGTGTCCCTCTTGAATACAGTATTTATGAGAGACAAATAAAGTATATCATAAGAATGAAACTCTTGTGAATGTCTTAAGATCTGATCCTGAACTCCCTTATCGTGTTGTGTATTAATACTCTACTACTTATACTACTACTACTACTACTGTTGTTATGGTGATGTTAGTGTACCCTATTTCTATTGCGAGTTAAGATTTAGTCATGTTTGACCTGCTGTGATGTCCTCTTACCACAAACTCTACCACCAAACCCTTGATAACTCATACTAACTGGCTCAAGTGTACAGTCATTAAACAAAATGCATCCTGACTGGCCCACTCGTGTGTGTGTGCCTGTGTGTGTGAGTGTGTGAGATTTCTTGGTGTGGATGTGCATGGTCAGAATGAATGTGTCTCAGTGTGAATGTGTTTGTGTGTATGTGTGTGTGTGTGTGAGTGTGTTTGCATGTGTATGTGTGTCTGTGTGACATCAATATTTTTTTTCTCTGTATAACATCTATCTTTGTATCTGTGAGTGCCTTTGTTTGCGTGTGTGTGTGTGTGTGTGTGTGTGTGTGTGTGTTTGTGTGGGTGTGTACAATCTCTTGGTGTGTGTGTGTGTATAACATGTATCTCTGTGTGTGTGGGACAGTGCTGCTGCTGAAGCAGGGCTGGCCCCAGGCGTCTATGGAGATGGCGGGGGCCCCAGAGGGTCCCTATGACCCGGCCCTGGACGCAGGCTCTGATGGCCGACAGTACCAGGCCTCAGCCACAGCCTTCAGTAAATATCTGCCAATTACGTACAGTGTATCTCATGCTCTCTCTAGCTTTCTCTCTTTCTCCTTTCTTTCTTTCTTTGTCTTCTCTGTGTTTCAGTTTTTCTTCCTTTCTTTCATTCTATCGTCCCTTTCTTTCTATCTTTATTTCTCTTTCTTTCTTTCTTACTCTCTCTGTCTCACTCATCTTTGTCTCTCTCTTTTGCCTTTCTCTCTCTCTCTCTCTCTCTCTCTCTCTCTCTCTCTCTCTCTCTCTCTCTCTCTCTTCAGTCCTCCTATATGTCTCTCTCTCCCATTGTCATTCTGTACACTAAATCCAACCACAGAGTCTTCAGCAACCACGGCTTGTTACTGTTGCTGTTTCTGATTGGCCCGAATGAATGCCAGGTTGGCACCCTTGGCCATTGGCACAAATCTCAACCAATCAGAAACAGCAGTTGCAGTAACACGTTTTGTACCAGAGGTGGGGCTGCTGTTGCGGTTAGATTTTTGTGTTGCTCTTTGGTTGCTCTTTAAAATGGCATCAGGCATCCACACTGAGCAAATTCTTGAAAAAAAGGAATGGCAGCATTAATAATCAATGTGAAATACCGCACACACAGACACACAGTGGCATTGTATTTACACAAGCATTTTATTGCTCCATCATTTCATATGATTCGGGTGTCTGTGTTTGCGTGGGTGTGTGTGAACGCATGTGTGTATGAGTATGTTTGTCACCCAATTGCGCATACGAATGGTACATTTTCAGTGACAGGAAATTCGGAAGCCAAAGTAAAACTGTTTAGGGTTGCACAATCTCTGCATATACGCCATGGTCCCAAAAAGTAAAGCTGTGATTTCCTCATCCATCTCTGAGTTGGTTCAGAGATGGAGATTGCAGCATATTGCATTGCTTGTTTACATATCTTGATGGAATACCTTGACCTCATACTATAATATTTCTCCCTGCATTTTGTCTTTGCCTGTATACACGTGTGCATATATTCATGTAGATGCTGTCTTTCAGACATGAAATTTCATGTAAGTCAGTTCTGAACTGCACAACAGATTCTGCTAATAATAACCAGAATGAACACAAAAATGATAACTTTGGACATTGTGGCACACAATCCCAGGAGATAATGTAATCGTTCCACATCTATTTACCTCAGGTGACAAAAGCAAAAAAAAATTCTTTCTAATTTGTCTTCCTAATTACTTGCTTGAAGCCTATGCTGCCTAAAGAAGTAATAGGAAAGGATTTGTTTCTCACTTGAGATCCTTATCAGATACATTACTGCTTTTAAATCAACTCGACTGCAACTAATATACCAGAGTCCCAGATAGTGGACACTTATTTGGCACACACCTCTCGCCCTAACCCAAAGGTTTGTTCACACTGCAAGCACCACATCTCACGCTGGTGGCCATCCACCACGGCCACAAAGTGGGTGTGAAGCAAGCCCTTAGTCTCTCTCCCTCTCTCTCTCTCCAACAGGGTACACAGCAGGTACTCCCTACAAGGTGAACCCCATGCAGTCGACCGGGGCGCCTCCACCTTACTCCCCGTCTGCCAACCCCTACCAGATGTACCCCATTAGGAGTATCTACCCTCAGCAGAACCTCTACGCCCAGGTAAGGAGTGCGTTCAGCCCATCTGCACACACTCTGCGCTCTGTACGCAGCGTGTCGGGGGCACGGTGATATAAACGAAAGGCACAGAACGTTGCACACCTCGTTCGTCCATCAGGGACGTGTCCCTGCGACAGAAATACTTATTGTGATTCTCTATGGTGTGTTTTCTGTCTGTGGCTCCAGTCTCTGTCTGGCTGTGTGGGTCTCTCTCTCTCTCTCTCTCTCTCTCTCTCTCTCTCTCTCTCTCTCTCTCATCTCTCTCTCTCTCTCTCTCTATCTCTCTCCCTCGTTCTCTTTATTTCTCTTTGTTTCTCTTTTTCTCTGTCTCTCGCTCTCCAGATTGTATTTGCTGTCCCCCACTCTATCTTCCTCCGCTGCCTTCTATACCCTCTCCCTTCCCACTTAACCACCTTATTATCGTTGTGGTTATGATTATGCAACCAACCCTCCCCGGTCGTCTCTCTCCAACCCCAGCAGGGGGCGTACTACACACAGCCCGTCTACGCGGCGGCACAGCCCCACGTCATCCACCACACCACCGTGGTGCAGCCCAACAGCCTCCCCTCCACCCTCTACCCCACGCAGGTCCCCACCGGAGCCCCCTCCCCGTCTCCCGCGCCCGCCCCCCGCTCCGGAGCCTTGCCAATGGGCATGGTGAGCGGCACCACCATGGCCATGTCCACAGGTGAGCCTCCACAAGACATCAGACTGGGCACATTAATCACAGCTAATCAAGTTTAGCTTTTTTGCTTTTTGTATATAGATATAGATATAGATATAGATATAGATATAGATATAGATAGCTAACTGTATATAGTAGACAGTCATAACCCATGGCTGAACCCCATTCAATTGAGTGTATGCTAAACCAGCTGGCAGTGACACCATGATCAACTGTCTGCCTCCGTCCGCAGGCACCCTGCTGACCACACCCCAGTCCACTCAGCACATGGGAGCCCCGTCGGTAACCATGCCGACCTACCGGCCCCAGGGGGCCCCTGGGTACAGCTATGTGACCCCACACTGGTAGAACCACCTGCAGCCCCTCTCCGCCCTGATGTAAGCAGCCAGCCCCTGAGCCCCTCCGGTTCCACTTAGAGCCGATGTGATCTCCCCTTAACCATCCCATTCATCACACACACCCTCCACTTTTGTGATTGTATCACTCGGTCCAACCGACGGCATGGATAACGTTTCCACCCACCAGTGATATTGACATTTAGTCCAGCCCCTAGAACTACTCCTTCTCTTAAGCAACAATGTCCTTAAAAGAGTAATCACATTTTTTTTAAAGATCAATCTCCAGGCACCACATCTAACACTGTTGGACCGGGCGTTTTCCAGATGTATGATAATCATCCCATTTGTGCGACAATTCTGACCCCTGTACGAGTCTTCGGTTGTTAATGTCTCTCTCTCTCTCTCTCTCTCTCTCTCTCTCTCTCTCTCTCTCTCTCTCTCTCTCTCTCTCTCTCTCGCTCTCTCCTCACCTCTCTCCCTCTCTGTCATTCTCTCTCTCTCTGTTCAACTGCTATGTCTCTTACTCACAGTGATAACATCACGTATTGCATCCATGGGGATCAGAGCCGGGCTAGGCACCAGGAACAAGCAGTAAAACTGAAGGGCCGACTTCATGTGTTTTTTTAGTTTTGTAACCGTTTTTTTTTTTGTGTGTGTGTGTGTGTCAACGTTAGACTGTTTGTTTTTATTTTATTTCATTTTTTTAGCCAGCTGGATTGTGGATTGTCTTTGTTGTATATGTTCAGCACTCTTCAAATCCAAACACTGGCACATTGTACAGGTCCTCTCTTGTATAGTTGTGGCTTCTTAACATGTTGGTGTCTGTATATATGTTCTTTGGTTCTGAAAACTGAACAAAAAGCTTATAGCGGCCAGTCAGTTCCTTCAGCAGTGAGAATGTAAATATTACTTTGAATGCTGACGTTTTCATAGATCTGTTTTGTTATGTTTTGTAAATAAGCCCTACTTAGCTCAACCATAACTTCCCAGTTATTTAATGGGAACATCATTTCATAATTAGTTTGCCTTTCTGTTTGCGAATAAGGTTGCTTTTCAACCGTGCAACCCTGTCGGGACTGTTAGACACCAGGTGTCTGTCAGTTGTATTCTATTCACACCTGTTTGTTTTTGTAGATTATAATTCTTTTTTTTTTTTTTCGTGATATTTTTCGTTTTAGTGGAAATAGGTTCCGCTGAATGCTAGCACTGATGTGGTGGACCCTCTTATGTCGGGACACCATCAAACAACGTTTGCAAAGCCATGTAGAAGATGTCAGCCTTGCACATCACCTATAGCGTACCAAGAAATTAAAAACCATATTTAGTAACACTCTATATATTCTATAAGTGGTATCCTTACATGTTTCGCTGGGTGTACTGTACGTGAGAGTATGTAGTCAGGAGTATGTACGCACATTCAACGCAAGGACTCGCAGTACACTAGCACCGTGAGAGCGTATAGAAAGTCCACATATGCACATTTAGGCTGTACAGACGTCGCGGGGGCCTGTATTTCAGCGGGCCTGTGTACACACGTGGACACTTGTGTACGTAAGGCTTGTGCATATACACAAGTCAACACTTGTGTATAAATGCCTTATACTATGAGTATAAAGGATTGTTTTTTTTTGTTGGCTTGTTCCAAGTG
>JAOPJL010000146.1:13922257-13937830 GCA_027123545.1 Trisopterus esmarkii | reverse complement strand
CTCTCTCTCTCTCTCTCTCTCTCTCTCTCTCTCTCTCTCTCTCTCTCTCAGCAGGATGGATCATCAGTCTACTCAATAAGGCTTTGCCAGTATGTGTTTTTTCTCTTAATAGCCTTTTCTACATCTTTCTCCCATCGACATGCTGTTGTTAGCTTGGTGGAAAGAACAACTATGTGCCTTTACCTTTTTGCAAACCTTTTATTCAGTCTTCTACTTCTTCGGTTTTCTACTTCTTCTAGGTAAACGGTTTCCTATATTCGAGTGATACCTTGTGGTTCCTTCTGTGACTCTCTATTCATGTCTTTTCCGTTTTGCCTCTTATTGAACTGTATCTTCTTATCACACTAATTGTTTTTTTTTTAGTCAGGCTTTGAGTGTCGTTACCTCGTTAAAAAAAAGAAATGAAAGAATAATTACTATGCAGTGAAGATTCTTCTGGCGGGGGTAGAAGATGTGTTGTCGCTATACATGTGGAAAACAGACCCCAGTCACAAAGAGGCTGGCCCTCTTTTTAAACAAAACAAAACTAAGGGAAAGTGGCAATTGTAGTTTGAAGTTATTTCATTGGGAAATAATCCTGTCTGACTTTGATAGTGAGATCAAGATCAAGTTTCGTACCGTTAATTGTATTTTTGATACACCCCCCCCCCCACACACACACACAACAAACACACCCACATTTAACATTGTTTTCTAACAGCAAATTCTATATTTTCTAGCTGAGGGATATCCGAACGACTATATATTATGTCAATTCTTTCACTGTGTTGTAAAAGTAAACACTCTAGATTTGTCATTCATACAAATACACTAACATAGGCCTTAAGTAGAAAGGGTTTTAGGGGAGTAGTACAACGGCCAGGAGTTCAGCAGGCGGTTGCGGTCCATGACAGTGTTTATCAAGGCTGTCCGACCGGTGGCGTAGAGAGAGACGCTGGGCCTGACTTCCGCCCCAATGGCGGGGAAAACCTCCCGAGCTAAGAGCTGCTAGCTGGCTATCCAGTGGAAATGTATATAGGCTATATATATACTAGCGAACATACTGAAGCACTTTTTGAGATATGTTGTGTTGTTTTTATCCCTTTTCAGTATTGCTGGTTGGTCTCTTTTGTGGACACTCCATCGTTTGTTCTATTTTTCTTGTTTAGACATTTCAGTTTACCATTTATATAGGTATGATATTGTTGTCTTTTTTTTTATTGCCCTAGAATTATTTAGCCTTTAAATAGCCATATTATAGGGTATTTTGTTGAGATTTGGGTATTATATTTCATCGTATTTTGAAATAATTATCGTTTACAGAGAGCTCGGAGATGGATATCTCTATTGACAATTTTAAAAAGAAATCTATTGAGGCAAAGGTAAATTTGTTCAGATTAAAAAGATATCCTTCAGCCTTGTTGCTGTGTTCTCGTTGATCTCGTTGAGATCTGAATGTCATCAAACTTGTTTTTGAAGTTTACAATTACCCTGTTCTATATAAAGAGATCAAAAACCATTTGCTTTTCCCAATAAAAAAGGGAATTATTAACGTCATGTTGATACTGGTAACAAAATGTATTATTTTGGGGAGGGGGGTGGGGTGGAGGTGTTATTATCTGAAACTGAAATTCAGTTGGAAACTGACCACAATGTCAATGTAACGCAAACTCTACATAGGATGAGCATTACAGTTATATACCAGTGGATGATAAACTGTATTTATTGTGGACAAAAATGTGAAATAAAATTAGCTGAAATAAAATATTTGCATACTTGTTTCTATGTTTTATGAATAGGTTTTCATCACAGCCTTGCTTTTTTGAGTACACAAGATTGAGAAAGAGTAAGAATAGAAAATAGACAATTGGTTTGTCTGCAATGCAAAGCTATAAGTGAAGAATGGTACGAAAGACAAGGGGTATACATACAGGTGGTTACCTAGGTAGACAAGTTATGTAACAGACGTGTCTTCCTTCCAACCTTAAGAATTCCACTTTGCAGTCAGACAGGTTACTTCTGTTAATTGTTTAGTTTAAAAGGAGTTAATGACACAAAGTCTAGGTGGTTCAAATCTATGGATTTCATTCAAGAGAACTGCAGATATTTTGTCCATAAAGTAACAACATCCTCTCAAAAAGGATTAGATGTACCTGAGATGCTACTCTGACATCGGACATTGCAAATAAATACTCAGTTGGCCAGGGCCAGCCAGTATGAATTGGTGATTGACTGTTATTTATTGAGGGATTATTGATTCAACATCAACACCAAGAACACTACCACCACTCGGTCAGAAATGAAGACTTATTATACGCTGCCACCCTAGTTACAGCGTATAATTGTACAGATAAACAGATGCAAAACAAACATAATACAATTGAATTGAAGCCAAAGTACAGTTAAATTCAAAAAAATAATCTGGAAGTACTCTGCTTCTCAGACCCAGCCACCCATTTGTTTGTTGGACTGAGTTAATGTGATTTCTCTGACTTTTTCAAGGCGCTCCGGCACACTCTGCTGGCAATTAGGGGAACTTATCTACAAACCCTTTTTATAGTACAGCGGCAATTCAACGAACAATATAAGAGAGGTACGGGACAAACTTACTTATATGCACTGTTCATTCGGTACTACCTGTACCAAGTTATACCTGTTCCAAATGAACCTACTTATACAGAAAGCTATGAACCTAACTACGCCTATAAGCAGGTAGACATTTAATTAATTTAAAAGTCATTATGGAGAATGGCCTACATATTATAGTCCTACATAACATGATAACAGGTTTAATTCTGACAAAAAAAATAGTCTAAGTCAAGTTTCTCCATAATGTATTTAAACTACTGTGGTGGGTTTTCCTGAACAATCAACCAATGGAATGTTGAAATAATGTAAGGGTTATTGTCCACTAACCCAGTGAGATTAATCGAGATTCTCCACGTGTTTTAAAGTGCAAATCTAGTGGACTATAGTTATGCCAAGCACTGCAAGTAGGCCTAATGCAAGTGAGTATCATTCGTCACTGATGGTGTAACCTAATTGCTTCTCGTCTAATCATGCCAATGATGATCAGCGGCACGGGACAGGGACATTTCAAGAACCCGCTGCATGGCTTCATCTAATAACAACCATGTCATTAGTTACATATGAATAACCACAAAATGTTGTTAATGCATACAGCTTCAGCTGCGGGTCTATGGCGGAGTCTAGAATATGTTGTTCAAACAAACACGTGAATTGATCATAAAAGTATTCCGACAGACTAAATGTGTACACGAGATTCGTCATTTTAATCGTGTATTCCAGAGAGTGGAACCATCACACACACACAAACACACACATACACATACACACACACACACACGCATGCACACGCACGCACACGCACACGCACACACTTAGCCGGAATCCCAGCGAGACGCACAACAAAACAACAGCGCAATTTACACTAACGAGGATGATCTTTCCCCGCGCATACTCGTTTGTTTACATTCGCACATTTCACCGCAAAGACCTCTGGGCCACTATTCCGTCCGACGCGTTGTATTGTGGGCAGCAGGCAGTGGTCCTATGAGCTCGGCGTCTTGCTCCTCCGGTGGAAAAGATGGCTGCTTCGGCGGCAACGTCGAGCCCTCTCCCCGGTTTAAGCCCAAGTTACGCCGTCATATGCTCCTTTCTGGAGCGGTACGGCGCCCTGCTGGATTTACCGGAGCTCACCTTCACGCAGCTGGAGCGATATCTCCAGGACACGTCCTCAGGTAGAGCAGGCGGAGAACTAAAGTGCTATGGGGGATGAGAGCTTGCACACCATTGCATGAACGATGTTGCTATCGTGCTAGCGGGCTAAGCGCTAGCCAGTTGTGTTATTGTGTGGTTTCTGACATGGTTGTGTGTTTAAATTTGATGTGTTCGTGCCGAACATCTGTTAATCGAAGGAAAAATCGAGGGTGGTGACCGTTGTGTAATCTTTAACAGCTAAGCTGCTAATTCGTGTGCGTTTTTCGTGCAGTTTGGAGCTTTAAATGCATGTTGTTTTACAGGCAGCCTTTATCTGCTTTTGAACTGGTTGTGATACAGCGAGAAAGAAATGTGCGATCTATAGTGGAGTGGGGATGGTGCGGACGAAATGTGTCCTTGTGGATTTTTGTGGCAATTGTGGTTCTTTGTGATCTGTCGAAATCCTCCACATTGCATGCTTTGTGCAAGCAATTAAGCACTTTATTTACAGTTACAATATTTTGGCATTTCGTGGTCGCGCATGCGTACTCGGAACCCGAGACTTCCTGATTATTCTGTAATTACGCCTCGCGCAGCGAGCAAGTCCGTTCAAACTAATTGGCGGAGTGCACTCCGCTCCCACGTGTGTTCAGCAGCACGGCTGCGTTTTTAAATATGAATCGATTTTGTGTTGTTCGTTGTTTTCGAAAGCGCTATTTTCGGAGGCCATCTTGAGGAATACGATACAGAGCACTGACAATTTACTTTCCCAGGAACTTCCACTTCTTTAAGAATATAGGCTGTTCACACAAAGCCGTTTTAAATGCATTATACATGTTACAAGTTGAAAAATGATATCAAATAAGAATACTTTGAATTTATCAAAGTATGGTTTTACAAGTGAATATTAAGTCGTTTTTTAAGATATCATGTAAAAGGTTAAATTCTAACATTAAAACGAAGGAAATTGCACCTGAAAAAGTAATGAATTGCCTAATTGTGTACATTTTAGTTTAAAAGGAAACTAAGTTATGGTGTACTTAATAATAATGTTAAAATGATCATGTTTAGTTAATAATATTGAACTAATACAAAAATAAACCTAAAAAGAATATAACCAAATGAAAATAAGGTAAACAAAATGTGACTATGTTAATTAATAAACAATATGATGGCTCACTTGCCATCATATTGGTGATGCCTTATGTCACCATAAATGCACAGAAGGCATAAATTAACTGTCTCCCATGCAAATCCAACAGTTCCTAAGCTTCTGGTGGACCTTCACATGAAACTGCTGAGGAAGATCGGCAAGTCGGTGTCAGCTGAGAGATGGGAGAAGCATCTCGTCAAGGTAAGCACTTTGTGTGCTGCTGGATCTGAACTAGCAAGTCTGTTTGCTCAATTTTAAGATTAGGATGGTTGTTATAGACTTATTTGTTACTGCATTCCAAGGCAATGCATTTGATTGCCATGACAATGTATTAACATTTTAACGCCTACTCCATAAATAAATCTATCGAACATATTTTCAGTTTAAAAATGTTTATTTGTTTTTTGTTTAAAATTGCAGTGACATTTTTAAGGTTGATTGTGAAGATATCTTTGTTTTGTTCATGCTTTAATTTCATCCAGATTTTTTATATTGTTTGTTTTTAAACTTTTATGTTAATTAATTGTACTTGTCTTACATGTCTTACAGTTATGTCAAGATATCAACACGACATGGGCATGGGAGCTTGAGGAAAATGGATACAAAGACATGTCTGTGGAGTGCAAGACAGCAATTCTTAAAGTGAGTGAGACATTCATTCATTTCCATTCAAACAACCACATTGGAAAAAATGCAGAAATCAACCACAATTTTGCAGGACTCTGTGACAAACACTGCTCATAAGGTCACCTGTAACAAGGCTATGTCCCGCTGGCATTTTTCAAATATTTAAATGTATTTTATACTGCTGCAGCTTTGCCATTGACCCATCTGAGATTTAATGTTAATTAAATGGGACATTTTTACCTTATGCAGTTGAGGAATTATTTCACAGTATTAATAAACTAGATTTCCCATCAGACTAAACCTACTTTTTTGTTGTTTTTCCACAGTATTTGTGTGAATGCCAATTTGATGACAATGTTAAGTTCAAGACTGTCATCAACGAGGAGGATCCAGATAAAATGCGTCTGCAGCCGATTGGTCGGGACAAGGATGGCCAGATGTACTGGTTCCAACTGGACCAAGACAACAACGTGCGCGTCTATCTGGAGGAGCAGGACGACCTGGACGGGTCCTCTTGGAAGTGTATTGTTAGGTAGATAGAAACATGCTTCTTCCCCTCCAATGATTTTAAGCGATGATTCCGCCTCACTTTGCTGTACCCCACTGTTTAATTAACAAGCAGTGTGCCTGACACAGCGTTTGCAATTTCCTTTCCTGATTGATGTAAATTGGAGCACAGTGATGTGATTTGCTAATCATATTTCACTTCTTGGTACTTAGTTTGACACGCTCCATTGCCTCCAACGTCACCAATATAAGTCAATCAAAAACCGTAATTGCAATATCACAACAGATATTGTGTTGTCCCTCAGTTTACAATTATGGTTTACATGTTGGGCACTCTCAAAGCCAGCTGTTCACTAATGCTTTGTGATTGGTTAATTCACAGAACCAGACATGACTTGGCCCAGGTTGTAGCTCTGCTGAAGACACAGATTGACCCTGAACTGTTGGCCAAAGAGTTGGCCAAGGATGCTAATGTTGCAGATGGAGAGGAGAAAAACGATGGAGGTAAGTTCTGGAATAGTGATATCGTGCCATTCCGTAATGTTTACATTCAGTGTTTAATTTTGTAGCGTTTCATTATTCTTCTGTGATCTTTGTAAAAGCTCCTTAGATTAAGGGTGCTTTTACATCGGAGGTGTTACACTGATACTATGGTTCGTTGAGGGTGGTGGGAACACTCAAACCTGAACTTTTGTGTTCATCGCGTTCAATGCGCTGCTCATAGTATTTTTCTTTTTGCACATGCAAAAAACGTCCAAAAAATGGTGACAACTGTACCTCTTTACCCACACAGATAATGCATTTGATAAGTTTTCATTTTAGTAATCTTGTTTTTTTTTCATTGATGGAAGTATTTTGATTTGTTTACATGCTTTTTGGTAGACAGTGACACCACAACAAACTTTCCAAACAAATTCCAACGTATATTGGTCAAACGTAATTTTTGCATAATGTGGTACCCTTTTAGGGTAAAGGAACAGCATTTTGACAAATTAGTCACTGGTTAGGACCAAATCAAACAAACTATGGGTTTGAAAAGTGAAGCGCTCTTTGGCAACACAGCTTGATTATTAAACAAGTATACCACTGTATGCATATTCTATTTGCATTATGGGTCTTTTAATTAATTTCAGATGGATTAAAAAAGTCTGAGGACCTAACAACTGATGACGAAGAAACCAAAGACCCATCAAGCTCCATCTCAATAAAAACTGAGAGCAGTGAAACACAGCTACAGAAAGTTGACACTAAATCTGAAGTACCTGAGGCCAAATCCCCCCTAAATGGCCATTGCAAAGATGAATCCGAACCTGCCGACCAATCAGACAAAGGCATTTCAAACAGCAGAGTCATTGTAAATGAACAGGCTGTCAAAGAAGAGCCCATCACAGAGAATAAAATCAACGAACCTGTGCCGATTTCTGAGGTTGTATGTATTAAACCAAAATCAGAGCCAGGCGACCAGATCCGCAGAAATGCCATTGAAGAACACCAGCGGTCACTCAGGAATGACCAGCAGGCCAAAATCCCTCTGAAAAAAAGAGGGATGAAACTTAGTGAGGATTTTGACAAAAACAGTGGGACTAATATTATCACACAATGCCCACCCATAACCAATTTCAAAGATGCTGTAAAGGTGGTAGGGACTTCAGGAGAGAAATGGGGCGAAAAGGATCATGTGAATGGGAACACCGTCAACACAGATTTACAGAGTGAATCCAGTAGCAAAGAGCAACAGCTGGCACAAAGTTTGAGTGTTAGTAAAATCGTTGAGGACAAAAACAAAGAAGTGACATCTGCAGAGCAGGCTAGACTTGGAGACAAAAGGCAAGGCTCTACTATAGACACTATCTCCACAGAGGAGCAAGGCTCATCAAGTCAGTCGAGTCAAGTTAACAAGGAGATCACTGTTGCTACTGGAGAAAATGTACAGAATGACAAAAGTCCTCTTAAGTCTTCCTCGCCTTTAACAGAAGGGCCTCCACCTCCATCTAAGGATTTAAATGTCACACTTCCAAAGTCATCTGACCACAAAGAGCTAAGCAATACAGAGCATTCTAAATCGATCAATGCACCAGTAAGTAAAATCATTGTAAATACAGAAACCGAATTGAATCATAAAACGGAGTCAGTATTTGCAGTCTGTTCCAGCGGCCCTTGCAAGTCAAAAGAAAATGCTACCTCAAAAGACGAGGATACATTGAAGATGGACTTTAAAAATGAAGCCAGTTCTGACATTAAGGGAGACAAATCACACGCTACAGAAAAAGAATCCTGTAAACTTACAGAGAAATCCAAAAGTCTTAAAGACCCAGGAAGGCCCTTAACCACTACTGCAAAAACGGCAGTAGCAACCTCTGAGAAAACTAGTGTCCAAGAAAAGAAAGAGACTGTACCTGAGATGGACCAGAAGAAAGACGCCATGTCTCAAAAAAGAAAGCTAAATGATGGCGCAGAGACCCGTGATGGCATTTCAAAATCGAAGGGGGTAGAGTTGGAAGCTGATGATGGTGTATCAAAGCCGATGGAGGTAGATTCCAACGCTGGGGCTGATGCATCAAAGCCAATGGAGGTAGATTCCAAGGCTGGTGATGATGTATCGAAGTCAGAGACAAGTGCTCCAACTAAGGTGAAAGAGGGAAGCCAAACTGAAATCAAAACGAAGAAGGCAGATCAAGACCTCAAACCATTGAACACGCCAGAAAATAAAATTAAGCATTCTGAAAAAAATCAGTCTGCAGATAAACATGAATCAATGCCTGACCAACCGTCTAAAGTTGACAAACCAAAATCATTATCTACTTGCAATGCACCACTTGAGAGTGAGAAAGCTTCCAGCATGGAGAGGGACAAAGTGGCTAGTCATAAGAGTAAAGGGGAGTGTGAGAAGGCCGCTAGCAAGGAGAGTGAGATGGCCGCTAGCAAGGAGAGTGAGATGGCCGCTAGCAAGGAGAGTGAGAAGGCTGCTAGCAAGGGGAGTGACAAGGTGGGTAGCAAGGGGAGTGACAAGGTGGGTAGAAAGGAAAGCGACATGTTGGCTAGTAGGGAGAGTGAGAAGGGGGCTAGCAAGGAGATTCACAAGGTAGCATGCAAGGAGAGTGTGAAAGAAGCTAGCAAGGGGGGTGAAAAGGCTTCAGCTGAAAAGAGGGAGATTGTAGTTAGAAAGAGTGACAAGATGGATAGCAAGGAGAGTGACATGGTTGCTATCAAGGAGAGTAACAAGGCGACTAGCAAGGAGAGTGACAAGGCGACTAGCAAGGGGGGTGACAAGGCGACTAGCAAGGGGGGTGACAAGGCGACTAGCAAGGGGGGTGACAAGGTAGAAAGCAAGGAGAGTGACAAGGCGACTAGCAAGGAGAGCGACAAGGCGACTAGCAAGGAGAGCGACAAGGCGACTAGCAAGGAGAGCGACAAGGCGACTAGCAAGGGGGGTGACAAGGCGACTAGCAAGGGGGGTGACAAGGTAGAAAGCAAGGAGAGCGATAAGGCGACTAGCAAGGAGAGTGACAAGGCGACTAGCAAGGGGGGTGACAAGGTAGAAAGCAAGGAGAGTGAGAATGCCTCAGCCAAAGAGAGTGAGAAGGCAGCTAGCAAGGAGAGTGAGAAGGCAGCTAGCAAGGAGAGTGAGAAGGTAGTTAGCAAGGAGAGTGAGAAGGTAGTTAGCAAGGAGAGTGAGAAGGCAGCTAGCAAGGAGAGTGACAAGGTAGTTAGCAAGGACATTAAGAGTAGCTCCACAAAAGACGGTGAGAAGGCTGTTGCCAAGGAGAGTGGCAAGGCTGTTGACAAGGAGAGTGACCAGACTGCTAGCAAAGGGGATGACAAAGGTTCCACCAAAAAGTGTCAGATGGCAGCTAGCAAGGAGAGTGAGAATGCCTCTGCCAAAGAGAGTGAGAAGGCAGCTAGCAACGAGAGTGAGAAGATCGCTAGCAATGAAAGTGACAAAGCAGCTAGCAAGGGGGGTGAAAAGGCTTCTGCCAAAAAGAGTGACAAAGCAGCCAGCAAGGAGAGTGACAAGGTAGCTAGCAAGGAGAGTGACATGGTATCTAGCAAGGAGAGTGAGAAGGTAGCTAGCAAGGAGAGTGAGAAGGCTTCAAGCAAGCACAGTAAGAGTGCTTCCACCAAGGAGAGTGAGAAGGCTGTTGCCAAGGAGAGTGAGAAGGCTGTTGCCAAGGAGAGTGACCAGACTACTAGCAAGAAAAGTGACAATGCGGCTTGCAAAGAGATAGACAAGGAAGCTATCAAAGAGAGTGACAAGACTGTTAGGAAGAAGACTGAGAGCAAGGAGAGTGAGGTTGTTACCAAGGAGAGTGAGAAGGCTGTTGCCAAGGAGAGGGAGCAGGACTCTGATAAAATCAACCCTGACGATGAAAGTCAGGATGAGGAGCGCAAAAAGAGCGCTGCTACAGAAGAGCCAGATGAAGACATTAAACCCACCAGCAAGGTTGATCGACCGGACGGCTCCAGAGCGTTGGACAGCGACCCCCGCGTGGCCAATGAGGAAGAGGAAGAGTCCTCCACAAAGCGGAAGGAAGACTCTGACAGTGAACCATTGCCAAAGGTCAGACGAGGGGGCGCCCGGACGAAGGCCAAGCCTCGCAGACGGGTCAAACATCAGATTGAGGAGAAACCGGCCGACTCCGAGTCGGATAGCAACGTGAGGCGGTCCCTGAGGCGGTCGGCCCGGATCTCCAGACCCACCGAGAAGGCGGTGGAGAGGCGACACACCGACCCCTCGCCTGAGAAGCTGGGAGACAAAGGAGATAAGGAGAAAGAGGGGGGAGAAGAAAAAGAGGAGGACGAGGAGGAAGAGGACGAGGAGGGGAAGCTGGTTGGTAGTAAACCAAAAGAGAAGAAGGTTGACCAAGAGGGCCAGTCAAAATCAAAGGTAAGTTTACTCTTGCTCAAAGCATCCTAGAAAACTGCCTTTAGATGCTCTATCTGTATGTAATATACAACATGCTCTTTGGGGAGTGTTATTTAATATGGGCTGGTCCGTTTGTTTTTTCAAGGGGAGAAAGCGCCGAAAGATCCAGTGGTCACGGGCGCGGCGCAAAAAGAAAGGCTCCGAGGACGAGGACAGCTCCCAGGGCAGCGGTGAGGCGTCCAGCGAGGAGGAGGAGGAGACGGAGGCGGAGCTGGACGACAGCGACGAAGACTACAAGGTCGAGCGGGGCAAGAAAAGAAGGAGAGGCCACCGGGAGAGACGGAGCTCCGACTCCTCCACCTCCTCCGATGACGACCTCCCGCCAAACGATGACCCCTGCAAGCACTGTGGCTTGCCCAATCACCCTGAGCTGGTGGGTCCCGCTGCTCTCCCTCCCTCACTAGTGACGCCCATGCTGAGATTGATGAATGACAACTTTTGATAACAACTTCTTTGATTTTTGTCAACACATTTCCCTGTTTGGATACCAGGGACCTATTAATAGTCACTGAGGCTTTTCCGATGTACTTTTCAGTAGGGACATTTGCAGCTTTAGTTTTTTTTTTATTCACTCGTATTTGTGTCATTCGCGTCCTTTTTTATTCTGAGTGTTTCGATTTGGCTGGTCATTGAACGTATATGTCCTCCCTGCTTTCCGCCGAGGCATTCCACTCACCACAGCCTACCGCTTCCCTCCCAGATCCTGCTGTGTGACTCCTGCGACAATGGCTACCACACGGCGTGCCTGCGCCCCCCTCTCATGATCATCCCTGACGGAGAGTGGTTCTGCCCACCCTGCCAACACGTACGTAGATGGAGCGTTTGTGATGGGTCGACCCAAACCAGGTTCTATTGTGCAGTGATGGGAATGACTTGATAATCTCAACAGGAAATGCAGTCCTTTTTAAAAGCAGACAGCAAATATATGGCATATTTTATATATAATATTGCCCCCCCTCCCACTTCTAAAACTGCAAATATTAGGTTTGAGGATTGCAGGTTTTGGGTTTTCTTTTTCCGATATAATGGATAAAGTCAGATAAAATGTGTTATGAAATGATTTATGCTTTGTGTTTAGGCGCATGAAAAAAGATTTCATAACTTTGATATCTTTTGGTGTTAGATTTGACAATGAAAATAATTGTAGCCTGCCAAACTTCATTTGAAAGACCTAACCCTCTGGGGTCCCTCCGCCTTGCAGAAGCAGCTCTGCGACAAACTAGAAGAGCAGCTGTTGAACCTGGACACTGCATTGAAGAAGAAGGAACGCGCAGAAAGAAGGTGAGCCCTTGACTGATCTCTTGGGCAAAAATGGCATGTGGGTGGAACTTAGGTCAAAGAATCACAACCGGAATGTACTTGACCAAAACATCTGATGTTTCTGTAGGAAAGAGCGTTTGGTGTACGTTGGAATCAGTGTGGAAAACATAATCACGCCTTCTGTAAGTACTCCCAGCCTCGAATACGCTGAATACGTTGTTATTCTTGCAACACTTGGTCACCCTAAACTTTCTTTGTCTTCCCAGGCTGAGGTGGAGGAGGTCAAGGAAGAGCCAATTATCAAGGAGAAGAAGGAGGTGAAGCGAAGCAAGAGCTGGGGTCGAAGGTCCACGAGGGCCAAGAAATCCATAAGCTACAGGTGATTTAACAAATAGATTGTCATGATCAAAACCAGATGTTAAATGCTATTTTAAAAGGTTAATGCACATCATTTACGCCCTGAGTGTACAAAATCTGTGACGTTACTAATGTTTGAGAATACTTCAGAATTCTGCCACGACAAAACTTACCATGTTTTGTCGCTAGGAGAAATACAATTAGGGCAGGTGCATCAGGTGTATTCGTTTCCACGAAAAATGAAGGTGCATTGAAACACGTACATCAGGAAAAACATTTTCCTGATAAAGTTACCATACAGTAAGCAGGTACTATGCAATAGTGATGTGATGAACAAAAACGACATCTGTATCTTTTTTAATGTCATCATGATTTTTCCTCACAGGTTTGACGAGTTTGACGAGGCCATCGAGGAGGCAATCGAAGAGGACATCAAAGAAGCCGAGGGCGGAGGTAGGAGGCGCTAAATATGCCAGTGCTCACCATGAAATATCCCCTTATTACATCAATCTAATCTGGGATCCATCGGTCCTACTATGTTATAGCACCAGCACCTCTAGGGGGAGATGGCACAGAGCCTGGGCCCGGAACCCAAATTTTAAAGGGGCAGAGTTACATTTTCAATTCAATTAAATTCATTTTTATTTGTATAGCCCTTAATCACCATTAGTCTCAATGGGCTTAACAGGTCAAACATTTATAACACCCCCCTTTACCCAAGCCCCCACAAGGGCAAGAAAAAACTTCCTTGAATTTAGCAAGGAAGAAATCTTGAGAAGAAACGCATAGTGGGGGATCCCTTCTCCCAGGGATGGTCAGGAGTGCAATGGGTGACATGCACATCATAATAAATTGGGGATGTGGTGCTGGCTGGTTAAGCATGAAGAGAGTCCAGGCATACAGTCCAGTCACCAGTCAGCGCAACACACTGAAATTGGCAGAAAAGTGAATTAGAACAGAAAAGTACATAGTGGGAAAATATATTGTAATAATAAAAGCATAAGCAACACAGCGTGATCTCCACCACTCATAACGCATCTATATCGATTTCGCACTCGTTAACCCTACACTACACTATGTACCAAACGCAAGATTATAGAGGTGTGTTTTGAGCTTTCCTTTGAATAGCTCCACAGAGTCAGCTTCCCTGATCACTGACGGCAGCCTATTCCAAAGGAAGGGAGCTCGATAGGCAAACGCTCTCTGTCCAGCCGATTTCTTTTTAACCTTCGGCAGTGACAGAAGGCCAGCTCCCGAAGACTGGAGGGACCGAGCAGGACTATAAGGAATGATCAGATCATTCAGGTAGCATGGGGATAATCAATGCAAGGCTTTATAGGTTAGCAGTAGCACCTTCAAATCTGATCTAAAAGTTATTAGTAGCCAATGCAAAGTGGCCAGAATAGGTGTGATGTGATCAAACCTTCTAGTCCTGGTCAACAGTCTAGCTGCAGCATTCTGTACAAGCTGCAGACTTTTCGTAGTAGAGTTTGGTAATCCCGAGAATAGAGCATTGCAATAATCCAATCTTGACAAAACAAATGCATGAATCAGTGTCTCTGCATCCGCTGCGGATAACATTGGTCTGATTCTTGCAATGTTTCTCAGATGAAAAAAGGCAATTCTAGTTATATTTCTAACGTGTAGGTCAAAGCACAGTTGGGGGTGGAACAGGACACCAAGGTTTCTGACAGATGCACTCTGTGGGATGGCAGAGCCATCCAGCCACAAATCTCCCTCACAGTTCTCCCAAGGACCTCAGTGTGCGGCACTCGGTCACACCAAGTTATTCCTAGGGTGCGCTGCAGACAGGAGATGTTAAACTGTTCCAAGGACTCGATGTGGCGGCTGTAAGTATCCCAGGCTTCACAGCTGTAGAGGAGGGTGGTGATGCAGATTGCTTGGTACACTGATTTTTATCTTTAGATGAAGGTTCTTGCTCTGAAAAACCCGGCGCCTGAGTCTCCCATAGGCAGCTGATGCTTGATTTATTCTGTTTTGGACCTCATTGTCAATGCTGTTGTCTTTTTCCCCTGCTACAGTGAAGACGAGGTGTGCGTGGGATGTTGGCGCCCCATTGGCAGATTACCTCTGTTTTGGCAGTGTTGATGGTCAGCCCCATCCTGCTGTACACCCTAACTGCTGCACCTAGAACAGACTGGAGGCCTTGTGGAGACTGAGATGCAAGAGCACAGTCATCTGCATACTGCAACTCAAGTATCCTTACTCTGTGCAGTTTGGTTGTTGCCTGCAACCTTCTGATGTTAAAGAGGCTACCATCCGGCCTATACGTTACTACGTTAGAGGTCGACAAAAGCCATAAACAGGTCTTTATGTTGCTCCCTGAACTTTTCTTGGAGTTGCCGAGTTCTGAAGACCATGTTGAATTTGTCTTTGAAGCCTCGCCTTGGCCAGGACCTTGACCGCCACATCAAGCAGTGATATGCCCCTATGGTTACCACAGATGGCCTTATCACCTTTGCTCTTAAATATGGTGACAATGCTGGAATCTCTCCATTGTTGTGGGTCGTTCTCATCAGCCCAAACCTTGGTGATGTAATGGTGTAATGTTCTTGTGCACAGATACCCTCCCTGTTTAATCAGTTCTGCAGGGATATTGTCAGAGCCGGGAGACTTGTTATTCTTCAGGGTGCGGACAGCTGACAGAACTTCAAGGAAGGTTGGAGGTTGGCTGAGGTTGTCCATAGGTGGAATCTCAGGCAGTTCCTCCAAGATGGTGTATTCGGCATCAGACTCATGATTTAGTAGGGTGTTAAAATGCTCCGCCCTCCTCCCTAGGATGCTATCCTGGTCTTTCAGGACTTTAAGCCCATCTGCTGTTTTCAGGGTGATGCAGTGACTTCTTGAGCCGTAGATAGAGTTCACTGCATTGTAGAAGTTGTACATATCATTTATATTGGTGATGAAGAGAAACTTCTTTTAGGACACGTCGGACAACAAAATATTTTATTTAATTTTAGAGCATGATCATGGGAAAGTACTGGCAGCAAAGTTACCAAAAATACATTCAGTGAGACAATGGGTG
>JAOPJL010000146.1:13903164-13913302 GCA_027123545.1 Trisopterus esmarkii | reverse complement strand
GAAACGGGGCACTCGATGCCTTCTTGAGGTCTTAAGAAGAGCTATGATGACGATCTGGATGGGGATGATGATAATGATGATGATGATGATGATGATGATGATGATGATGGAGATGAACACATTGAAGCACAAGGAACACTGCCCAGGCCCTAAGGATGTGGGTGTGAGAATCAGGCGGTGGTCTTTGTTTGGATAGGTGCTGCGTTGGTGTGACTGTATCGTTTCTTTATTGACTGACTGAGTGACTAGTTGACACGGTGGTTGCATGACAGATGGTGCAGGCAGTAGCTTTCAGGTAAGGGTCGTTGTTAAATGTTAAATAATACTACAAAATGGTGGTGGGGGGGGAGTTTCAGCACATGTTGTGTAAATCACTAAAGTTTCAATCGATTCAAAAGGTGCCGGTCAACACCTGTTGAGCTTTGCCATCCTGAGGATGTTCACGGATGCGTTTTTTTTTTCCTGCTTTATGCTAAGCTACATGCTAGGTCTTGCCATCTAACTCACTGTTCAATGCAATATGTCATGTTCTATGCAATATTAATTACATTTTTGTGTTATGAATATTACAGAAACAGATTTATACAAAAAAAATGTTACTAAATATGAATTATACATTGTGTCGGATTGACACTGTCTATGTTTCAACAAAATACATTTTTGTAAATACACTTTTAAAATACCAATCTCTACATCAGTGTGTTTTGTACACGTTACCAAACATTGTTCATATAGTATTTCAGGTTATATTGTATTTTCCTTGCTCATGTCTGACAGGTGTCACACCGGTTTTTTTAGACCAAGGTGGATTGACAAGCTAACCTGTCTCACTCTAGACCCGTCAATGGAGCTCTGGCTGCAGTGTCTCCGAGTGCTGTGACTCCACATCTCCTCCCTCACTCCGCACTGACTTCCTCCTATCCTCTTTCCCCCCCCCCCCCCCCGCTCTACCTCTATAATTAGTGAAGATCTCATTGCAGCGCATGTCGCTGCAGAGGTTGGGAAATCTAATCTGCGGATTCCAAGTATGTACCCCCTGGCATTTTCCACAAACCTCTCAGGCCACTCCACTCCTCCACCGGGCTCACCGCTGCCACCGCAGCGTTCTCTGTGCTGTCTCCAGGTCAAACGCGGCTGGTCCACACCCCAACAGTTGCACTGACCTGTCCCTATATGGAGGGCCAACAAACCTGTGTAGACCAGCGAAGTGATCACAGCAGCGACGGCGTGAGTCCTCAGTCTGGCGTCCAGCTTGTGGAGGTTCATGACCGTCGCCTGCACGCAGAACGCACACGCCAGCTCCACCCCGGCGGCCTGCAGCAGAGTTCCCCCCATGGGGTCGAAACATCTGTAGCCAAGCATTCCGTACCTGGAGTGGAGGTCTGACAGACCCAGACTCCAGACGGCGGCTGCCGAGAATCGGGCGATGATCGCGGCTCCAAACTGGCCGGATATGATGACAGCAGCGCCCCTCGCGGAGGTCGTCCCGCGGCGTAGGCTTTCCAGAACACTGACTGGGTTGCACGATGCTCCGCTAAAAGTTGAAATGTGCACAATCGTCATGGTGTATGTAATTGTAAGGGCTATGTGCGATTCTACACTGCCCATTTCGGCCAGGAGTTTTAGTTCATGAGTGCATGCACACAGCTGAAACGTGGACACCGCTTCCAGCAGGTAAATCCTGTAATCCTCGGGGCAGAGTCGCTTGGCCGCCCTGCGCATCGCCTCACTAAAGAAGACTACGCATGCGATCACGCCTATGGAAACCCCGAGATCAGCCATTCTCCTGGAGTAGCTGTGGGCTCAGGTGCCACAGGATGACTCTGCTGGGACGTCGACCAAACAGTGACCTCAAGTTCCGTCCCAGTAAGGTCCTTCAACACACGCGTTTCGCTGTCTCCCCTGACCCTGCCGCAGTACATCGCTTTATAACTTTTTCGAGCATTCTTGACAGCAGGGGGCGCCATATCCCTAGGTAAACACAGCATGCCTGTGAGGCCACCATCACCCATCATCATCTCAGTCGTTCGTGAAGGGAAGGTCAGCTGATTAATGTAAGTGCTTGCCTACTTCTCACAACTCCACAACTAAATGCAATGGTGTTATTCATTGGCCCAATCTGTATTGTACATGAGCAGCTGTACAATGTAGGCTTTGAGCCTTCGGCATGTAATTGCATTGGGCCAAGAGGTAAGAAGCATTGTGAGTGTGAAGCTTTTTCTTAAAAATTCGTAAAAGTAGACGAAATTAAAAAATGGTCTTGATCTGGATTACTGAACACAATGGCCCTGTGCTTTAGTACGTGGCTGTTTCATTACAGACGATGACATCTGCTGGCATGAATGCATGCTGACACACACAGCTTGTCAGCTTGTCTTACATCATTAAATGGAGGTGGGTTGATCCAAGAACGCAAGTTCTGTGTGTGCACGTAGAAGCCCACACGTGGATTCCCTCCTGGTAAACTGGTATCAGCATTCACCACCATGGAGGGAATACTGGTATGATTCCCTTTGTTACATTTGTTGGACATTGATGAATCCTTATGCATTGAGGAATTGCAGATTCGTACTTACAGGGGGCAGACAGACCACAGACCTTAAAGAGAGACAACAGCCCGCCCGACCCCATCGACACCATGCCTTCCCCCATCGCAGATGCTGGCTCGGCGAGGAACGGCCACCCCCCTCCCCTGGCACTCCCCCCATCGACAATGACCTCCAGCACTCTCCCATCGACGATGACCTCCAGCCTCATCTCTCCCAAAGCCACAACGACTCCAGCTCCCTTTATGATGTTCCAGATGAATTTAAGTGCTGTATTAATAAAGTTGCCTTGACTTGCCTTTAGGGAGGAGAGGAGAGGGGAAGAGCCCCAGCACCGTCACCCAAGGGCCATGAGGGTTTGTGACCCTAGAGGAGCCCGTTGGGACACCCGGCAGCAGCCGGCACGAAACAAACAGTTCTGCATTTGTTTAGAAATCCATCATAATGAATTGGACAACAGTGCAAAATAATGGAGCGACCCTGCATGGAGGAGGGGAGGACGGGGGTGTGGGGCTCTTCTGCATTTTGTTTTCATAAAATGTAGATTCACATTTCATGCATACACACACACACACATACACACACACATACGCAGGCACGAGGCACGCACCAGGGGTTAAAACTAACTTTTTTCACCACCGTCCCGAAAACGTTCCCAAAAATCTTTTTTTACATTTTGAGTTGTTACTTGCTGATAATATAATAAAAACACAATACATTATCTTGATGAAATAATATTTTTATTTTGCGTCAAGGTGACACCCAACCCCCAGTCACAGAACTGTGGTCTACGTGACCTTCTGCCACTACTCCACCATTTAGTGACTGCATTTAGTGGATTGTAGTTGTCATGAGGGCCATGCATTGAGATTTGCATGAGGCTGTTC
The DNA here is from genome assembly GCA_027123545.1 of Trisopterus esmarkii. Classification (NCBI taxonomy): domain Eukaryota; kingdom Metazoa; phylum Chordata; class Actinopteri; order Gadiformes; family Gadidae; genus Trisopterus; species Trisopterus esmarkii. Next base: position 13,909,869 of record JAOPJL010000146.1, on the reverse strand, counting down.
AGAGTGTCATTGGCTAGGTGAGACCTCCAGTCCGACTTCACGCGTTTCATGCAGGAGAAACCACGCTCGCAGCAGGAGCTGTTCATGGGGAGGACAAGGCTGATCTCTGCTACCAATTGCATGTGCTGGAACTGGCCGGCTCTTCCGATTGCACCCTGGATCAGTCGCTGCCATAGCACCTGAGCATCTGGCATGTTTTTATACTGGGATTCTTTGTGGACCTAAGCACACTGTGCTGCAGTCAACTTGTAGGAAATGTGCTATAAAAGTACAATGTTGTTGTACTGTTAATGTAGAGGAAACCCTTGGAGGAGCTGATGAACATTCAGAAGTCATAGAGGAACTTGGAACTTGTTTAATTGATTGATATAACCATGTCGGATAAACAAATACCTGGGAAGAGGAGGGAACACTCCCCCTCTCTGGAGCGAGCCTTAACATTGATCAAAGGGAGGAGAGTGGAGACAAGTGGAGAGGAGGGGCCAAGCTCAGCCTCACCTGAAAGGCTAACCACGTCTGTCAAAGTAAGGAAACTCAGTTTTAACTTCATGGGTCAAATTATATATAGATATTTTTTGTATTTTGACAGTATTTTGACATTTTCCTTTACCTTCCCAGCTAGCAGAAGAGGTCACTCTAGTGGAGAAACTCTTGGCCTGTTTTCAGGACTTACCACCGGAGATTGTAAGACTAAGACCCTTGCCTTGCTTTCAACGTGTTAATAACTTACTTAGATACTGATTTATTAAATCCTAGTATTTCAATCATTCATTACAAAATTTAGGAAAGCAAACAATGACAGCAAAGAACAGGTTAATGTATAAAGTTACAGAAGGCCTGTGCATAAAATAAAATGCATGTTGCCATATCTTCGGAAGGTCAAATAAAATATGCATTAAATATCAAATGTTTACATAATAGGGAAGGTAATACATTTTGAAGAACATTTCATTGAAACTTTTTAGTTGTGTTGTTTGCCAAGTCATAATGTTTTCTTTGCCATCTGCTGATTAGCAACCCCTCTCTTGATTCATACCATGCACACATTTCTTCCATAGATGGAGGTCATTCTGGGCCACCTCTCAGTGCGTGATGTGCTGTTAGTGGGGGCGACCTGTAGTAGATACCATCAGCTGAGTCAGTCCCTGTGTCTGGAGGAGGTTCTGCTGCTGCATGCCAGACCTCTACCAGCCCAGAGACTGGCAGAACCTGGTCATGCTTAAATGTAAGGTGGGAGTCTATCACCATCCAGTCAAGATGAAATATTTCACAATACAGAGTGATTGCATTGCAAAATATGCATGTCCCTGTGTAGACCTATGTATCCTAACAACAAGAAATGTTAAGGAGAATAGTCAGCTCAATAGTCAAATAGTCACCAAAAAGCAAACCAAAAACCCTCCCCTCACCTCCAACCCAAAAAGCAAACCAAAAAGCTTTTCATACGCTTATTTATTCAAGCACTTATCCTTAAGCACTAGCCTTATTTCATTATCAGTGCGTTTTAACACTGTCGCCATTTCTTCTCCTTTTGCATATTACATGAGCCTGCTCTCTTATTCATGGGATCAATCATATTTGTAGCGTGCCATATATTCTTAGTTGACAGATCATATTTATTCATGATGAGATATGATCTCGAGGGTGTTTACGAATGGATCCCTCCTGAACAGGTTATTCTGGGACTTCTCTTTTATCCACTTAATCTCCCATTATTTATTTAGATTAGTGCATGTCTGGTTTTAGGAGTTTCCTGAAAGCCTTTACTCCTTCTTCATGATAAAAGGAGGAGTGTTTTATTGACCGTGTTGCCGTACTGGTCCTTCTGGGTGGCCCCCCCGGACCCCCACCCCTTGAAGTCTGCCTGAACCCAGACAGTCCTGGTGCTGGCCAGCTCCTTGCTTGCATTTCCTTTTGAACAATCTAAAAGTTATAAATAAATCTGGGTTCGTCTCCTTTCTCATCACTCTTCTACAGCTTTCTCCTCCAGTCTCTGTAGAAACCTCAATAAAAGGTTAGGAGATGGAATCTAAGTGCAGGCAGTGTTTTCGTGCTCTGTGGACTATGTCTAATTCCACTCATTGACCACAAGGTGGACTCTCGTATTATTTTTGTAATGTACCTGTTGCTTTGTTTAATTCTCCAGATTATTTTCCTGGAAGCTTCCATTAGCTAATCGGTGCAGCTAAAATGCCACAGCTTTTATTTGCTGAGTTTCACATCTTCTAAAATATAAAATACAATACAAAAACATTTTTGAGGTTGGGTATTTGGGGTTTTGGGGTATCATACAGATGAATTGATCTCAATTTGGAGTTATTTTTTATTTTTGTTTAGACTTGCAGCAGGTATTCATTGTTATTGCTCTCCGTACCCCACTAAAAGTGAATGGTCATCTTATATCGAGGTACACACCCCTGGTCTCTACCAGAAGATGTTTGGCCACCAGCGAGCCTTGGATCCAAATGCCTTGTTCACTCCTATTTAACTGCCCAACAAGGGGATGATGTCAACAACCGCACTATTTTATTTTTCCCTGGTACAGCAACAAAAACACAATAAATGAATCTCTGCACATGCGTTTCTGGCTTTGTAGGACAGATAAGGATGTCCTTTCACTTCTGTACAACCTTTGCAGGTGGTCAAGTGTTCCCTTGGCCAGAGCCATCTTTGCCTGATTGACATATAACTGTCATGCTCAGTTAGGGACAGGGGACACCCCCCACTCAGGCGTGTATGTGTGAAAGAATGTTACCATTATGTGTAACATAATGGTTATGTGTAACATAAACACCATTATGGACGGTCATCCTGAGGCTATTCAAACTAAAGTGTCCGCATATCAAGTCTTCTAATCAAGAGTCCATTTATTCTTATGGCAACATCTACTGAAATAATTACCATCCATATTTGCAGCGTGAGCCGTGTAAAGGCAGCTGTATTTTAAATCTCACGGCTGTGTGAGCTCACCGTGGCCTCCTCGCCTCTAGGTGGCGGTGGCGTTGAGGCCTGTGTGCGGTGCAGACTCCGCCACACTCTGCTCCTGCACCTGGCTCAACGTCCAGGTATGTTCACGTGGGTCCTGTGTTCTCCGCTGCCATGGCGACCATCGTCCTCATCAAAATAATTAGTTGATGGCTGTCTCACAAAACTGATCATACTTTAACAGGATGGTAACAAAAACGTAATGTTAATCATGATCCTGCTCAAGTATTTCAATCTCTATTCCCTCAGGTGTCCCGGACCGCCTGCTCCGTCTGCGCTATCAAGGACCGCCTCTTCATCCTGAGCAGCCATGACGTCACCGAGCAGCTTGACGCTGTCGGCCAGTGAGCCACACGCCACAACCTTCCCCACCACCATCACCACCACCATCTCCTCCGATACCACCATCACCATCACCTCCATCAACACCCCCTCCATCACCCCCACCATCTCCTCCGATACCACCATCACCAGCACCACCACCATCAGCACCACCACCATCACCCCCACCATCTCCTCCGATACCACCACCACCATCACCAGCACCACCACCTCCACGATCACCCCCACCATCTCCTCCGATACCACCATCACGAGCACCACCACCACCAATATCACCTCAACCACCATCATCAATGCCACCATCTCCACCGATACCACCAGCACCACCACCACCACCATCATCTCCACCCATACCACCATCACAAGCACCACCACCACCATCAGCACCACCAATATCACCTCAACCACCATCATCACCGCCATCATCTCCTCTGATACCATCATCACCAGCACAAGCACCTCCACTATCACCACCTCCACCATCATCCCCACAACCTCCTCGAATACCTCCATCACCAGCACCACAATCAACACCACCATCTCCTTCGATACCACAATCCCCAGTGCCACCACCACCACCACTTCTGCTACTACCGCTGATGCCACTGCTGCTGCATTCACATCTGATTTCATGCCACCAAAAAGGAATTTTTGCAACCTTGCAATACTGCAGGCATTTCTCTTCTGTCATCTCAACAAATAACTTGTGACATCTTTAACTCTTTCTCTTAATTTCAGTTAAAAACTAATTGGATTCAGTGGCACTGGAATCAAACTTGTGCACTGTGAGAGCAAGTGATGAATAAACAGATAAACAGAGACTACCTAAAGGGTGCATATCTGTGATTACAATCTGTATCCATTACCAATTAACATGCTTTCAAGCTAGCGGGCAATAACCTGCAGCTCACAGGTTGTTTCACCAGGCATGGCGGCAGAGTTAGTTGGAAATGAAAATGAAAGAAAAACGTTGGGAATCCCGGGAGATGTTTCAACCACGTGGTTGAATGTGACAGATAACTACTGTTCCGTGAATCTATTGCGGCACTTTATGAACACATGATGCACGTGACCAAACCCACACGATAAGCCTTAATACATCATTAAACATAAAAACGTCTGGCCGTTGCTCTTGCAGGAATAAGTGATATACTGTTCATTAACTGTAAGGGCAATTCATACATGACTAGGCGGTTTTGATCCATACCATACCGTCCGTGGGTTCAACTCGCCTTCTGCTGTTATCGGTCTCCCCAAGCTGCACCGTGCAATGTTATGCAGTTTCAGATCTTCATGATACAATTCTGATGAATCCAGTGCAGGCAGAGTTTCCACCGAAATACCACTTACGCATATAGGCAACAGGCATCCAGGTAAACCCCCAACAGAGCTCAATGAAGACAGGGGAAATTATATAGAAAACAAAGCATCAGTCGCTAGGGAGTCTGCGCTCTAATTGGTCTCTCCAATGCCCTTACAAGGAAGTTCCCTAAAAAAACAGGAGGGAGCGGGGCGGGATAAAACACGGCTGATGAAGGATCCTCTCGGGATGTTGGAGCGCAAAGTGAAGCGAGAGTCTCTGGATCAAACACCCTATGCACCGCGGGACACGCTGCCTGTATATATATTTGTGTTTGATTTCATAACGTCTCAGTATAAAGGATGTGAAATCGCGACGGTCAGAAAACGGCTATGAAACTTTCTGCAAGTCAACGGAAAGTGAGGTAAAGTCTATTACTTTCATATGCACTTTAAATGCTGTTCTATTAATATTTTGTTATGTTGAGTGTCTAGTGGAAGATCATTGTATTTGTTATTAAATAGCAATACCTATTTTTTTTTTTTGATGTATACTTTTTTGTTTGTTGTCAATCTCAGAGTTGTTATGTCTCAGAGATGTTATATTTTATGTCATTTTTTCGTATAGTCTATATGATTTTTGGGTTAAAGACTAGGACTACCTGAACACCAAAAAGAGCAGCATAACGTTTACTAATGAAATCCACATGTTGCCCTTGGCTTTAGGTTTTAAACGGTCTGCTTTTATCAGTGTCGACCTATTAAATGTTGCAGATGGAAAGCACATGGATTTCTTTGTGTAGAAGTGTAGTACTAACAGGATGTGTATTTATACATGTCATTTAGTTACTTCTCATTGGTCAATGCTCAGTTTTTTAATTCCTTTAAAAAAAGACTTGGTTCCTTTACGACGACTAACTTTTCACAGTGTACAAAAGAAAGTCGCTGAATAAAGACCACAACAATCAAACCTGATGTATTTTTAGGACAGGTCGCCTAGTCACAACATTCAGGCTTACTTACCTTCCCTTCCCACTTGCCTCACATCACCTGCTTGCACGCTCCCTTCTACTACAGTTCCAGCTCAATCTTTTATTCTTCTTTCTCATTTCCTCTTCATTCCTGGTCCTATCTCCCGGACCCTGGTTCTAGCGGCATCATGGCGGGTTTCCACTTGCTGTTCACAGTCGTCCTGGGCCACGTTCTGGGCTCTCTACCCGCCACCCGCCCTCCACACCTGCCCTCTCCATGCCAGGTGGTAAGTCTAACCAATGACCACACAAGCACCAGCCCTTTGGTGTGTCACACATCACAAACAATGCCTTTGTCACATCTAATGCAGATAAGGTTTAAATACAATTGGCACTGGTGAACCCTGACACTGGACTATACTTCATTATTAGTGTTTTGAGGCTCTAGAAAATGTTTGTTTGCATTTTGGGAACATTTGTTATTCAGAGGTGTTCACAGCCAAGAGACTGGGGAATGCCGTATACCTCTCAGAGGCTACCACAAGTATGCCGCGAACCTAAATACTTGGCCTCAGAAGGGGAAAAAGTGTGTGTATGTCCGTGTGTGTGTGTGTGTGTGTGTGTGTGTGTTTGTGTGTGAGGGAGAGACAGGGAGAGAGAAATAGTGTGAGTAAGAGTTTTATGAGCTGTTTTTTCAGAGAAAGGGTCTGGATCCATATGGTTTCTGTTAGAGGCTAAACTAATAAGTAATGTTTAAAACAAATGAAGGTAATGCGATTATTCTCAATGAACATCTTTTCATGGCTAATGCTTATACAATGAATAGATGATTTAATATACTGATTGCTTTGTTGTAACGTCCCCACGTCTCTTCATGTTTAGAAATGAGTGGACTGATGGGTAATGTGACCTGAGTCCTGGGACTTGTTATCTTTTTTGTTTTGGGACAGAATATAAAGTTAAAGACTTAAGACAGAGGTATAAAGACTTAAGGCAGAGGTATACCCTGTAGACAAAGCTGCGGGGGGGGCGGGGGGGCGCGCGGGGGGGGGGGGGGGGGGGGGGGGGGGGGGGGGGGGGGGGGGGGGGGGGGGGGGGGGGGGGGGGG
>JAOPJL010000146.1:13638968-13650384 GCA_027123545.1 Trisopterus esmarkii | reverse complement strand
CCGCCAGTCCACCTGGACAGAACTATCATCACTTATTCATCCAGCAACTGCCACTCAGCGGACAGAAACAGTCAACATGGCCACCGCCTCCCTCTTTCTCCATCCGTTCGTTGCTCTTTCCTTTACTCCTCAAGGTATAATTTATCGTTTAATTTGTTTTCTCGGAAATACATTTGTTCGGAAAATGTACGGTTCATGATGGAGGCATTTGTCAAAACAATTCTCTGCTCCGTGTGGGGAACAGCCTTGGTTGGCTACTACGCCGACCTTTCATCATTGTGTTTTGTGTCACGGTATTGCAACAACAAGCCACAGTATTGATGGCCACGGTTGTCCCTGCGTTGTTTGAGCCGTCCAAGGTTACCAAGGCAATAAGCCCGAATGAACACATGCTCACTTTTCCAACCCCTTTTTTCTTTTTTGTAGAAAAGGAGACAAAAGTAATTACATACCATGATTAATGAAACATATATGGAGTATATATTTAATCTGGCTTCCATTGTTTGACAACCTCCGTGAACGACACGAGGTCTCTCTCTGACAATATTAACAAATGAAAAATTGTTTCGTTTGCAGTTTTCACATTTCAACTCCCCCCTAAGCTGCAGTTTATGGACTTTCATTCAGCCTCAATGGAAGAAGGAATAAATGAAAATAAAAAGGGTGGGATGGGGAGGCAGGAGGTAGAAGAATGAATCTGCCAGGAGTAATGCATCTCTTAATAGCATTTTCTGCTTTATTAGTCATACTTAACAGCTTTGAGGAGCTGTGAGAAGAAACAAAAGGGCCCCTATTGTTTTCTACGATCAAATAATATCGTCTGACATTTTAATTATTCATGCGGAGAGTGGCCCATGTTTTTTTTTCTGCTTTTCTTCCTGAAGAAGGCGGAGTTGCAGGAGGAGGAGAGGGTTATACAAACAAAACACACACAAGCCCTACAGCTAGAGGCAATTTGTACGGACTGATTGGGTAGGCGCTAATTACCATTGTATTAATGACCCCGTGCCACCCCCTGTCCTACAGACTCACACAACCCGCACCCACATTCAAACAGGTAACTGCCTTAGCAATTTGGAGGGCAATCGGGAGCATGTTTACAAATATTTTGTTGTCTTTTTTCCTTAATTAGTCATTTGGTTGCCTAATTATTAGCGTTGTTTTATTATAACTAATCACTAATTCACTAATTGTGAAAATAGGTTGTTGCAACGCATGTGTATTGGCATGAGTATGAATCATAATATAGACTTGATATGAGAAGGTCAAAACAAGGGATTCAGCAAGTAAACACCAATTTGTTTATTTGCTATGCTTTTATCCAAAGCACTTTGCACATAGATTTGAGAGGCAGACCATTATGGATGAGTTGGAGTTAAGACACCTTTTTTCAAGGATGCCTGCTCAAGCAGACATTTGGGATTGAACCCAAAACCTTTCAGCTCATAACACCTGCACTTTACACACACCAGACCAGGGGTTTCAAAAACATTTTTGAATGGGGGCGCACTTCAACATTTCAAAAGTGTTCCAATGCCCGGAGCCAGCTTCAAATACAGTATTTAGGAACCCAGCCACAAACCAATTATCAACAGAGGCTGTACAAAATGCTTCCTCATATACCAAATACCAATAAACATTTCAGTCATGATGCATTCAACCCGAAAAATAACATAAAAATTGTTTTTACAACCAATCTTTTTTTTTTTTTTTTTGTGCAATTCGTTTGGCTGACAACTTGCAGTATCCATGCGGACCACTAGGGGGGTCACAGAACGTGAATCACACAGCACTACACTAGAGCAGTGCGTGGTGGGGGACCACGGACCCTACACTAGAGCCCTATCCCACCGATGCATTGACACCTCATGCAGACCGACGACGGACGACGGGCTTTGACCCTCACTCACGTTGGATGTCGACGGTGACCGTGGTGTCCTTCCCGTTGGGCGCCGCCTTGTTGGAGGCCCTGCAGGTGATCTGCTGCCCCGACTCGATGTTGCTCGGGGACAGGTAGAGGGTGCTCATCGTGCTCTCTCTCCTGCCGTCGGTCAACAGCGTCTGAGAACGGAAGGACGGCCGGTGATTACACAAAACTGTCAGGCTTCCATGCATTATTTATAATCCAGTGTGTTTTATTTGGTCTGATCAGAGCACGCCCGCACGCCAAGGTAGTATGGTTATGGTCTCTCGCTTGACTCGGAAGGTCTTGAAATGGATAGACAAACACCTAATTAGTGTCTATATCCGATCTGTTTGTAAATCATTTAAAACGTGTATGTACATACGTACATACGTACGCACGTGTGTGTGTGTGTGTGTGTGTGTGTGTGTGTGTGTGTATTCCATCAAGCCTAATTGAACCGGGGAAGTGTTTGATGCGTGATGTCTACCTAGTTTATCGTCAGGGATACTCCCTTAACGGAGCTGTGGATCATTAATTAATTTCCAAGATGAGGAAAAAAGTCATGAAAATAGTTTCTCTGTGATTACGCATCGTTCTTCGCCTCTGTGTGCAGCTCAACTATCTTTCCATCCTCTCCATCTGCACTGTCTCTGGGGGGGCCTGGAAAAGGGGCAGAGGCCAACGCTGGGCGTGAAACATACAGGAAGAGAGCAAACTGTCACACTTTCCTTCAGATAGCACCCACTCGGTGTCCTATCATCCTTTTATGAGAGACCTCCGCCAAGGAAGCCCGTTCGCTCTCAGTTATTGCAGCTTTTTAATGGTCTTTTACAACACATTTAGATCCATCCTCACTTCACCTGAACACTTTCAAGGCTGTGAATTAATCAGAAGCGGGCGTAGCGGTGTGGTATTGGGTGCGGTGTTTCAGTATACAAAGAAGGTCCAGTGGTGGGTTATAGCAGAGACCCACTGAAAAAGGTTTGCGAAGCAGTTTGAGGACTCTATTAGGAGCAATGGAGAAAAGAGAAAGGATTTGGAACTCTCGAACGCTCATTGTAAGCAACTGGCACAAGAGTCCAATTACAGGCCAACAAAGAGATAGCAATTTGAATATTACCATGTACCATTTAAAAACGTTGGATGGGAAATATTTAAAATGCTCACCACTCAACCCACTATATCAACTTCAATGCGTTCATTCTGTGCACATTGAGCGCCATCCCAGTTTCACAACGGCCGTTGATGTATGTTCACTTAGTCAAGATGGGTTGACTTGGCTTCCCAATTTGCCAGACGTGACTTTTCTTCTACGGCAAACATATTTGTTCCACAATTATCATTCATCAATTAGAACGCCTATCAAACAAAGATCAGTTTTGTTTTGTGGACAAATTGCCAGTGCAAAATAAACTTGATGGTTCAAAGTATGAAAGCATTAAGCAAACTTTAATCAAAAATGGCATGCTGCAAGATGTTTGTGTTTGTGTGTGTGTGTGTGTGTGTGTGTGTGTGTGTGTGTGTGTGTGTGTATGTGTATGTGTATGTGTGTGCCGTGTGTATTAAGATATCTGCAGTAGCTTTAAGGCAAATGTGGATGGGAGAACAGCGAAAACGCAGTAAACGTCTGTTCCATATGTTGTGACAGATGCTCAAGCGGCAAAATCTCAACCAAATGCCTGGCGGTTTTTACACTGTGAAGGCGTTTTTTTTTCTTCTCTTTTGCTGTTTTGCAAACTCTGCCTTATGCCTTGTTCCTTCCGATTAATCACAATATTTCAATCGGAAGTTGCCTGAAAACAACTTTCTCTTTGCATGTGAACATTTATGTTAAAACTACTTTATTTTTATCACAGGAATGTCTGAGGAACACATGCAAACACTCACTTCTGTTTGAAGGAACCTTTCCAATTAACACCGCTAGAATACAAAACGAAACGACCAAAACAGAACTCTTGTCCAAACACAGACATAAGTGTTTACAGAGTACCAGCCACATAATATATTCAGGATATTATAGACTTTATCTATCTCCCCCACTATATATTAATACCAACACACAACTAGACGTAAACACAGATTTAAAAACTCACTTTCGTTTATACGATTCTTTCCAATTATCAGTGCTGAAATACAAACTGAAACGACCAAAACAGAACTCTTGTCCAAACACAGACTTATGTGTCTACACAGTTTCAGCCACATTATATAATAGGCTGTATCTCTCACTCCGCCCCCCTTCGCTACATATTAATTACAGCACACATAATCTAGAAATAGAGGTTTCATCACCGCCGCATGCTATCGGTTCATCTCGGCAGATAATCAGTAGGGAACTAGCGTAGGACAAACCTGACAAAAAGAAAATAACTGACACGCGGATAATGAAACAAAAATATTGTTCTTTTGTGAAACCATTTTGTGAAGCTACGTATCAACACCAGAGTGTCATTTGGGGAGTTGTGTAACCCCAGTTGCAACTTTTGAATCACTGATCCATTATAATTTGGATGATCAATGGGTGACAAATTGGTGGTCGCCACTTTTCACAAAATGATGAAAAATTATGAGGGTATACGAAACCCAATTAGTTCAAGCTATTGGTAATAAAACATTTTCAATAAAATTCATTAATTCCAAACATTTAACTTTAGAAAGATAAAAACTTTATTTTGAAGAATGATCATAAAGCTCCCAAGGATTTGAAACTGACCCGTCTTCAATGAGAGGGGTCATCAAAGCAATGACAGAAACAGCCTGCCGCGATGAAGCAATTATCCATGGCACGGTGTCTCGGGCCTACTGGGAATCCTGTTATGATCGTGCCTGCACCTCCTGACTAAATCACACCCCCCACTTGGGCTGAATCAGCTCTCATGGGAGAGGGGCATTAGGAAGCCTTCCTCTGGGCATCGATGTTCTGCTGCAGCCTCTCCCATTGCCGCATATCTCTCTCCTTCTCCCATGAAAAAGATTGCAAAGCTCACCCACTCCCTTGAAGTGAGGAAGGACGGATGCAGAGACAGACAGGCTTGGCTCATTGAACGATATTGTGTACACCTTCCCAAAAATCCAAACAACAATGTCATAGAGGATAGGTAAAATATGCACAGACAATATATAGTTGTTTTTTTTAATACTAGTAACATGGGATAGGGAAACACGATCTACATCTCGATCTACAGCTAGATCTACAGCTAGATCTACAGCTCTACATCTATCTACTTTTATAAATGGGAAAAATATAATCCTTTTTAAGGGAGAGATATCCAAGATGGTCAGATGACCTGCCTGCTTCTTATCACCTCTTTGTCTGAGGGAAGTTCCAGACGTGAACAGTCGTGTATCTTCCAGTGGCATTTCCCACGAGTGGAGTAGCTGCCCCAGAATGCATTCAGCAGGGAAATGATGCCTTCTCATATCACGTCCTCACAGCTTGACAAAGCCTTTCTGTCTAAGAGCCATCATCGTTTTTACAAGGAAAGGTCTCTTTGTTGTGCTAACTTTGTTTGTGGCTCTTTAAAGCTGTGGGCAGACGAGGATGAATGGAAGAAGCCACAGACATCCAAGGACTGAGGAGGTGGGAGGATGTGTGGAGTGTGATGCAATGAAGTGAAGGACAACAAAAAAAAAACCTTGCTCTCTGCCTGCTATGGCTGCAGTAAAACAAACATGAAAAAGTGCCATTAGTTTGGCTGTTGTGTCAGTTATTATATCGTTTTTTTCTTCTCCCATTTCAAAGAATAGATTTTTCCTGGGGATTTTCCTCCATCTAAAACTAAACTGGCCATTTTGGAGCCCTCATTTAAATTAGCCACTTGTGGGTCTTTGACTGTGTGGTGCCGGCCACCTAATTCCTTTCCCGGGCAATGGTGAGTTTGTGACCGCGTCGCTATGAGCCCCATCAGACCCTGGATGGGCAAACTAATGTGGCCATCTAGGTTAAAAAGGATTGATTTGGTTATACCAAGACCCCTCCTGCTGCAGGCCACCAATGCTGATTAAAGGGCCAGATCCTTGGTGAATTGGTGTGTTTATACCGTTTCCAGTTGGCATAAATAGGGAAGACCTATTGATTTTTCCTTTTCTTGTTGTTTCTTGTTCTTGTTCCTTTTCTTGTCTGACGTCACTGACAGCAGAACAACTAACCCAAAACTAAGCATATGCCATGAAATTAGAATGTTTCTTTGAAAGGGGTGCACTATTACATATTTACTATATAGTCATTGGCAGATGCTTTTAAAGTGAATTCATGTATATGTCATTAAGGAGCAGGTAAAGGGTTAGGCATCTTGCTCAAGGATACCTACAGGTAGGTTTTTGTACATTGAGGATCTAACTGGTACTATTTGGTTTGGAGTCAAACATTGTAGCCAATATGCCATCCAGTGATAAACTGATCACCCAAAACGCCCATATCTACACAGACTAAGGTCCTTTGAAGGTTTAACATTAATGAATTATTGACTAAAATGTAAACAAATGTTCATATGACACGGGTACAAATAGAAAAATGTGCACGTTTGATTGCCTATACAATGTTGCGCCATGCAATTATTATATGTTAACATGATGCATTAAAAGGCATTTAGCTTTTAGCATTATTGAAGCTCTAGAGGAAGCAGCACTCCTACAGGGAAGAGAAAGGATTTCTGGGGACAGACGAGTATATGAAGTATATCTGTTCATCTATCAAACGCATTCCCCCGATAAAGGATCAAACAGTGAACCACTTCTTGGCTCGCCATAATGATCAGAACCAGGACAGGAAACATCTGTTACGACTGCAACGATCCTGCTGTTTTGGAAGACATGCGATTTGCTGCGCTTTTAAATCCCAACATTGTGCGTGTGTTTGCTTTTTAAAAGTGCAGTCACATCATGCTGGTAGTTTTGCATCAAGTTGAGTTTGATATTGGTTTCAAATTATCTATAATTTATGTGTTTCATAAAAATGTAAACACGTCACATGAGAAGGATAAACAACAAGTAATTGACTAGAACTCATCGATTCATTCTCATTAAATGGGAATCAGCCAACATTCATATTACAGACATATATGGTGGGGAAGACGTGTACACAACAGCACTAGGGGAGAGGGAGAGCAGGGGGTGGCAGGGGGGTGGACTAAAGGGGGTCGGTGTGACTGAAATCATTGATAAAATAACTATAAAAGTAGGAGGACATCCCCCATGTCACCCCGCTCAATACCCACATGCTCTGCAGTCGCTACGTGTAGCATCTCTAGTGTCACATACTGCATGAAAAGCTGGCAATGTCAACGGTAAACGCCTGTGTCCGAGTGCATCCGTGACTCGTCGTTAGAGCTTGTGGCGGTGCTGCCGTGCTGGCAATGGCTGTTCCAACTGGACAGAGATAGATGGACTCCTGCACTCCACTCTCTGATTAGTGTTCGTCAACACGTCAATTGATTGTTCCCTCGGCACCGTCGCTACTTCTTCTTGCGTCTTCTTCTTGGATGTTCGGCGGGGCTGTCAGTGCACTCCCCCGCTGAAGACTAAAGCGGTGGGAATGCACCGTCGGGAATGACCCTTTGCTCGAGTCTACACCCACTCCACTCCATCTGAAGGAACATTGTACGAGCCTTAGGGGCCCAGTCTCTACTGAGTAGTATACGCTCAGAGGTTGTTTGTTTGTTTTTAGAACTTGCTTGCATGATACGTCTTGTCTTTAATCATGTTTCCCTGCTTTAATTTCACCCTGGCTCCTTAAAAAGAAATGATTGGGTGTCAGCAAATTCTTTCTCCATAGAACGACGGTACCTGTATATTAATATGGGTAGCACCAAGTGACATGTTAATTATTGAACAGAAACCATGCGGCCGGGTCAAGAGCATTGCTTATTTTTTTTCTCTATACGATGCACAATTTGTTACACAAATAAAGTTAATTTCAACCCAAGGCAATTTGCATGCTCTATAGTTTTCTATTAGAGTAAAATAATTAGTTGTCTGCTTGGCCTAATGGTGGGTAATAAAGCCCATTGACGTTTTGCAGACTTTGCGGAACACAGCTTGGCTTTATTATGGCTAGACTGAAACCTAGCAGTAATTAACCAAGCTCTACTAATCACACTCACTGTTGTGTAGTAAACTGGCACAGCACATATGAGTAAAATAAAGGCAGTTGAAAACTTGCTCATTGGCAAAAACGTCTCCCTTCTTGTTCTTAATTATAAATTAAGAAAGTGCACTTTTTGAACTGCCCTACAGCTGAGGCTTTGAGGACTGGCAGGAGCCTTGTAAAGGGGGAATCAAGGCTTACTAGAGGGGGTGGAAAACGTTTTTTCTGCTTGCCAGGAAACAAAGCGGTTTCCTCCATGTACATGGTAGCAGGACGTAGGTGGTAGGTGGTAGCCCCCAGATTTGACTGTGTTTCTGCCGCCTTCCCACTTCCCGGGGGGGGAGCTCACCTTGGAGTACATTGCTCCGCTCAGGACCAGGCCGTTGCGGATCCAGATGATGGAGGCGGCGGGCTTGGCGTTGTCGGCGTGGCAGGTGAGGTTGAGGTGGTCGCCCGCCCGCAGGCTCACCACCGGGGAGCCCACGATCACCGGGTCATCGGGGGGAACTGCAGGGGAAGGAAAGGAGAGGAGGGTGGGGTTGAGTGTGCGACTGCTTACTCAGTGGAGAGGTAGAAGTACATGTTGGTTCTGCATGGTGCGTTTTTGGTTAGCTGTGTGGGGAAAAAAAAAAAGGTGGCGGTAGTATCGGTTTTTGGAATTCAAAATGAGATGCAATTGGAGCTTGTGCTCAAAATGTGAACCTTTTACTGTTTCAAAGTAATTTTTCTGTTGCACACCAACACTTTCTAACCCCAAATAATAATTCTGGATGTCACAGACTCACTGAAATAACCAACACCAGGTGTTTCAGTCCTCCTAAACATAACTTTCTTCCAAAGAACGCGACGTTTTAACTTTAACACTCATTATATTTTCTACAGTCTATAGTCCGAGAAATAACAACTTCAGAAAATAAAGTCTGTGGCGGTTGGTGGTTGGATGTGAGCGGGAAAACAAAGAGCGACCGAACCGGATAAGAACTAGAACCACTTGAGCTAGCGATACACCTCATTAAATCAGCACAAAATAGACATGGAGAAAGCGCTCCATTTGGACCAGGTCTACCTGGTCTACCCTGTGAACATGATCGAAGAGGTGTTGTATTTCTTTCTAAGTAGGTGTTTTTTTTATCAGTTATCTTGACTTTCCTCCCATCATTATAATTACCAATATCACCATCTCTCAGGGGTTTGTGTGTGTCTTTTCTGTCTGGGGGTGGGACAAGCCTTGGACGTAAATAGAATGAGTGTTATAGCCTACTTGAGTGCTCTAAGAAAAATCCTGAAGGCTGTCAGGATTTCCCATCTCCAGTCTTGCGCATGCAGATTATCTGTGTCTTTTTTTGTTCAAAACGATGCTAATGCTACAGCCACACTTAAAAGGAATCTGGAGAAGACAGAAAAAAGACAGACAGATGGATGGATAGATAGGATAGACTTATAGATAGGACAGACACTCAGACAGACAGACAGATAGTGAGATAGATAGGTAGATATAGAGATAGCGATAGATATTATGGATCTATAGATAGGAGAGATAGACAGACAGACAGATAGATAGATCGGTTGGTGTACAGATACACCAACAGAGAGACTGACAGATTTATTGATTTTGCCTTAGTTTAATCCACTCATACAGTGGTTGCAATAGTGTGTTATTAAAAAAGCAGTGTCCCAACGAGAATTTGTAAGAAATATCTATTGTCAACAATATACATTTATTTATATGTTCAAGGACATAGAGTTTGTGTGTGCGTGTGTGTGTGTGTGTGTTTCTGTGGGTGAACGTGTGTGTGTGTGCGTGGGCTCACGCAGTCAGGAAAAGCCAAACAAAAGCATTCTGTAGTCAAGTGCAGTGCGATGGAGCACGAAGCAGTCAATGTTCTATATTGCCGTGCCCTTAGAAACATTAGTCATCCCTACAGCGACGCCTTCACATTGTGAAGGAGAGTGCAGTGCAAATGGTGTTCCAGACGCCTTGGACACCAGTTTTCCGAGTTTCACTTGTTACCTAATTTTTTGTCTCGTAGCACTTCACAGCATTCCCGTTCGTCTTTGATGATCGTGTCATGTCATTGGCTAGTCATTGTCATTGTTAACCAGCTCGAAACGAACAACACAAATTTACAATGTGTTGCATACATTGGTGACCGGAATAGAGTAGCAATGTAATCAAGTGTGTAGGAACATTCTAAATCAACATTAAAATGACCAACGTGGTACAAATACAAAGAAAATACATTTCTTCACGAGCGCAGTCATTTTTGATGACTGTATTTTTGAGAGCTTCAGAAATGCCGCGAGAAAGTTGGGAGATTTCCCCACTTGGACCTCGGAAGCCTGGTGTCCGAGGTATCTGGTACACACCAGAACCCCTTCCTATTCATGACCAACGGATGAATGATGTGATGGTGTGAAAGGCAATAATTCAAAGTTAGAGATACACTGTTGAAACAGTAGAAAGTTACATGCCAGCCTCGCCATTTGGTGAGGTCACCCCTTCGGTTAAAACAGAATAAGTGCATCTTTCTTATTCTGACTTATTGATTCCTTTCTTCACTTGTTTATGGGTATGTCACACTAGTGCAGGGGAAACGAACAGCACCATGTGATTAGAGAATTAAAGGTTGCAAGCAGCTACAAGGTGAGGAATCCCACAGGGTGATTTCTTTAGTTTAAGAAGATAAATTGTGTTTCAATGCTATTTCAAAAATAAGAAATAACACCTGGCTCTAGAAGCCTGTAATAAAAGGTTTACTTCCCATGGAATAAAAAGAAAATCAGTCAGCGGATTTATTACCATATAAGATCATTATTATAGTCAATCTCTAAAGGCTAAATGCACTGACGACTATATATTGTAAACCATCAAATTCCTTTCCTCGGCTGTCACCTTGCATTTAGTCACATCTGTCCTAACAGCCATCTAGGCTGACACAGTACACCCCCAGTATCTCTAATGAACCAAAATCGATAAACGTTTCAACAGATTCCTTCCACAGGTGAGCAATTACGTGGAGAGCGTGGAGAGGGAAGACGTTTGTGATTGCAGACGCCTGGCCTCTTTTCTTGTCCACCTCAGACACCGAGGAGGTCATTTGAACAAGGGGCAGATTAAACAGAAATAAGAATAATAAGCACACAACAACCAACAGAAAAGACAAGTTGGAATGACAGGAGCGCCAGAAGCAGTTGTTGAGGTGGCTGCAAGGCACTGATTACATTCTTGTACGAAAGTGGATCTAATCACACTGAATTTTATTCAAACTTGAGTGAATTATTGATTGAGCACTCAGCTCATTAGCTTGCAGATCTGGGGCAGGCCTAAATCAAACGCAACACGCAGCTGGCACATCCTTAGTGCTTGGAAGGAAGACAAGGGAGGGGGTGGGGGGGGGGGGGACAGGATACTGGCGGTCAAGAGT
>JAOPJL010000146.1:13556845-13567024 GCA_027123545.1 Trisopterus esmarkii | reverse complement strand
GTGTGTGTGTGTGTGTGTGTGTGTGTGTGTGTGTGTGTGTGTGTGTGTGTGTGTGTGTGTGTGTGTGTGCTTGTGAGTGTTTGCATTTGTGAGAGGACGTCAGGTTAAACCGGGCCTTTTTGTATTAAATTCACTCCTTAAGAGACTTGAGATTCCAACCTCCCTCTCTCGCTCTCTGGCTCTGTCTCTGTCCATCTGTGTCTCTATATCTCTCTCTTCCTCCCTATCTCTGGATCAAAAGTGAACCAGAGAGATGAAGCCAGATCCCCAGGTGTTGTTTACCGTGTTTTGCCATATATATATATATATAAATATAAATATATATATTTGCTATTTCCAAGGCTTATCATTGAATGATGTGGCAGACTTTGCTTTTAGATCACAGATATGATGTGTACATATGCTGCTAGATGATAGTGCTTGCTCCGACATGGACCTCACTTTCTCATCACATTAACTCCCTGAGGTCTGGTAAAATGTTAGCGCTTACCTCAGTGGGTCCAAATTATTCAACATAATGAGTTGTGAAAATGTGTGGAAAGATATTTACTTGTAGAACAAACAAACCCCTTTTTATCACCCACGTTTGTGAAATTGGATTAAATATAATTCCCTCAACGCTAAACAGCTATATTTATGTTCAACAAACTTTCTTAATTATTCTGCATCCCTGTATACCGGGCCGTTTTCATCTCTTGTTCTTCTTCGCTTTAGCAGCCCAAACAAACACACACAAAAATAGCAATGGGGTAGTCGTTAGGGAATTAAACATTGTCGTGCCGCTTTTTCAAAATACATTGATTAGTGTTTAATTTTGTATAAACAAAGCACTGGTTAGTGTGTCACCCCCCCAAAACAAGTTTTAGTGTTGGATATATCTTTACGTTTTCCAATATAATATAATCCTATACATACAACCTGTACCATTTGTATGTGTATGGGGGCAGGGAAGGTTCTAATTTGTAAAGCTTTGACAATCATATAATAGTTTTCTTTTGGAAGAAATGCATTTATACAAACTAAGTAGAATGTGTATGTAAGGGAATATTATGTCCTAATTTGCATATTCATACTGAAGTACCTTCCCTGTATTCTTTTAAACAGGAAGGTTTGCATGCAAACCTAGAGTGGAAAGCTTTTAAAAGGAAGAACTTCTGTTGAAAAAACAGACCTTTATTATTTATACCTTGTTATCACATTTCCGTAGCTGCAAAATATCACCCGAAAATGAGAAGATAAAACATATATAGTTTTCACATCTAATCAAGGTAACTTCCTTTTCACTACAGAATTTTTTTTTGTGTCCATGCTGGCAAGCTTAACATTGACATTGATAATAACATCTAATCCTATCATAACAGGTTTCTACAATTGGCTGACACACAGTTGGCAGGCATGTTTTGTCACTTTATAAATGATCTAATCAAATCTTGAAAGAACCTTTCATCATCCAATCACATTGCAACTATTTTTGCCTAAGCCAATTACCTATTCCACTTTTAAACATATTCAGTCAAAAAGGAAAATAAAATCTTTATCAGAATCGGAATCTTTAACAAAACAGTCGTACAAGAGCCAGTGAACTGGCTTTCGTATGGAGCATGCTCAGTTCAGCCAACTGCCATAAGCCAGAGTGCAGTAGAACGATTGTTGGGAGGAACCTCAAAAAAATGTCAACTGAAAGAGCTAGTGGTGGGCAATGACAAGCAAAGTCCTGGGCTCGCCTTGTGTTCGGAATGTCTAGGCCCGACTCTTAAGACTGACAGCTATAAGATATATATTCCCTGTATCCGCTTATCTGCAATAATATGTCGATTTTGGAGAGGGGTATTTAAACAGCAATAACTTAACAATGAAAATGGGGTTATTCATGTGCATCTGCGAACGCTCTGTTGATGATACAATTCAAATTAAAAGCTTGTGTATGGGCCCTCGATTACGAAAGATGGCTCAATATTAAACAGATTATTCGAAGGATTGAGGTTCTGGTCCTTTAAGATGACCAAAGATATAAGAATACCCAAGTTTTCTTACAAGGAGCAAACCCAGGAACTGGCTAACCCCAGACATGGCAGGCATCCATTACAAAATCACAGATACACACATTAGTCCCCAGAGAAATCAGTGTATGAATGTATCAAGGGAATATGAATGTCGTAGTGTCATCCATGTTATCTAAAATAATGACCACATGGTAATATAAATTAAAAATAAAATAAAGACATATGGAGGGAACATGTTGATTTCCTCAACCTCTAATCTCCCCCCACCCTCCTCCTCACTGCTAGAGAGAGTGCACTAACCTATAGCTTAGGGCACAAGTGCTTCCTACCACTAATGACAGCGTGTTTATGCATACTCGTGCTCATTTTCTTTCTTATCCTGCCATTGGAGTGGGGGGAAAAATAAGGAATTATACCCTATCACTGGCCTGTGACAATTGGAGGGCTGTTGACTTCAATTCAAAAATAAAATAATATTAGATATTCATGCAGGCCAGAAGGGTAAATTTGGCAGTCTCGGCACACCGAATCCTCGGAATCCATTGTTCTCAGTAAGGTTGCCTGGCACACACTCAGACTAACAAGCCCTGATTAAAGCGAAATGAATCAATTCATCAGCAAGACTTCTGTCCATATCAGATTAGCTGCGTCAAAAAAAGAAAACTTGTTTGGCTGCTTAATTACATCCCTGTCAGAGCCGCCTCCCCCCCCCCGTCTCCGTCCCCCCGTCCCCCCGTCCGACGTGAGCAGGCCTCGGAATAGATTAGGCAGGTGCTTTTCTGGCACCAAACCCCCGGCCAAAGGCGGTTGATTACCTTGTCAATATCCGCAGAAAATATGGTTCCTGTCATGTAAATGGTCATTCTCTGCGCAGTGTGACTGTTGCCAAAGGGTTTTTTGCACTTCCTGCTGTGCCACGGGCGGTTTATTAGCTACGGGCTAGTGGGGCTAGCGTCCGCAACAGATGTCCAAATGAGGACGACAGCTCGGCCCAGCCACCTGCACTCTGCCGCATGCTTCAAACTATGGCTATGGATGTAGGGGGGGGGGGGGGGAGGAAACAAAAGACATGGAGGACACTTCCTGAAATGCCCCACCGTTCAGTTGGCCCTATTTGCCTTTTGTTGACACGCCGTCTGTGCCGCATACTGCGAGGCGTTCTACACCAATAAACAGCCCGAGGGACCTTGCGCGTAAGGTTCCCACCTCCTGGTTTGATTTGACTAGGTTTTTTTTGTGTGTTGAAGGGTCGGTACTTTTGTCCCAGTAGTAATGTCAAGTTCTGAGTCCGATATTGCGTGAAGAAAACACTCTGCGACCTGCATCGCTGTCATCCCGGTGGTGAATGTCAGACCCCCATAACCACAAAGACTGGGACCATTCATGTTATATTCATATTCATGAGGCAAAAAATAAACTCGGTGTGGCAATATCATTCAGAGGAAGGTTGCAAATTGTATCTTTTGGTTGTAGCAGGGCAAAAAAAACAAAAAAGTAAATTCTAAACCTGTGTTTACTAAACAATATGTTCTGATTCGGCCCAGAGAACCGAATGGTGGTGTCGAGCACCTTTTCACACCACCTCGCTTGTAAAAGAACAACAATATGCTTGCTGTAGAACAACACACTCTGGGGATTTGCATTTGAAACCCGAGGTCTTGTTAGATACAACATGTCTCCCGCAGATAACAGGTTGACTAAACCCAGAAAGCCTTAAGATATTGTGGAGGGGAGAAAAACACAGTGCTACATATCTGCCTCCCATAAGCTTAAACTATCTATGTCCGTGGGCTAGGGGAAAAGCCTGTTTCAGAGCTGATAATACGTTTCAATTCTTATATCGGCCGTGCATAGAGGAGACAGAGGCTGCCAGACGGTGTATTTGTGTGTGCCCTTTCGCTCAATTACGTTTGTCCTTCTAACTCAACTTTTGGATAGCACTGTGCACCATTTAGTGATGCTAATCCCCGAAGAGGGTTTGTTCAATATGTTTTGTCATTTGTTATTTATATATATATTTTTGTATTTTGTCCAATCACAGGATGTTATGAATGGATAAGGTCAGCTTCAAGAACATGCCTGAGGGCACATGACACTCTGGCAGTTTGAGTCTTCCCATGGGGTGGAAATCGACATTGGAGATACTGTACAACCCCAACCACACACACCCACACACACATACACACACAAACACACATACACACAACCACCCCCCGAAAAAAAAAAAAATCAAAAAACCTTTTGATTTAATAAGGCATTAGTCTGTCTATGATTGCTTAATCCCACTCAACCCTGGATGGCTGATAAACACTATTTTAATAAATGTAGAAAATATAGCAAACAACAACATCTAGCAACAGTATCAGGAAATACTTATTAACAGAATGCAATGAATGGATAATACTGCCTCCTAATTCATTTCACTTTTGCAATCTGTCTAAAGCAGGTGGAGTAGGCCAGGGAATAACACACATAATTCATTACGTGTGTAATTTGTTATTCATTTAGAAATGGCACGGACATAATAAAAAAATTAAAGTCCAGGTTTTGAATGTCAGGTTACCATGTAAATGTCAATTGTAATACAAAAAAAATCTAAATTTAGAACGTATGCTATCTTCATAGAGATGAAATGCATAAAAAATAAAATACAATCTTCATCAAACGTTTGGAAACTTGATGAACAATAACTTACTAATTTCCCAGTCAAATCTTATTTCATAAATTTAATTTGAGTTTCATTTCACGTTGCTTTCTTTTTCTTCTGCATAAGCCGTGTCTGTTTTCCCATCGCCCACCTGCCAAACCTATGTTCATTTCTCACTGCATTATGCCTGTCAAATAAGGACACAGCCAGGAGTTGGGAATGATTGTTTTTATGGGTCACAATGACTTCAACGCCATAAAGAAAGCTAACAAACAAACCTAAAACAATGGAATAGTCAACGACGAAATGAAAATGAATCATAAGCCATACACATGGGGTATCTTCTTGTTTTATTCCTTATGTGACAAAAACTCCATGCATTCCCCCTGTGTGTGTGTTTGTGTGTGTGTGTGTGTGTGTGTGTGTGTGTGTGTGTGTGCATGGCCGTGAACTCAGACAAACAAAAATAATACAATTCGGTTTTGAAGAGTTCCTTCGGATAACCATTGTGATCAAATCTTAGAAAAAAGATGACCAATATAAATACATGATGGAACTCTCTCCAGCTGCAGGGACTCCATGATGCGACCGAGTCCATATAATCAGGGACCAATCAGAATTCAGCAATAACAAGAGAGAGGACACAGTTGGAGCGGGATCAATAAATCATCTCCTTGAAATCCCTGAGCAGAAGTGAAGAATAATCTGCCAAATGAATCAGGACATGTCTCCTCTGAGTGTTGTGCATTGGAGACAGATGCATAATTAACACGCCGCTGGCTTTCATCTGCTGCATCACAGAGCTGTGCCACGGCTCTTCCACAGAGAGCTCTGGCGTTGTCAAACACGCCCTCTCGCCACTGCTGCCGTTGCCGCTGCCGCCGCCGACCGCTGCGCTAGCTAACCGCTACGTTAACTGTCCCTGGTTGCCCATACGCCTGAAGACACACAGGCGTACACACAGGCATACATATGCACACACATGCGCGTGCCAACACACATATGCACACAGGCTCACACACACAGACACACAAACGTATGCACACTCAAGCACACGCCGGCGTAATCACAAGCACACAACAACATGCCTATAAACATTAGCATGCAAAAGGTGCACAACACACCGTCCTTCTATTCCTCTGTGTGCTCACACATATTGTTGACGACGCCACAAGTGACGTGAACATGAGTATATGCACACACATACGTACATTACTAAAAAAGTTCCACTCCAACCTTTTCTACGACCCGACACACACATGCACGCACGCACTCACCAAAACAAAACCTACGCCCAGACAGCTGCCGACTCTTGTTTTTGCCAATCCCTCCCTGTCACTGTCGATAACGAATTGGAGGATAATATTGCAATGGACGAGTCTCAAAGTGGCCACCCAACTTTCTACTGATTCGCCATTGAAAAGTGGAACAAAAGGCAAAGTAATTAAAGCCAAAAAAAATTGGCCATCTTGTGTTTAGTGGTCTCTGTGGAATGGGTCCCCCAGTGTCTTGGGTCTAATAGAAGAGGAGGAAGAAGAGAAAATAGAGCAGCCTCATATAAAGCATAATCTTTCATGGCAGATTGCCATGTTTCATTAAGGCACCTTTTGTATTGACAGAGCAATTCAAAGCGGCAATCACTGCCCACTGAAAAAAAAAGGTTTGTTTACCTGCCCTGTTTTCTCCTCATCTCCTACTCACTCAGCACTCTTCACACCTACATGTTGGTGGGTTGACTTCAAAGTTTTCAAATCAACAACAACATCCAATGAACCTGAACCAACAATAACGATCCACTGGTCAGATTTGTCAAACACCTGACCTTTCCGAGACGACGGTTACATTTCTTTCAGGACAAAAAGTGGACCAAACTATTCCATTTGAAGCAACCAGGACTCCCAATACACCACAGAAAAAACAATGCAGTGACAAGGGAGCTTTAAGCAGGAGTAATCAGATGTATCTAATGTAATAAACAATTCTGGCACAGTAGTTAAGGGGTGAAATACTGTCAAATGACATCCGCCTCGCTGCACAGACCAGAAGACTAAGGCCAGGTTTAAACCATATTCTCCCTCTGGAAAAGTGTGTGTTTGCCATTCTCTCTGCCAATTAGTGCCAATTGGCAACGTTAGTCCCGTGGCCACCTCCTGTTCACTTGCCATACAAGTCAAACAAGGCCAAATGGGCATGGGGTCATGCATGGTCTGCCAGTTGGTTTTTGAACTGGGAATATTGAGAGATCCATCCATGCAGAGATGGGCAGGGGAGCGCAAAGTCCTCGATTAATCAAATTTGTTTTATGCCAGTAAACCTATTTTTTGCACATTTTCCTCTTTCGATCTCAATGTCTCTCTCTCTCTCTTGCTCTCTCTCTCCAACTCTCTCAGTCTCAACATCTCTCTCACTGTCTATCTCGGTCTAAATGTCTCTCTCTCACATTCTCTCTCTCTCTCTCCCTCTCTCCCTCTCTCTCTCTCGCTCTCTCTCTCTGTCTAAGCGTCTCTCTCTTTTTTGTCGGCCTACTTATAGAGATCGTATTCCTTTTAATCTCTCTCACTCTCTTTTACCACCACTTCCTTTCACCCAAATCCTTCGTTTGCCATTCTGTTACATGTATTGTTTGTGGTTGGGTGTGAGGAAGTCATGGAATGTTCGAATATGTGTGTGTCTGTGTCTGTGTTTGTGTGTGCGTGTGTGTGTGTGTGTGTGTGTGTTTGTGCAAAAAGAGGAATGAGGCTAGAGTGGGAGAGAGAGAGAGCGAGAGAGAGCGATAGCGAGGGAGGGAGACTTTAAAGGGGATTAAGGTTAGCCTGAACGTGATGGATTAGTTGAATTGTAAAGGAAATGTACAACTTTGTTTGGTTGTTGAAAGGGGTTGCATTGGAAAAAAATACCTTTTGATTTATGATTATTCATTTATTTATTTATATTTATATATGGCCCCTTCACATTGAGCCTCTTTATTTTGTCTGTGTCCATTGAATGATCGGCTCCATTGGATTTGTATATGGGAATGTTTCTCGAAAATTGCCGAATTCTTGTAATTTTCCTTATCTCTCTACCAATGGCCATTATAATCACATTGGGATTACACTATTGTTGTGATGTTGACTCAACAAATTGCCTTATGCTTTTTTAATGGATTCCCTGCCATTGTCATAATGTTTTGGTGTACATGCATTTCTGACGGAGACCAAGGTCACTCGCTCCTCTCTACCTTCCTCCCATCCCGTACAAGCATGCCTCTTTTGAAATCGTTGAGACGTTGCATCCTCCTACATACACCGCAAACCAGTCACGGCGGTTCACTCCAAACATGACAAATCCATTGCACACGGCAAATTCTGAAATCTGAGCTTACTATTTTGTCTGTTTTCTTTTGCTTATAAAATAGATCGTATGTTTTGAAGGAGACGTGGTTTTGTGTTGATCTTACCGCATCCCAGTACATTTCTAAACAGAGCAAACCAGAGGCTGACATTGGATCGGAAACACAGCCTCCGTACCCCTGCAACCAAAATAACTTAAAATAAGGGGCATGCAAATTACGACTGGAATGATGCTCCATTCTGTGCCGGACACCAAGTACAGTAGTCCACTTTAACATCCTGCTCCTTCTTCCTCTTCCTCCTCCTCCTCCTCCTCTTCAACAGACCCGAGTACGGAGGGAAGAAGATACAGACGAGAAAAACAAAACACCGAGATGGATCCACACTCTCCTCCCTAACCTGTTTCTCTGGCCCAGCGATATGAAATGCTGTGGATTCACGGAGCCATCTGCCCACGCTGGGCTCTCCACGTGGGCCTTCAAGGTCTGAGGTGCATTTCATGTTCTTGTACAGTCAGTTGGAATCTACACCCCCCCCCCTCTTTCTTCTTAACACAGACACACACAAACAGAAACACACATACACACACACACACACACACACACCAATACACACGCAGTAGCACATACATACACACACACATGGCAGCACAAATGCACACATGGACGCACACACACACACACACACACATACACACTCTTATGTCATTCTTTCATTCTCCCATCTGCCCTCTGTTTCACTCAAAGAACAAAATACAACTCAATCCACGTTACTACAACTCAATCAAAAATGTCACTAGTAGCAGTTCAGCATTTTGGGATTTGCCGTGCATTTGGCACTAGAATAAAACCAAAAGCGTCTGAGATATTTCTCTTGCAGTGTAAATGAATGGTATGCAAGGTGACTAATCCCAATACATTGCAGTATAATTAACTCTCAAGTAGTCAATTAAGTTTAGCTACTCCCAGGAAACCAGAGAACCTCTGAAGAAGCGAATTGTTCTCGCACAGCTCTTTGTTCACCACATGACTACCATTGGGTTTTCCGACCCAATGCAAACATTTGAACTTCAAAGGATAACTAACTGGTAATTTAGACTTACAAATACATCCAGTATTCACAAATTCTCTTCACCGAAAGTAACAACATGTACTACCTGTGTATATTTTGGCTAATATGCAACTAAAAGTAGTGGAAGAGTAGTAGAGAAACATGCTGAGTGTGAAGGATGATATTAGCCGTACCGACCACATCTCCTTTAAATATTTTACCCTGAAGCCCCCCTGACATTTTGCTAATGCACGATGAGTACTGCACCCTTAAATGTTGATGGAGCTTCAGAAGGGCCGAATGCCTCCATTTCGATACACTACAGAACAGCAATGTCGAAAACACTCTGAGCAAATTAATGGGAATAACTTGTGTGTTTCAGGGCTTCTTAGCGTGTATCAAGGCATGACATTGTGATAATGGAGGAAACAGCATAACAGGAAAAAGCATAGTTAACATTTAGCGGAACATGATTCAGACCTCTTATTAAACCTACAAATGTATGCAAGAATGACTTTACTTAGTTTCTGTGAACAGCGTTGACTCACAAGCCCATGGCAATTATTAAAATAGTTCCAGAGCCTCTGCGTTTGGACACTCATTTTCACAGTGGTCTCATAGAAGCCTGACTTTAATACAACAAAGCTACTTAGAGTAAGGAACAAAGCAAAGCATGCTTGTAATTAATTTACAAAGGTTTTTTTTTCTTTTTGTCCGTCTGTGTTTTCCTTATGAATACAAAATGATGTTAATGTGGCAGGGAGGAACAATGGCTGTGATTGAATGCGTCTATGCGCGGGTATTTTTCTCTCAAAGTAACACTGTCCGTGAGCGGCGGATTAGATTTAAACAGCTCATACAAACTTGAATCCTTCATTCTTATGGCAACCACAAAAGAGAAGTGAAATCGCCCCGCTATTTCTGCTTTTTACACATAATATACGTAAAGGAACACGGAAAAACTATTCAAAAGCGTTTTATTTCCTCGAAACCCTCAACTTCCACACGGCCCAGTGTGAATACCCTTATCAACCCAGCACACTCTTATCACACTCTGTCCGTGGGACACTAAAGCAAAATCCCACAAGAACACATTTTGATCAGGGCATTCTTCCAGCCAACATTTATCAAGTCCCCCGGGATGAGG
>JAOPJL010000146.1:13476364-13487459 GCA_027123545.1 Trisopterus esmarkii | reverse complement strand
CAGATATGTTTCTGCATTGTCCAAAGCAGACAATGAGGTAAGGCCTTGGAAATGATGAGCATGTGGTAGAGAAACATGCTTTTTTAAATTTGGTTTTGATTTTGATTTTGATTTCATCAAAACCCAAATTATAAATTTTTTGGGTTTGCAGTTTTGCATTTTCTTTGAGCCCAGTTGCTCCTGTCAATCAAGCTGGCGTGGCACACATAGACCTCTGAAGAATAAGTCCCGCCTCTGAGGCTCCCGGTTCCCTTAGTCAAATGTCTATGGGAAATAACACAGGGTTTATGAATGATCGTACATAACAAACTCTAGGTGGCGAAGAAGTAAAAGCTGCGTCACGTTTTGAACTACACACTTCTCCATCTACTTTGGACTGGGTTTTTGGATTAGTTTGGAGTAGTAAACGATTATTAATGCTACTTTAACGGCATCGACAATCCAAAAACCCATGCGAAACTAGTTTAAAAAGTGTGTAGGGAGGTAACCAGAGCCTTGGAAGCGGGACTTATTCTTCAGAGGTCTCTGAACATAGACAACCTAAATAACACACATGATCTACGTGCTGTCACTCGGAACACAATCTAACTGAGCCTACCCTGGCCCGTCCCCAGCAATAATGTATCTCATTCAACCTTTCCACCTGCTAATTCTTTCTTTGGTCAGAGGGATATTTACTTCCATATCAAATCAAAACCTCCACTTATTTTGTTTAATATCCTGTATGCTTTGATCGACTGTGTGGTTGCTTCAATTAAAGTTCTCAGTTTATGCAACAACAAAAAAATGAGTAAAATAGAAATTTGAATAATAATTGTGATTAATAAATATGGTAATTACCCCCGTTGATAATCAGAATGACTGCTTCGCAACAAACATATTATTTATAATTCCTCCTGCCCTCTCAATATGATGGGGGGCCACTCACGGCAGGATTTCAGATTCATTTGATTGGCTAATTAGAATGCACACTGTACTTCAGCGTCACGCTGAATTAAAATGCTTCAATAGTATTTAGTCATATTCAGGCAAGACTAGGACAAACTGTTTATACAGCACCTTTAAAACCCAAAGGGCCCTATCTTGCACCCAGCGCAATTGACTTTCTACACTGTACAATGTTTCATTGCTAGTTTGCACCCGGGGCAAAGCTGATTTTCCCCCGCAGCAAACAGGCGCCACTACACTTGCGCCTGGAGAGGCGTATCGGCGAAAAGCAGAGGCGTGTTCCGGCGCAAATTATACTCGGTGCTATTTTACCGATCTAAACATTACGCCAATGCAATTGCGCAACTGATCGAAAAATACCTGGTCTATATGCACTAGCGGATGGCGTAGTTGGTGTTTCTATTTTGACGTGCCATGGCAGGTCGGAACTGCAACATACGCTTACACAATTAGGCTATACCCAGCACAAACATGCAAACGATTAGCCTGATTTAAATATCATGATGTCAAAGATTGAGTGAAACCGCATAGAAATAGCATTTGGATTGTGTAAACATTTTTTTTCCATAGGGGCTTCATTAATGAACACGGTAGAGTAGGCTATGCCATGCGTGTAAATAATAATAATAACAATAATAAACTTGAGCACTCAAGTATATTCCAGCCTCCCAAAGCAAAATCTTGTTTTAAAATCTAAATCAATGCTAACTTCGAGTTTTTCCGGGAGTGAGTGTTTAAAAGAATAAATTAATGCGGGTGATGCTTGGCATGCGTGTGTGTTCACACCCATCAGTTTAAACACACGCAAACTAAACACTAACATATAATACATGCCGATGTATATTAACGGGGGGATACATGCATATTATGAACACAAGTCGATAACAATAATGCATACAATACTGGTAAAAACAATGTTTGTTAATGTATTGCCGCATATCATTAAATAGACCCACATTTGCGGATACGACCGCATCCGCACTACATATATGTGTTATGTAGTCTTTGCCGCAATTTACATGACGACACAATGTTTCTGAAGTTGGAGAAGAAAACGCTATTCCATGTGTGTATTATCACTATTATTTGGCCATAAACTGAGCCAGAAGTTTGAAATTCATGTGGTCATGCATCTGCCTCAGCAGAGACTGCAAACGCGCTGTCAAAATATCAACTTGTCAAGTCAAATGCCCTGGCTCTTAAAGGGGATGGCAGGTGTAACTCTCATTGGTTTATTGCACGTTACGCCCAAAACACACCTACGGGTTTCAGACCAACCCATTTTAGATTTGCGCCGGGCGCAAGAGCCATTTATCCGCCATCATAATAGCAACAGTGCCATAGAACCGCCCACAAAGCTACTTTGACTTTGCACTTCACGTCTGCGTTTGAGACAGTCTAACTAGGGCCCAAAATGCCTTACTGTTTGTGTGTGTGTGCGTGTGCGTGCGTGCGCTGCTGCTGCTAGCATTGCTATGAAGAAGCAGCCTACCGGATCGTACAGCACACAGTCAACACACAATCAGACGGTTGATGCTTGAAAAAAGACAAATATATGTCAAAAATATAATGTCCTTCTGTCATCTCTGGAGATCTCATCACAGTTGTTTTTTTTGAAGGCCAAGCTTCCTTGCTGAAGAAATTAAAAAAGCTTTCAAAACAGCATCAAGAAAAGGCTGTGCACTCGCCGCTGTTTCTAAGTTGCAACACACTGGGCTCACATCCTTAGCTAGCATTTAGTCATATCCAGGCACGGCATTGAGAGTCTATTTCCACAGCACCCTTCACACACAAAAGGCCATACATAGTGCATAATGCAGGCAGTGAAATCACATAATCACATTCAGTATATCTACACACTTGTGTGTGGAGTGTTCCACTACTGCTATTTAGCAGACACTTTCATTCCAGCGGACGTGGGGTGAATCCCGATCCGCACCATTAAGTGTCGAGCGAGGAGGGCGAGGCGTCCCGCTCTACGATGCTTACATGTAAGCTGTGGACATTAGGCATCGATCTCAGCCGCTTCCGGAGGGGCGTGGAACCCCCCCTAGCCGCTCCACTCTCCACTTCCCCTCACATTCAACGACACTATGCAGGGGAAAAAGTTCCCTGCAAAGACGTCCATATGCATGTCGCAGCCATAAGCCTTGCTGATTTGTGATAATTATAAGTCGCTGTAGGACTTTAGTGCATGGATACTGTGGGAACATTTGTTTAATTGCAAAGTTGTGATGTTATTTTAGCGTAGGCTCTCTGAGCCCTCTTTGCTATGCACGGTTGTACGGTGTTGGTAGACTAGCTACAATATCTCTGTTTCAAAGTGTACTTCTTGAGCCAAGATGTGGAAATAAACTAAAGGTCTTTATGGCTGTTGGCATTTATAATTGAACAACATTCCCTGTGGTAAACCATGAACAGCTCCGTAACGATATTTTCAGTTCTGTTCCGTCTGCCTTCATCTTCTAGACACGGGCACACATGCCCTTTCATTTATTATTTTTGATCGCCCAGACAAATGACATAAATCAGGAGCCCCGGTGATTAATCTCTGCGTTTCGTATCCTGAGAATCAGCTGTCTGAGTAAATGAACATTTATGAACATTTAATGAACATGCATTTTGCATCACCTGGTGAACGGGCGCTTGCTAATTATCCCCTTGCACAAAAAAACATCCATATTGTTTAGACGCTTCAGTGTGAAAGTGAGCAGTCAATAAGGAGTAAAAGTTTCCAGCATCTGCACATTAAAGTGAGCCCTCTGCACAGTGTAAATGGATTAAGGAATCGCCCCAGCTCTAAGTAGACTAAGTAAGGGTTATAGATGCCTCTGGAAATGAAAAGTGCCCATATAGGTCTGTCTGTGTGGCTATTCATCTATTATCCATCTGTCAGTCTGTACCAGGTCTTTCTTTCTTTCTGTCTCTCTGTGCCTCTGTCTGTCTGTGTCTGTCTGTCTTTCAATCTCTGTCTGTCTTTCAATCTCTCTGTCTCTCTGTCTGTCTGTGTCTTTCTGTCTGTCTTTCAATCTCTCTGTCTGTATGACTGTCTGTCTGTCTTTAAATCTGTTTGTCTTGTCAGTCTGTCTTTCTGCATTTAAATCTCTCTGTTTGTCTGTCTTTCAATCCCTCTGTCTGTCTGTCTGTCCTACCGTCCGTTAGTGACCAGTTGTGTACTGCAGTGTTACCAGTGTAAACCAATGGAGGAGGTATTCAGTATCTCCAGACGAGGTGTACGGCCCGGAGCCGTCCACTCCTCCTTACTACACTTAACGACATCACTGAGAGGGGCTTAGTTCTGGCTCCACCACAATGATTTGTCGCAATTGGCAGCAAGGCAAATTAAATCTATATTGCAAATGTCACTGAATGGTTGGCCATCCCATCTCCCGGCGCGCACGTTAAAAGCAAGGAATGGAATAGGCTGAGGTGGGAGATAATAAAAAAGCAAGCTCAGGTTACACAGGGGCAGGGCGGGAGCAGGATGAGACAGCAAATAGAGTCAAATATGGACTATAACAATAAAACACAGTAATAATCATAATAAAAAGAAACTACTCTAAGATCCGACATGAGACTGCTTTATGTGGCAACCTCAGTGGTTATGGTGTGTGTGTGTGTGTGTGTGTGTGTGTGTGTGTGTGTGTGCGTAAATGTGAGTGGGTGTGCGTGTTTGTGTTTGTGGGTGTGTGTGTATGTGTGTCTGTGTGTGTTTGTGCAGCAGCAGCACTTGCATGATGACTTGGTATGAAGAGGCAGTGTGCCGGTTTGCACAGAAGACAGGACCACACAATCAGTGGACGTGTGACACACACTCCCTGCAATTGAACAAAGACAACGTCCTTCTGTCCTTCTTTCCTCCTGTCCTTCTGTCCTGGGAACAACATTTTTTAAAGGCCATGCTTCATAGTGGAAAAAATAAAGTGTAAAATACTTTCCTCCTTTCCAAACGGTTTCAGAATAAGACTGCTGAAGAATGTTGTGGTTATCTTCACAATCACATGACTGCATTCTAGCGGCCCGCGCATGCCTGGAACGGACAGGACAGAATTAACCGGGTTCCCAAGAACTCTAAAATGAGCAGAACATTTTCCTGTGGAGGTAGAAGATAGAAATAGTGCATTCAGCACCCTCCAGGTAAAAACCATAATGACAACGTATTATAAAAGTAATCCCTCATTTGATAAATATTAATGCACAGCATCATAAAATACCAGCAGACATGTAGATTTGAAAGGCAGGGGCTGCAGTAATCAAACTACAGAATTAAGCGGTATGTATCTGCGTGTGTGCCAACAGCCTTGCAGGTAATTCTGACAAACACGTTAAATATGACTTGCCATGTAAACCAATGTAAGACAACAGTGCAGTGAGATAATGCTGCAGAGCTAACAGACCGCTTGACTATTAATGGTTTTTTCATTTAGGGCCTTTTTTTGTAATTATTTTACACGCAGAATCCACATTACAACAAAGTGATTGAACCACCCCCCCATACCAAAAAAGGAGAGACTATCGTTTAACAGGAGATACCCATGCAGTTAATAATCCCTGCTCCTGTTTGATGTTACAAATTCTGAAAGACAAAGAAGAAGAAGGAAAAAATAGGAAGAAAAAAAATAAACATGCCGCTCAGCCTCTCTCTTTCTAATGAATATGGATTTTAATTATTTTTTCAATTTAATTTTTGGGGATATTACAACACTTTGTAATTATCCGTACACACCCTGCTGCTCTCCTCGGCGCTGCGTGCGTTCAAGCTATCTTTACTTGTATTTGCGTATGTTTTGATTCAGATTTTCTGCCTGTGCGGGCGAGGGGTGTTTTTGTGGGGTAAAGTGGTCTTTGCAGGTCTTTGATCGTACAATAATGGCAGTTATATGGTATTTATCTAGTGCGAGGGTGGCACGCCCTCAGACAAATCCGGCCTGCAGGCGTTACCCTTGGCTCAGAAAGGTTGTAAACAAAAATCAATGTTATTCAATTATAGACGTGAGACTGAATGAACTAGTGATTTGAATTTTAAAACCCGCAGCATGAAAATGTTTCATTCCAGGGGAAATTGTCGAACATCATAGTTCTGTAGCCTCTCCTCGCCCACTATCGTCTGATTTTCCACGGTAGGGAATGGTTAGCTGACTGTCTGCAGTGTTTGCCATTGAGAAGTTCAGAGAAATCACAGAAAGAAAAGAAGGGCATTAGGTTGATCTTGCCGTGGTGGAACACCTGGTCGGTATTTGGAATGCAGCCGGCGTAGGGCAAGAACCGCCGCATTCCAAACGATGTCTCAACAAAGACCAAAAAACCCGTTGACGCCCCACCGACAGGGTTAATGGGACGGGCTTAACTTTCCCGTCGGGCCGGCGATCTGATCAAAGGAGCCGTGAAATCAAACACACAAACAGACAAACAAAATCCATTTCAAGAAAGGTTAATGAGAGATTCCACAGGGCCAGTGGTACCTGCAGCAGCAGCGGAAGAACAAAAACACTAAATAAAAAAGATGATATATTATCACAGAAAGGGAAGACAAAGACATGTATAGACCGAATGGAAGAGATCATAGAGTGCAGGGTTTTCCACTTGTCTTTTCAGCACGTTCATGAGATCTTTGATCCAATTACAAGGGACCCCGGCCGCTGAGGTGTGAGATCAGTGCCTGAACGCTGGAATACGACCTGTTTTTATTGGTTGGCCGTATTCTGTGATTGCTGGTGGCTGATTGGTGATGGGTTAGATTGTGATTGGTCTGTTGGGATGGCTTGTCTCTATATGGTAGTTGTGGGGAGATAACAATCACAGAATAGATCAACACCTTTTTAATGCCAAGGAACAGTTATATAGAACAGACCATATATACGTATATACCAGTAGCGGTGGGTCAATTGAGGGCACTAGGGAGCTGTGAAATATTCACTCGAATATATCTGCCAATTTTGAATAAACTATTATAAATACGAAAATAAATCAACAAAAATACATAGCGTTTATTCTTGTTTAATTGTGCGATCGACCGTACTTGCCACATTTTAATGCATCTGAACGTCTATGATTTGGGCGAGGCTGGTGATTGGTCATTTGAAATAAAGCCCTCCTTCAAGTCAGGGGCGCCGGCCAAGTTGAAGTCAACATAAGCTTGCCAACTTTTTGCTGTCTATCAAGCAGAGACGGCTTTTCATTGGCGCAAAAAAAAAAAAACGCCCTCGGGTCGGAGCAGTGTGCGCCCCAGGCCAATGGTATGGCTTTTCTGTTTTTTTTTATCACCACATGATTGGACAATTCAGCGAATCAATCAAATAGGCTACCTCCCTCAGCGGCATTCGCGCAACACAACAGCAGAGAAAGATAGATCACTAACTAGCAGAAAGTTGTAAAAGCACTTTCCACCCATTTCAGTGGAGGAATTGGAATCCCCAAGCAATGTTATAGTTAAAAGGAGCAAGTAAGTTACATATCCGTTTAGTCTTAACTCTCACAAAGCACGTATTTCTAACTGCATTTGAAATAGACATTGAGACTCCCAGAAAATGGACGCTATGGGACAGTGATCATGATTTGCCGTTATGTTATCAGAATAACAACAATGGGTAAGCTTGTATGCTTGTCCAGGCCCTGCAAATCAGGATGTAGGCTATGAATTTGAATGAATAGTAGGTAGGTTATAGTGACAACCCCCAAAATACAGGAAACCCCAAGACCCCCAATCTATTACTGCGCCCTACCAACAATTTTTATCACCAGCCGCCACTGATATATACATATATAATATATAAACTAAAGTTAATTAGTGAATATATATATATATATATAATTGAATTGGTTGAATTAAGTCTTTTACAAATCATTTTATATTGCACCATCTGTGATTAGTTTATTTGGTGTACTTAATAATAAGTAATTCAACGTAATATGACATATAACTGACATACAACCTTGCCATAGAAAAATGAAAAGAACAAAGGCTCTACGTCAATTCAAAGGCGATATGAAATTCAAGGACATGGATAGGAGCTAGGGGGTTAAAATGATCAGTTATTAATGAGGTCAGATACTTAATTAAAAGGCAACTGGGGGGAAAAACTGACGAGCGCATTAAAGATTCAGAGTTCGTCAGAGATACTTTTATACAAGTGAAGTCTGTTGTTTTTTAATAATGCATTTAATAATATATGAATTTTTAATAAATCATTTGTATCTATTATATTCTAACTACCAAGAAAACATGGCACACCAGCTTGATATTCATCTTGTTGGTGTCAGCCATCTTATATTCATCTATTTCCAGTCACCACATGCTCGTAAAATATATTGGAATAACATACATTTCTGTATGTATTTAAACTGGACTTACAACACATGTACACATTTCAATCAATACCCAAAGTGACACTAAGAAGTTTTTTCTTCTTATGTTGAATCAGTTTTTTTATAGAAACACAGCCTATACTTACAATGTAGGCTACATATCAAGCAGTGGCTATCACAATTACAATGTAAGCATAATACAAATCAATACAATTGCAATTTGAGGTTGGAGAATGCAATTTGCAATGATATTTAATTTAGGATTTGCATAATTGAAGCTCAAAGTTAATAGATAGGTTGTAACAACAGTGTTAATTATATTTTGACATTTATTAGGAAGGTCTAAAAGTGATTTTATACACTTGCTTGCATTACTCTGCATTAGTTCATATTAAAAGAGGATGGATTTGGGCATTGCTGCTAGCTCAGGTAGTTTACTTGGATGAAATTCTGACAACTTGAAATGAATATAACTTTTCTTCCATTAATTAGATGATCACTCACGCATTCACCAAATGCCTCCTGCTTATTAATCAACCATACCTAATTAGGTAATATTTTGTGCCATAACTAATTTTAATTCAGGCAATTCATGAAAGCCAAATAAACAACACATGTATTATGCAAGTGTTGCATGTTTAAACTTGTTGCTTTGTTAGATTAGGTTACCGACAGTGGTGAAGATGGTGGTAGTGGTATATCCATGGATGGAAATGTACACCTATACAGAGACTAGATAGATAGTGATGATCCTTCCCCAAACCCCTGGACACCACTGTCTGTTTCATGGGATGTGTTATGCGGGTTCCTTATTGAATCCGGATCCAACAGTCTTATCGGAAGGAGGCAAAGCACAGGGCCGCATGGTGCACACAGAGAACACTAAGAAGAGGAAAGGAGATGGCTGTGGACTTCAGGAGGCAGAGTTGCTGACGCACCCCTCTATCCATATCAATGCAGCGTCCTTGGAGGTGGCCGGGAGCTAGCTCTTGGGGGTCCGCCTGACCTCAGTGATGACCCGGTGTGGACCAACACCACTGCAATGTTGAAGAAAGCACAATGCTTTTTCTTCCAGGGGAGAATGAGGAAATTCTGTGTGTGCAACCTGTTCTCCACCAGTTTTACATGAGCCATTGATAGCCCTTTGACCGGATGAATCAGCTTCCCCGGGAGGGGAGCTGCTCTGTTGAGGGCGGGCAGAGTCCAGAGTCTTTAGAGGGTGGTCAAGTCAGCCCAGTACATCACAGGCGCTGCTCTACCGCCTGCTGAGTTCATCTCCACAAAGCACTCTGTAAAAAAAAAATAAGGCTCCCAGCATCATCCAGGATCTATCTCGCCCCAGACCCTGCTCCAGCAGACTGAATAACTTGTTTCAGCCCGGGGCCGTCAAAGTGCCGAGCTGGTGTGCTGTTGCTTGCATCTCTAGTCATTTTCCTTTTTATTTTATTTTATTTTTTTTTTTTTCGTTACTTGCAATGCATCATTTGATGTATTGTGTATGCTGTGTGTACCAGGCCACCTGACAAAACATCTAATCTAAGTTAGTTTGAAGAGTAACCTCCCATATGAATGAACTCACTTTTTATTTTGTTGTGGATTGATGCCAGATATATATAAAAAAAAGTTTCATAAATTATTTAGACAAACCAGCGACTATCTGCAGAGGTCCCAACAGAAAAGTGAGTCAATCAGTGTCTTGCACTTGGGACTCGAAGGCAAGTAACAGAAAACATCCTTCCCAGCTCCCTTAGCGAAACGCTTAGTTAAGCCTGTTCTCCATCCTAAGCGACTAAATAGATATCATTCGTCAAAACTACCCATCTGAGCGTTCGCTGGTCCACCAATCCTATTGGCGGGCCGAAGAAACCAGCAATAGGCCTACGTCCCGCATTTCAAGTGTCTGCTGAAACAAATAAGATGACATTGGTTTTATCCTGAATACAATATTTATGTTCAGTTTTGTAATTAAAGTGTGTTTTGGTATAATTTATAGCAAAAAAAAACAATTTTTTGTCGATTTTACGAGTTTTCCTTTGTAGAATATATTAGTTATATGATGTCATTTTCTTTATAACATTGTTGAAGTCACCACCAATCACCATTAACTATAGATACGCCCAGGTCATTTTCACATCATCTACGTGCTAGTTGAAATGTTACACATTGCAACTTTGACAGCATGTTTGTGCTGAAATGTTTGTAATATAACTTGAGTTATATTCAACCTGAAGTGAGTGTGCCGTCGCCATTCAGTCAAATTGTTTATTGTGATGTGCTGGCCTTTGTGAGCTTGACATCCTCAAATACCACAGCGCTCCCTTATACCCTTCCCTTTATGTTAGCTCTGCCAATGTGGCTAATCATGAATGGAATCTTTTCATGAACCGATCCCCAAGGCCATGGTCCTATATGGAAGGAACTGCAAATTCAAACTGACTTGGAACTGACTTAAGCATATTAGAATGTCCCTTATGGAGAATGGGGCTTTGTGTGTGTGTGTGCGTGTGCGTGTGTGTGTGTGTGTGAATCAACTCATGTTCTCTGATCTGCTGCTGCTAGGGTGAGTGATGTCACAATACTTTGAGTGGATTGTGAGATCACTCACTTTGACTCATTAATTTGTTCATTTCTATAGAGGGTAAATAAAAAAAATGCTTTCAGCAAACACTCTAAATTGGATAAAAGCTATGTTAAGTTAGATAAAAGCAATTTTGGGGGAAATGGACCCTGCTGGAAACCTGTGTTATACTGAAGGATGTGCACTGGAAAAGGGGTGTGTGTGTGTGTGTGTGTGTGTGTGTGTGTGTGTGTGTGTGTGTGTGTGTGTGTGTGTGTGTGTGTG
>JAOPJL010000146.1:13418599-13430343 GCA_027123545.1 Trisopterus esmarkii | reverse complement strand
CCCCCCCCCCCCCCCCCCCCCCCCCCCCCCCCCCCCCCCCCCCCCCTCCCCCCCCCCCCCCCCCCCCCCCCCCCCCCGCCCCCCCCCCCCCCCCCCCCCCCCCCCCCCCCACAGTGGGTTGGTTTGTTATGACTTATTAACATCACACTTGATGGTAAAATAAGGGACCCTTAAGCTATGTATGGATTAAAATTATTCCTTGGCTGTAGTTTGGTTTTATTTAGTTTTATTTTGCTTGCGGAGGCTGAGGCCATCTATGGGTGAGAATAGAGGATGCCATTTGATGTTGAAAAAGAGGGAGATATTGAAAAGTCAACTAGCGGCCATCATAATAGATCGGGGCAGGTTCCGCACTCAGTTCTCACCGATGTCATGCGGCAAGATGGCCGCTAGGTGAATGAGGCCCACCGAGGATCGCATCATGGCCAAGTTTTGATTCATTTAAAGCCAGCCGCTCCAGTGCCTGGAGAGCAACAGCAGGCGAGTGAAGGCTAGACTGGAGCTAATGAGCTGATTAGCGGTCCACTTGCCTAAAGGTTTATTATTCTCTCAGAGCTTTGAGCAGCTTTGAGAACGTGAAAGTCTTCAAACGAACACGTCCTTGCACTAACGAAGACGTGTTTTTGTTGATGTTGTCTTAAACACAGTATGTCACGGAGAATGAGAACACCATGCAGCAGGTAAAAACCCTGCTAGCCAGCACGCAAAAAGACAAAGTGGAACTGGCCAATCAGCTTGAAGAAGAGAAAAGGTATGCAAGTCACATCACCATGGCAACTTCTAGACCACATATGTTGTTGGCAGTTACTAGTGTAATGTTGACACTATTTTGTGTTTACCTGTCGGACGATTTAAATATATATAGTGTACACATGTAAGACGATGAGATGCACATCATGCTTCGTGCTAACTAAAATATGGCATTGTGTTTCAATAATTACAATATTCCATACGAAGGTTGCATTGACAGTGTCATGACAATGAAGAGGCCAGGAGGTAGACAGGAAGTGGGAAGCTGTTCTGTTACCTCACCGTGATTTCCTGTCCTCACAGGAAGGTGGAGGACCTCCAGTTCCGAGTGGAGGAGGAGTCCATTACCAAAGGAGATCTGGAGGTATTCTATCAGCACACACAAACACCAGACACCCGTTGCATCACCCCGGGTGGATTCATGAGAGACAACAAAATATTGATGGGCAGATATGGTCGGACTGATTAAAAAAACAACTGAAGAATCAAATGCTAGATAGATATTTGTTCCACCAATGGGAAACCATGGGTGCGTTCTCATCCAGTCTGCCACATGTTTATCTGAAATTCATTGGCCAACATTTGCTCCGGCTGCATCTCATTGGATATTTTATGTCCAACTTTTTTGTAGACAAGCACAAGTGAGGCTTTGTATGCTCTTTGTGTGTGCCGTATTGTACCTTGTGTTGTATTTGCGTACTGTTTCTGAAATACAAGCAATGTTGACTTATGGAGGAGGATGAAACAGAAAATTGGCAGAGCACCCTAATAGGATGAGGCATGCTATAATTATGATTCAAATTCTATCTGACGGAAAAGGCAGACTCGAGTTCCTATTGGTTGATCATCGTGCCATGGAGCCATGGCCGAGTGTTATAGTCGTTTTGTCTGACAATATCGATGACATGGGTAAGTACAAGCTTAACAAGCAAGACTGTTTCATCTTGATTGAGGGGGATTCTGACCTAAATCCCCAATCCAAATCCCTGCCCCCGACCACCATCCTCTACCCACTCACTCTAGTGATCATTGGGTCTTCACTGGCAGTTCAAAGCCCTGAATGATCCAACATCAACAGCTACGCTGTAGCTGATAATTTAACCCACTGGCAAGTTTTTTCTTTCAATTACCCTGTGGTCTCTACCATTTCTATTTTATAATCCCATGGGATGAAAGGTCTGACAAGAACACAGGAGAATCACGATAAAACCAATTTGGTGTGGACATGCTGCATGTATTTCTGGAACTCACTTATTCCTTTAATCATGCAAAGCATTCTACGTTTGTTTTGAGTAGAGGTAACGCACAACCACATACTCAAGTATATATTCCTATTTTTACCAAATGAAAACATTATCGCATGTGAATTTCATTCCCTTCTGAACTTTTTTCCACATGGGATATCTCCTCGATCTGTATTCTGGGTTTCTTGCCCTGCGTTTTTTTTTTTTTGTCCTCTTTCCTCTCTTACTTCCTCCACCTTTCCCTTTCTCTATTTCTATCCCCCTCTCTCTGTAGACTCAGACCAAACTGGAGCACGCACGCATACGTCAGCTGGAGCAGAGTCTGATGCTTGAGAAATCAAGAGCAGGGGCGCTCCAGAAAGATTTAGAAACCAACAGGGTAAAACCCCGAGAAGCCCGGTGCCTGTAGCCTCGTTCGACCAGAACATCCTGTTGTTTGGTTGCTTTTTTTGTCGTACCGTTCCGCACCCATTTTTCGGTTGCATTCGTGGCTACATCAGTTCCAAGTGATCATGCACTGCTCTCTTTTTATTTATCGTTGTACTTTTACACATTTCATTTGCCCGATTATTATTGTCTCATTCTCCAAATGAATTCTCCAGCATGGAGAAGGATGTCTGTGTAGACATTGTACAGGATGAAACAACAATATTAATCGTGTCATTTTCAAGATTTGAGTTAAAAATCGCTCATATAAATCAATATCGGTCCATACTTGGTTGGCACACGTGGACTTGCTTGACTCTCCCTTCCTCTGACATTCAAAATCATTCCTCTGTTGAACTCTGCAGACATACAAACCTCAGTTAAAGGATCTAATTCACAGGTAAAAAATATGTAAAGTTGATTTCAAATACGGTTTTCAAAAACGACTGTGCCTTGACAAATCAACCATGGCACACACAAAGGTTGAGAGATCTCGGAATAATCAACACTTCTATCCAAATCCATACAAAACAAATAGGTCTGCTTTTGCCAACAGGGAAGGCCCAACCATGATGCTGCGGTCTTGAGGTTGGGTAAGAGAACCAAGGTGAAAAAAAAGACTTACGCCGTGGCACTGATTCTCTGCTGACTTATCTCATGTCTTGACTTCAAACTGCCCTGTGACGTTGCCAAGGATGTCACACCTTTCGTAGACCTTTCATCTTTTTCTCTCTATCACGTGTTGGTCCGCAATCTGATATTGCCAGACTCGATCAACCGCAACACTGCAATTTAGTACACTTTGTGTCCTGGTGGTTGAAATTAACATCTACACCCCTTTCTCCTCTCTTTTTCCCTTTCTCTGACATTTGAGCGATAGGTATACACTTTAGGTTGTTTGGTAGTGCCTGTCCATAGGTAGATGGCAGCAATACGCCACAAGATTCATCTCAATCTTCAATCTTTGCTTGTTTGAGTCTTTCTCCTTTGATTTATTTCCTTTTTGCTTGGCAGTTACTAGGCAATACGAATGGCTTTTGCTATCCTCTTAAATTCCTGTTTTAGACATTCAATAGGCTCTACAAATCTTGGAGACAGTGGCACATTGGTTATGGCTTTTTGGCTTTGTATTTGTTAAATTCATAATAGATTCAAAAAATCTCTTTTTTTTTCTTGGAATTTGAGATATTTGTATGAATAAAAATATATTTGCCTCATACATATTTATTTTGAATATATATTGAAGTACAGCGAGAGCTAAAACAGAAAACAATCTGCCACTGTTTGTTACTGATGGTGACTCTCTTGGACTGTGGGATTGTCATGCTGTCCCTAAAGTATCAATGTTACTGCTCTTAGGGTGGCAGGCTGTGTGCTCATGATACCTTAAATTATGTCGGCGTGCTGTTGCTTTTGATCATGTCACCCTAGCTAGTGTGGCAACCATTCAACATACCGCCATTGAACAGGAGGCAGGCGTCATCCCTGGCCCCCTCTTCTTCCCTGATACCAGAGATACTTCTCGTCATGACGGCTCCCCCTTGTCTCTCCATCCAGCAAACAACGGTGGAGGAGAAGAGCCGCATCATGCAGCTGGAGGAGGAGCTGACACTGAGGCAGGCCGAGGTGGCTCAGCTCCAGGCTCAGCAGCTCACCACCGGCGAGGACGGCCAGGGCGGTCAGGAGGACTCCCAAGCCGTGACGGGCGCTCAGCCGGAGGCCGTCCTCCGGGAACAGCTGCTGTCTGCGGGCCGCGAGCGCCTCAAGGAGAGCAGTGAGCTCAAGCAGAAGCACGAGGAGGCTCTGGCCGCCGGCCGGCAGGAGATGGAGACAATGAGGGCGTTGGTAGAGCGGCAGAACCAGGAGATCGGCCTGCTGAAGCAGAAGGTCCAACAGGCCACCAGGGAGAACATGGAGATGATGGACAGCTGGAAGGTAACATTTATTTATTTTTTACGTGAGGCATTCATGAAATTGTAATAACTACCCCTATGTAAAAGCAGGGCGGTGTTTTGTGTGTGCGCTGAAATCGATTAAAATCCTCATGAAACTGACTACTCCCACGGCGTTTGACAGGTGAAGCTAGAGACCATGGTCAGTGACCACCAGCGCTCCTACGAGGAGCTGAAAGCCACGTTGACCGGCGACCGGGGCACCGCGGCCGGCCAAGAGCAGGACCCGCAGGAGCTGAGGGCCTCCCTGGAGAGCCTGAAGATGGAGCACATGCTGGAGGTGGAGAACCTGAAGGCCAAGCACAAGATCCAGGCGGCCATCCTCACCAAGGAGCACGAGACCCTCAGCGTGAGGCTGCAGGAGGCCCGGGAGCAGCTGGCCCAGGGCGGGGCGGCCGACACCCGGGGCCTGAAGGAGGCCGCGGAGGAGCTCAGCACCGCCACAGAGAAGCTGCAGAGGGCAGAAGAGCGGCTGGCGGCGATGGAGGAGCTCCGGGCGGACCAGGAGAGGAGCGGGCAGGATCTGAGAGAGAGGCTGGAGCTGTCGGAGAAGAAGATGAGCGATTACCAAGCCCTGCAGAAGGCTCAGACGGAGAGCCGGGAGGAAATCCAGAAGCTGGAGGAGAAGCTCAGGGTGATGGCCAACAGACTCCAGGCCATCCAGGCGGAGCGCTTCATGTCCCACGATGCCAACGTGGGTGCAAGGGGGCTCGTCGTGTGTAGATGTTGGTGCTCACATGCTCTCTCAGCTATGGGAAGAGAACGTACCCATGTCTGTGCCATTATATAGATAGATGCACTTTCCGCCCGCAAAAGTGGTCTTCAATTTCTTAATTTCATCTACCATTATGTCATCCATTGTTTAGGTTATAGAGGACAACGCGCTCTCTGATGAAAAGACAAGAAAACTGAATATTGAAGGTACTTTGGGTTTACATTGTTTGAGCACATGGGTCGTATCATTTTACTGTACTGTACTATTTACGTAAAAAGACAGATGGCAAAAATATGTTTCTATTTTTTCCAGAAACAATGGAGAAGCTGGTGAAAAGAGAAAAAGAGGTCTCCACTCTCAGTACGCACGTGGATGCACTGAAATCACAGATCTCTGGTAAACTGACTCCACGTGCATGTTTATTGTAACCGAATATACACCATGTAAGGCCATGGCATAATAATAATAATCACTA
The DNA here is from genome assembly GCA_027123545.1 of Trisopterus esmarkii. NCBI lineage: Eukaryota > Metazoa > Chordata > Actinopteri > Gadiformes > Gadidae > Trisopterus > Trisopterus esmarkii. Next base: position 13,424,781 of record JAOPJL010000146.1, on the reverse strand, counting down.
AATGTTCACGTTGTCTAGGCTATCATGACTATTATGACTTATTAGTTTGGGAGTTTATTTCACAATGATTCTGAAATGTTTAGGGTGTGAAATGTATTAGATAATTTGATTATTATCTTTCCATCTTGAGTGTTGGTTGTAATGTTTACGTCAACATGCAAAACCATGTAAAACAGTGACCATAAACAATGACGAGCTGTTACGGTGTGCCCTTCACATCAGCTCTGGAGGGCAAGGTGCGCTTGGGGGAGAAGAGAGCCGACGCCCTTGCCAGGGAGAAGCTGCGCCTGGAGGCGGACCTTGAGTCCATGACCAAGAAGTCCCATGATGCATCTGGGCAGCTGGTTTTCATCAGCCAGGAGCTACTGAAAAAAGAGAGGTGAGCAACTGCTGCTCAGGCCAACCCATATGTCCACCACTGGTTTATTTTGAGTTGATTGGGTTGCACCTTTTAGTTTATGACTGTTGCCTAGATACATGCTCATTATTTAACACCTAAAGTAAATCAAATATTACAAAAATGAAAACCCACTATGATGGGTGTGCGTCCATATACAGACAACACATCAAGAGCTACCATGTAGCTCTTGATGAAGCTAAATTTGAAGACGCCATGGCATGTGCCTATTTCTGGTCTTCGTCAATATCTAAATAATATTTAAGTATAAATTCAGTCTAAATAAATATTAATATTTATTGATGTCATTCGAAATTCCATAGGAAACCCTGGACCCTGCTCACATTGCCCACTAGGGTACACATAACCTTGGTTGGGAACCCCTTTATAAACCATGGTGTTCCTCTTTTATTCCCCACCAGGAGTCTGAACGAGCTGCGTGTGCTACTGCTGGACTCCCACCGCCACTCGCGGGACATGGAACGAGACCTGGAGCGGGACCTGGGCAGGGAGGTCCACAAGGCCGAGTGGAGGGTGAAGGAGCAGAAGCTCCAAGAGGACATCAAGACTCTGCGCGACAAGCTGCTCCTACTGGTGAAGAGGGTGTGGGGAGGATGCTAGGATTGTTTCGATGGTCCAGAGGATTGGAACCAAATCCTTGAGTGAGACCTGAGGAACAGCATCTCGTGTCCAGTGAGATTCATTGATATGAGGGGGTTGTATGTGAAGCCCGGGATGCACTCGACTTGCTGGCTTTCCCTGTGGTTGCTCTTAAATCAGTCCATTCTCCTCTATAAAATCATCTAATTGGTTTGGGTTATACCTGCATTGCAACAGCACTAGCACTATATTAGAGAATGTGTCATGGGTTTGAGCATTAAGAAGTTTAAAACATTTTGAATCACACTGTTGAGGCAGACCCGCATGAATGCATTAACACTGAGAACTATAATTTTGAGAATTAGATAAATTATTTAAAAAAAGGTGACTTGGTTACGTGACTGAAACAGTGGTGGGATTTATGCAAATCTATACATGCAACTACAGATATTGTGTTTAATACTCTTTAGTTGAACTGCAAAACAATTATCCACAACATAAACATAAGAAACCGCAACAAAACAACGCTGACTCCCTAAATGTGTCTCTCCCCCCTCCCCCCCCCCCAGGGTCGGGAGCGTTCCTCCCCGGACCACCGGAGGTTCTCCATGCTGGACCCCTCCACCTTGGACTCTGAGGTGACGCGGCTGCGCCAGAGGCTGCTCAGCACAGAGGACGCCCTGAGGAACGCCATGGAGCACAACCAGCACGTGGACCAGCTGGTGCAGGCTATGGGCAGGCACCCCGACAAAAGCCCCGTAAGACATTGATGTGGCAGTAATACCAGTGGTGCCTCATATGACGTGACCCAAGATAAGCTAGGGTATTAAGGACCAGCTCCAATAGTACACAGATCTGATGCTAAAAGAGGGAGCTATACAAAACCATTGGTATTATCCACTTTTGTTTTTAATGCAAATACTTAGTTGCATTAACTCCTAGTCCTTGTTTTTGTTTATTGTCCGAAACTTAAATAGTGCTGGTATTTTATCAGCAGGGAAAATTTATTCTTTATACAAATTTTATGGAGTTGGGTTATAACTGCTCCAGTGTCCATTCTAACATATATGTTTTGTTTGCTTCAATTATTTCCAGGTTCATGGGGCAAATTCAGCTAATGGCATTCATCAGCAAGAGGCCGACCTCACCCAAGATGTTTGTATTTCTTTATTATTGTCCTTTATCATGGCTGTTAGTAATACATGATTACATTTATACAGAGTGGCTACCTCTTACATCACTCTTTCTTTCCCAGGAACATGCCAGGATGAGAGAAGCTTGAATGGGTCACACAGAGGTACATTTCCAACATGAGAAAATAAAGACAATTTGACGTTCACCCTAATGCTATGAAGGACTCCTGAAGAACTTTTCTTCCGTTTGCAGTTAATACCAAAACAATGATCCTTCTAAACTGATTTTATTTGTTACCGGAAACACCTATTAGCCAATCGCAGACAGAGTCAGCTCAATGTACTATGAAATGTGGATGGCAAATGGACTTCAAAGTGACATGGTATTATCGTTTCAAAATAAAAAATTGGGATGGGATAGTTTGTGATGGACAGCTTGGATCCAGGTGTTTCCTAGGAAAACCAACCCCAAACTCCTGAATCTTGACTCTTGTATCCTGAGTTGGTGGACATTTGGTGGACAACGACTGAGAAGAACCCAAGGGGTCCGATGCACCCTGCCTCTTTTATTTATTGCTCATACTTTGCTACTATGCCTTGTAACAATGCTCTGTCAAGTCAGTGGTGTTTGGCCAGCGAGACCCCCCCCCCCCCCAACAAGTGGCTTAATCTGAGGACTGAAAATAAATGGATGTTAATTAAATTGAGAGCCCTGCTGTGTTTCCAATGTCCACTTGTGTCAATGGAATGACTAACAAGTCGTTTTGTAATGAAGCGTTCCATAAAAACTCAATCTACTACCATTATACCTCTTGCCTCCAGTGATGTTCTCCTTCTTTCCCTGTGTTCCTGTGCATATGACTCCTTCCATAGCTCCTTGTGTGATTAAATGTGATGCTGAACATTGTGCACATCAAGGCCTTTCTTTTGCGGTAGAGATACAAAAGGGCTTAAAGTAGAAGGAAAACAATGGGAGTTCTTCACCTTGGCTATTATTTTCCAAAATGCTACCAAAATCTAAATACTGTAAGTCTTCCAAATATTGTAAATTCCAAATCACCGCTAATAGGATCAACTAGGATGTAGGCGACGGACACTCGGAGGTCCTTCTGTGAGCCAGTGTTACATGGACACAAATTCTTATCAGTATTGGGGGGGTCAGGTAATGTTCTTGTTTTTCATGGAATACTTTATAAGATATTCTCCAATGGAAGATTTATACCCTTGATTATTGCTGCAACGGTTTCAGAGATTGAGTCATTAAATATTAACAATGTGGGCAAAGCGTTGTGGTGTTTTATTTCACTGATTTTGTCAGTGCATTATTTTTCTCAAACTTTATTTTAAGTAAAGCCCAGTCATATTTCAATTAAAAATATATAAATTAACATTTGTTTCATTAATAACGTTCCTTATTTTTTAGACATCAAATGAGGAGTAATAAAGTGTCGGTAGTCAGTGTCCAGGGTAGCAAAATCGGGAAAAGTGACAATTAATCACAAACAATACAAATATATATATATATATTTTTTTTTAACAAACCACTATAAAAGTAAAAGTTTTTCGATAATCACATTTGTTTACCAGGTCCTTCCACTCCACAACAGATGGGCTTTAGCTTGTTAGATGATTTTTATTAGGATTTATAGCGTCTACATTGAGCAAGGTGTAACAACGTATAATTAAGTAATGGTCGGTGTTCCAAACCCTAATTCATATACACAAAGCACAATTAAAGTTGTTCCCCTTTAAGTGTGTAAAGCACATTTGCCAGAGTTTTACATCTCACTTAACAGGAAAATACATAATTCTTCCCTCCCCAACTGTAACCTTTGGACTGTTTGTTGTAATTTCCCCCTTACTATACACAGAGGTACACGTATTCCCCCAGTCAGTACATGGCTTTCAGGAGACCTCTACTGGGAGGGTTTTGAAATGCAAATAAAGGTTTTCGTAATGATCAATTCATTGTGGGTCTTCGGCAAAGAAACGGAATAGGACAGAGGCAAGTAATATGAGATTGGATGTTGAATTATAGCTTAAAAAATGTTGGAACATGTAGGCCTACTTGATGACATTATAAATATCCTTACTATGCATGACAAAAATTGGTTAATTAAGTTGAAGTGATATTGTGTAGGGATCTATGTTAATTCAACGTTAGTATAATCTGAAGTTCATAATTAGCCATTCAGTAAAATACATTTCTAGCAATCAAGTGATACATTCAGAGAATGCGGGAATGGGATCAGGATCTAAAGAATATTGATCCACCACTATAATATTTTTTTAGTAAATAGAAATAAGTAATTTATTACACATTTATGCAACAATCAGAGTCAAAGGCTTTTCTGCTTCTCACAAATCATCATTGACCATAGTGTCAGACGATTAGACGAACACTGTATCGCCCTCGCCTATATTAGAGCTAAACAGTTTAAAATATATATTCATGATTTCATTTTTGTATGTATTTTTTGTATGCATCTATACATACATACATTCAAAGGTCTAATCTTTAAAGGCTTGCTTTTTACTTTTTTCGATTACCTTACATAAAGATACTGATTAGTATTTTGCATGGCTTTATAAAAATATGAGAGACAGAAAAAGAAAGAAAGTGAGAGAAAGAAAGAGAGGGAGAGAGAGAGAGAGAGAGAGAGAGAGAGAGAGAGAGAGAGAGAGAGAGAGCGAGCGTGTGTTATTTTGAGACTATAGAGACAAGAATTTACACACTATTAGTTGACAAAATACTTCACTATTTCACACTTTAGTTTGATACCTCAATAGGTCCTCATGTTTATACCCCACTATTTTTGTTTATAACAAAAACGAATGCGACGCGGTCGCAGTGCGTGCTAAAAGGTAAACGCCACACAATCATAATAAACATGTTTTTTTAAATATATATATATATATAAAGGTCAAGTTAAATGTGAGCTTTGTTAATTACATCAGGTCTTCAACCCATTCCAGGTAAATTCCCCCCATTGTTTTTCCCTTCCAGAGGTTCCCTAATCCTATATGTAAATCGCAGCCAATAGATGATGTTGTTGAGTTGGGCTGGGATTAGCAAAAGCGAATGAGTTTCAATTTTACTGGATTACAGAACAAAGAAAGGGGAAAGGATAGACTGCTGCTGTTTCAAAAAAAGAAACTGAAATTTACAAATAAACAAACTGGCCTGTGACCGAGTGTGTTGTTGTGATGCCTCAGATTACGGTGTTTGAGCGGACGGCGGCGGTACATTGTAGATGGGAATAGTGAGCGTTTCTGATGGATTAAAACGGGGAATAAACCTATTCCGGGATTGACAGTAGCGACGGAGATATTGAATCGTTAATTGAGGTAAGGTTTTTAAGAATTCATTATGTCAACCAACATGCCAATAGTATGTCTTTGTGGAGCACGTGACTTTTCACGGTTGTTCATTTTGAAATTACAGATTATAACCCAATTCGACAGCGGGGAGGAGATGAAAGCGGAGTGCTAACGTCTGCTAGCATGGTGGCTAACGCAAAGAGGGGGCTAACCAGTTAAGATGGCTAGTTAGATAAACGTTCTGAGGAGCCCGTTAATTAGCCTCCGTGATTAAACACGCATACTAATTATCGGTATGACAATGTTCATGACTTTTGCCACCACGCACTGTCCGTTTGACCCCTCGCCAGTGGACCGACCGGCAATACTATGTTTTGTTTGGAATTCATTTGTCTGTCATGGAAGCTAGCTTTAGCTCGTTTAGCTTTGCGGTACAGCTCCGATAGGTAGCGTTATTATCCATGCATGGCTGAACCGCTGGTACAACAAAGCTGGCCGTCGCTGTCATGGTGTTTGCTCATGGTGTTTGCTCTTCTTCTAACTGCGAGCTATCTGGTAGGAGAAAATAACAAATAAGCCACGACAATACTGTAAACCTCCCCTCTTTGGAAATACACAGAGCCCCATAGTAAATATAACTATCTCAGCCAATCTAGTAAGCAACACACACACACACACACACACACACACACACACACACACACACACACACACACACACACACACACACA
>JAOPJL010000146.1:13237873-13249413 GCA_027123545.1 Trisopterus esmarkii | reverse complement strand
AATAGTCCCGGTACTATTTGGGTACTAATGGTTCCTGCTGTTTAGTTCCTGGAACTATTCGGTGCGAAAGGGGCTAAAGAGACAACATTTTTTTTGACCAGTGGTCCTGTCTCAGGTATTTGGCAAATTTAGAATCTCATTGATTTCTGTTGGAAGACTCATAGTTTGTTGACCAGAAACGGAAAGGTGGGCTGTTTACCTTTGGGTGTAGTCTTTTCGCTCGGTTCTCCGTCTCAACAGTAGGGCTAGAACAGAGCGAAATTACTACAACCAAATGAAAAAAGCCCCCCTCGTGCATTTTCGGTCAACAAGCAATGGGATTTACAAAATGCCAAATAAAACACGTCAGAAAACACGCCTCTATTTCTTTATGAGACTTGATTTGGAACATCAACAAACACCACTAACCTAACTCACTCGGTGAGCGAGTGGTTAGCGCACATTTCTGAAAACAAACGTTTAGGTTGTTTTAAGGACAGGTTTGTGAATGCACGTAGCCAGCCATTCTAAACCAGGCAGGAGTGATCTAAAAGAGCCAAATACCCGAGACAGGACCAATAGTCAAAATTCCGGTGTCAACCACTCTATTTCATCCTAGACAACCCAGAAAGGGGGCTCAATGTTCAAAATACTGGAATTGTCCTTTAATAGACACAATCAAGTGCAATTAAATCTGATGCGGCTGGCCTTTCGAATCAATAAAGCGCTTCCTCTCTCTTACTACTCATCATACACCCACAAAACATACGCCCCGCTGGGCACTGATACAAAACATTCGAAAAGAGATCTGCTCAATCCAAAACATTGACACAATTGTACGCCGCAACTGCCACCACATTTTATTCTCCTATTGCAAGCTCCCATTCATGTATTCGTTATTAGTTATGCAGCTTTAGCTGAACAGTTCCTAATATTTATCATGCTTATTTGTATTTTTACTATTCATCCAAAACTTCCCTCCGTCATACTTCATGCTTGAACAATAACTTAAACATTGTATACTACCGTCTTTATGTGTTGCCTATTTTTTTCTAAAAAAAAACTAAACTGTCCCTTCTTCCACAATATAAAGACCTTATAGACATAATATATGCACATCAAAATGTTGCGGCTCCTTGCAGTGATTGCTCACCCCAAATTCCAAACCCAAAATCCCTCTAAGCAATGCCGCTAATAGTTTTTGCAAGGGGCAATTTATGTTATTCAGATACACACACATTGAAATCTGGTTCAGTTTAGAAATAAAAAGCTGTTTAAAAAATAACATAATTCACTAGACTATAACTATTCTTCCCAAACTTCCATACACAGCACCTCCTTTATACCTCCGTACAATAACTCAAAATATACTTTTTTATAATTATTACACTTTCATACCAAGATCCCCAAGCAACCACTTAGAACACCCTAGAAACCACCTGGAACACCATAGCAACCATCCAGCACACAACAGCAACCCACTAGCAACCACCTAGAAGTACACACTAGTAACCATCTAGAAATGCATCTAAACAATCTTTAGAATCATACTTTTTCTAGTTCTGGACTAATCCTAGAAGAACCATGAATTGTCTGACAAAAATAAACAAATGTCATTTCATTCTCACCTTCCTTGTCTAGATTTGTGAGAGACACGCAAGATCATTCCTCAAAGGCCCCTAACAATACAAAAGTACACAAAATGAAAATAAAAGTAATAGCAATATTTGATGGGTTGTAATGAGCTCCATGTGTGTAACCCCCCTCCTCGTGACGTTTAGAGGCGCGCTGTCAATGAACATAGCCTTCACGCGTCTGGGGAATGGAAAAGCTTTGTTTCAAACTCCTTCATATGACTGTCACTATTAATAACATCTTTTAGTTGTGCAGTTCCCATGGTGATGGGTTACCCAACTCCTTGTCAAAGGGTGTCGGAAGATAGTCCAGGCTCGCAGGCATGTGGTTGGACAATGCAGCAAGTTAGCTTTACCAATCTAAATTTACGTAGAGAATCTTTATTCAATTATTTGTATGGACCAGAGACAGGTTAGTAGTGCATACAAAAAAAACTATGAAATGACTGGAACATAAAAAAGCTAACAAAATTCAGTGTACGTTTCTGTGATTTCAGTGTTTGCTTTGTGTATTGACAAGCCATTCATTGAGATCACTGGATTTGATACCATTTTAAAATGTTGTTGATATAATAGATTGATATCATGGCATTGAAGTTCTAAGCCTTGGGGTACATGTGTCATTTCATGCTCATAATAAAAGGACCTCCCTTTAATCAAGGTACTGTTTTTACTAGAATGGGATCACATGCACTTTTTCTTAACAGAATTGTAAGCAGGAATTGCACACAAACAGACAAATAAGTAACAATTCAACACAAGGTGATATTTAAAAAATATTTTTTGAAAATGTATGTTAACAAAGTACCTACTCTCCCTTGATGTTTTTTTCTGCTTAACACAGCAACAATATTTGTATAAAGAGCTATTTGAACATGATACCGACATCTTCGATACCGGTAAAATACCGGATGAAATTCGCCATGGGAGCAAGGAGCAACAAACTCAGGTTAGCGCTCGGGTCTGAGTGACGTCTGTGCACCACCACGCACTCACTCAGGCAGACATCAGTGAGGGAATGACACGTAGCACCACAGGTGGGTCTGTGCTACATGTGACCTGGGACGTAACAAGCCACATCGCCTACACAGTAAGTGCACTAGCAGGTTGAGGTTAAGGTAATTAGTGTCCATCTGCGATGTGTGATGTGCAGTATTCTCTTCTAACAAGCCGACAAGCCCGTCTGTGAATAGTGATCAATGCCATCGGATCATAGCTTAACGCTGAAAGAATGACGTGTTGCAATGGCTTTGATAACCTCTTTGGTCCTGTGCCTGTCAAACTTCTACTGGGGCTACTTTTGCAATTCATCCACCCACCTCATGATTAACCTATGCAAGAGAGAACTCTGTTGTGTTGCACTGTTGGGTTGGTTCTATGCCCTCGCATTAAAGACAACATGAAAACTGAACTGAGATTAAATTTTTTGGCAGGTTATTTCCTCTAAAAAACCAAAGGATTTGTGACTGTGTGACATCGAGGGTGCAAGCGACCCGGCGTTCCAACCACAGATAATATTGATTTGACCGTTTGGGGGGACCTCCAAGTATGCCCCCTGATCGCAAATCAAATCCTGATGGATCAATTAATCCTCCCTGATCTCGGCTTCGTTTAATAGCAAAATAACTCAAAACATAGTTTTACTTGGAGAGAATCAAATCAATGACATGCTATTTGGGGAATTCTTGCACATGAGACATCTTTGCATCCGTCATCGAGTCATACATTTCAAAGCCAACCATTAACCTCTCAGGAATGAATATTATCAACGTTCTTAAAAAGGCTAAGTATACTGTATATATGATAAGCTTTTTTGAGTGCATACATGCTGACTTGCTTATCCAATTGTTAACTAGTTCAAGCTCTAAATATGGTGCAATATGCGATAACAGTAATATACATATATAATTTGTCAGTACCATAGAAATGAAGCACATTATAATCCCGTGAACAATCTGCATCTTACTCCTATTAATTACCAAATGAAAAGGAAACCACATATAAATCTAGGAATATCTTTAGCAGAGCTTGTGTTCATATCAGGAAAGATACCTGACTGATAGGACTGATACCTTTTATGACTGGTAGCTTTCACAATAGTGAAAGCTAGGCCAAGATACACTGGTTTGATATTTAATGAATGCTACACTTTTAAAGATACTAATCATTCCTGGAACTGTAAAATTAATAAAACGGATAATAATAATAATAATAATAATAAATATACTCTTAATACGGAATACAAGCATATAAAGACATATAAAGAATCCCCAAAATAATGTACCTAATTTAAAAAATCACCAGAAAGTTTATATTGTGCTAGCTCTTCTGCCGCATTTGGTGTGAAATGTTGAACAGATTTAATCAGAGTTCAGAAGACAGATTTGCACCTATAAAAGCCAAGCAATCAGGTGCAAATTGGTAGTTATTTAAGGAAAAGATCTTTCTTCTTTGATCTTTCTTTCATTTATATCTTCCAGTATAATCATTCCTGCTGTACACAAAAACTTTGACAAGAATTGAATACTCGTAATGCTGTAAATTGTTATAATATAGAAACTAGAAGACGTATATGATAACAATGCAGCACTTGCAGAAAATTAAGAATTATTATTAAGAAAAAGAAAAACGATGCACAACAAACCAGGTGTGTAAAAGGAAAACAATTCAAAGTCACTGACCAAGAATGATTTCTCCATCTCTCTGGCGATATATGGCAGTGCGGGAAAACCAAACAAGCAGGAAATGTAATATTTAGGAACCCCTTAATAGTGGAGAATGTTTTATTGATTCAGTTAGGATAAAATAACAATAGAGTCTGGTATTTACTCAGAAGTGTGTATAGAGTGTTCCATCGCTGGAGGACTGGAGCAGACAGAGAGAGCACGGTGAGGCCTCTGGAGCCATTTTGCTGCTACGCTAGGCGGGCTAAGGTTAACACGCTGCTCTGAGAAGCTAATGGAATTCACCAGAGCACACCACTTAGAGGCGTGTATGGGTCAGTATTCGCTATCTGGGGACATATTATGGCATGGGGTCTGAAAAATGAATAGGGGCGGAAACCGTAAAGAGGCAGCCCATTTAGGGATCAAATGGCTGAGAGACGGGAAAGGAATAGGTGGACCACACAGAGTAGAGCAGTGCTAGTGCGCATGCTAGTTAAGTGGATGCTGTGCACGCTATATTGGAACATTGTTCTTGTGGAAGTTGCAAGGGAATAGGCTTGTGGTTTTGTGTCCAGGCCATTAAATACTAGCGCTGGCAGTAGCAAGATGCTACACAGGAGACTGCAGTGATCCTGATAGTTACTTTTAAGGAAAAAGGGCCTTTGGTATTGTGAAGCGTCGAGACCTTCCGGGCAGCCAGGAAGGTTTTGCATTTAAATGGACATAGAAAGGACAGATTAGTAATGAAACCAACCAAAGATGTCAATGTTGTTTTCGGTTCATAGCAGTTGTGCGACTTGGTGGTTAAAGGATGTTTACTTCCTATTAAAACAAATTATTTTTTTTTAAACAGCAGTTGTTGAGGAAATAAATCCCATGGATGCCTACAGCAGGCCACAGCAACCTGCTGACTCTATGGGTGCTTTTAATGTTACTTAAGTTTTTGTGGGCTTCATTGAGACTATAGAGACAAATTGGTTGTCTAGCTTTTGCCACGCTATGTACACTGTGCTGATCCACTTGTCTGAGTTCCTGAACGGGATGGCCAATAATTGGTTCCTGGAGCTAAAAAGCCTGCCACATGGCTAAACATTTCAAACATTTGGAGAAATGTGGAACAAATGTGTTCTCTCTTTTTCAACACAGGACCACCTCCCAAGGCCACTAAAAAGGCGTTCAATACAAAGTGCACCGAGTTCTGGCAAAAGCTTTTCACCGCCTGGGAAGCACTATCAAATAACTCGCTCTCATTCAGGATGATAAGATATCAAAGTGTGATTAGTGGTGTGAGTGCGGATATGTTTTCAACTCCCTAACAACTTCAACGGCTCCTTCGAGGAAAGTCTTAGTGAGGGAACAGTTTACCACGGACAGAACAAGTGGTGTGGAAAATGGTTGAGGCGTGTAAACAATGACAACATGTATCCGTGACCTGTCGAGTGAGGCAACGGTAGTTGAGCACGTTGCCAAGCAACCTTCTGCATGGTGGTAAGAAAAAGATTGATCCCAGACAAATAGATATACTGGGTATTTTATAGGTACATATTGCGGTACAGAACATATGCATCACATGCTGTGTTATGGAATCCAGACTATGCCAAGCGCCGTACATTGTGGCGCATCGGCAGGGATACGGAATCCCATCATTTCACTAATACGCCATACGTCCCCCTTGCAGCTTCGTTTTAGTCAACACCAAAGCTTGGCGGCACAACAATGTCTAGCGGAGCGGTTATTCACTGAAAAACAAAAAACAAACAAACCACAAATGCTAAAATGCTTTTTTACCTTCCAGTCCTTTCGGTGAGACAGAAAGGAAAAGGTCTCGGTGAAGGCGGCGGTGCCTTCAACTGTGACATCAGCGCGAGAGATAGCAGATAGCACGCTGACAAGTAGTGGTGTGTAGCCCAGGTTCAGTCAAACAGCTGGAGGAGTCTGCCCCACTTTGCCCTCCCAACCCCCAACACAACAGGAGCGCGGGGCCCACGCTTCTCCTGCCGTCTGCGCAGAACAGGTGGGAACAAGAGAGCGGCTGCTGGTAGGCATTACAGAATACAGCTCCCCGTTAGCTCCCACGGAGCTACTTGGAAGCAGGGCTAAAGGGACGGGTAGGGACATTAATCTTGTATGAAAACAGCATCAAACAAGCGCTGAGGTTTTTGTTTCCGCTTTAAGTGAGTGTAGATGGGGTGAGCTTCAGAAGATTGGAAGTTATATATAAGTTTGTCAGTTTAAATATGAATCATAGTTTGGGACACCACGCATACGTTACATGCAAGAGTGTGATAAAGTAGGCTTAACAAGTTGTTGAGTTAAATAAAATAATAAAAACAACCGATCACAAGGGCGCCGGGCCCACAGTCAGATCATTTATTTGACGCCCTGCTATCTTCCCAGTGTGTTCTGCCTACATTTGCTCTATTCTGCATTTTCCTCACATTTTCTAAATCCCACGCCATACATAATGGTAGCACTGATTTGATACCCTCCATCTTCAAAGACGTTAGCTAATGAGGCACCTCCATAGAGCAGCAGCAGCTGACTGCTTCATTTTGGAAAAGAAAGGTATGGGAGGTGGTGAGGAGTAAATTCATTTTATCAGTTTGGACTGTGGGCCTTTTTTGCCTAGCTGCCATCTTGGTTCTCAACTTTTAGCATATAGAACCAAGATGGCCGAAGCTGAGAGAGAGAAGCACACTACTTTGGAATATACACTTTCTAGTGGATGGGAATGGTTTAATGCACATTGGGTATGCATACAAATTAAGTATCAAATTAAGTAGTGTGTCTAAGCCCTGTTATTGAACAACCATGACCTAATGAATATCCATATATCTTTCAAATGCTATGCATTATTATAATTTGAATTGCACTTCTAGTCATGTAGATTCCTTTCAATAATTTCTTTAACTAATGACCCCTGAAAAGGCCTATCATTTTTGGCAGTACCCATCTTCTAATTACCACCTGACACACCAGCAACATCGAGTGACAATTAGCATAATTGAGACATAGCTTCAAATCCTGTAAGAAAACATCTGATTGCTCACATTTGGCTCGAAAATCAAACACGAACAACATCTTTCAACAGTATCTCATACATTCAACTTCAGTGAAGGAGGAGAAAAGGAAAGGAGCAAAGGGAACAGATTTGATTTGATATAGTTATTGATCCCATGGGGAAATTCAACCCCTACATTTAGCCCATCCTATCTTGGAGCCAGGAGTGGTGGGCTGACACAGGGTGGCACCGGGAACACACTCCAGATGTAGTGCCTTGCTTAAGGGCAGGACTGTTAACTTGATTGTTTTTTGCGATACAGAGATACAGAGGTTGGAATCTAAAACCACCAGGGGAAATAAAGGCACGCTGTTTCATCTGCAACCACTGGAAGCTCACGTAAAAGATTAGTCCATGAGGCAGCAAGGTTTTTATACTAAAAGCCTACCCTTCACATAAAGTGGACCCAATGTCAAGAGTCTTTGCCACAAAGAAAGAAGAAAAAATGGATTCTTAAAGTGCCAAATACACCGGCAGCGAAGGGCGCGTGTCAGACCAACCGCTCCCATTATTTCCTACGTTCAACCCCACACCGGCGGCGGCTAGACGCACGCCAGCACTCGTCGGCGTGCCGCCCCGCGATCCTTCACGCTACTGTCCTGTTGCATAGCGTCACTGCCCCTGAAAAAGCCTTTGTTTTTTTTAAAGCTGTTTTGTACATCCCGGCTTGATACAAGGTCCTTTACATATGGAGATTGTTGATGCAGTAAATGAATAATTCCACAATGCAAAAAACATTAGCAATGACAGTAAACAAAGTGACCGACATTACATAAAGTGACTATGAATTAAACTGACTATCATTGTATGCACAAATGGAGGATCATGTGCATCAGTCCCACATATTTAGTCATAAAACAACTGGTATAACGTTATGGTAGCCTGCCAATGATGTACGGTTGATCTGCTGCTTTTAATACGTAATCTCAACCGCGCTGCAGTGCAATGCTTCCTATTGGTGCTAGGGGCGGCATTTAACGCACGGAAAAAGCGCGGTGTCGGTGTGTTTTCGGCTTAACACTATAGGAACAGGCACTAATTGTTGAAAAGAAGTGGAATTACTCAATGGGTAGAATGCGGTGCATAAGTCAAGTTAAAATTGAAGAAAAAGAGAATGTCGGAAGGTGCTAGTGTGAGAGAGATTGAGGATATGTTTCTAATAGGCCTCCAGACATAATGCGGCAACATTCAATAGAACACTTCTTAAAAGATAAATGGGAAAATCCCTTGGCAAAGTATCTTGTTTAATTTCCCCAACAAACAAACACAAACACACAATATACCTTCTACTGTAAAGCCATGTGCTGACGTTCGATGGCTTTATCCCTGTATGCAGTTTTAAATGCAGAAATAAGCACATTCTTGCTTGTTCTCATTATAAACCATCGGTGAAATTGATGGTTTCAACTTTGCCGTTGACTCTCAGGCCCCAAATCCTGTTCACACATCACCCTTTTAAGATGCACCTGTCCGTTCTCAATAGAGCGACGGACCCTTTGTGTCGTCGCTTAGTTCCTAAACTAAACCTGTCTCCTCATTATTGTCACCGACAAACATATAGTCACCCTTCCTCACACACCTCCGCATCTTTAGTGTTTGAGCAGAGGTGCTTGTTTGAATGCCAAGACGTTCAGACGCCAGACTCCTAATTAAGGCTGCAAATCTCTCTGACCAATTTCAAAGTGCCATCCCACACAGACCTGTTCACAAAGTGTTTCGATGCTGCTTAATTCTTGAGCACATGCAAAGATATTTGACTGACTTTATTTAGATATAACCAGGCTATGGAAGAAAAAGCATCATATTCTTCCGGTTCTACAGATGAGGTTGGTGGAGCTCTGCCTTCCAACTGCTTTCCCCTGGAAATGTGTTTACCCTTTATCTTCATACATCTTTGAAGCCCTAATCTCACCCGTTTCCAAGCTGTCTGTCAATGTTCCTGACAGCATAATAATGAAACACATCCATCCCCAAATATGCAGAATGTTGGGGTTTGTTTTGCACTTCCTGTCTGTGTGCCGGGAGCGATACCAGAGTTGGTTCTTACTAAATGACTGTTCCCAGAGGGACCGGCCTACGCCATCGACACATCACGATCTCCCACCCACCGCTGTAGGCTGTGGAGGACCCCTGGCACACACACTCTCAGCCACTCCTACGCCTTCCCAAGTCAACCAAATTAGCATTCTTCCAATTTGTGGGGACGGTCCCTGTTGTTGCTGTTGCATCCCCGCTCTCGTGTGTGCGTCTGCATGCCTATCTGTGCCGGAGATGTGTGCTTCTGTGGATTTATATCCATTGGAAGAAAGAGGGGAGTCGCTCATCTTTTGGAGAACACAAGACCATTGATGCGGGTTAGACTGCAGAAGCCTTTTATCATAATAAATGGTCCATTCAATGTGGTTGCTTTCATGTGAATAACTTCGATATCAACGGATATGTGTCATTCTGACAATTAAAAAATATCCTCCTTAATTCAATTAAGTTGTATTCTATGTAAAAATATTTCATAATACTTTCCAATATTTTTAAATTGCATATTGTTTCTTGTTTAGTTTATTATTGAGTAGCACACAGATCGTTAAAATGTTTTGATACACACATTGTGTGTAGAAATATTTTGAGCAAAAGCCAGTGATGACAACCATAAGCTGGTTTTGATGACTAATTTCTGTGTTATAATATACTTCTTCACAAGAAGAGTATGATGCTACCTGCTCATGAATAGATGTTTTAATAAATTATTCCATTAGCAAACCTGTTAAGCCCAATGGGGACACTAAGCGTTGTCTTGTTGATGTGAAAATGCCTTTCATCACACCTAGAATCATTTAATAATATTGTGTGTTTAAAACACATCAACACAAAAGCTAATTAATCGCCTCTGTTGAGTTTCCTCTGTGCATGCGCTAGGTTTAAATTACGCTTTTACATTGCACAAAGATACATCTGTCGCATAATCCATGATCACAATAAGGATTGCTCTATTGGGTATTAATGCTAAAATATGAAAATTGAGAGTACTGCCCGCTAGACAACCAATGAACTGTGAAAAAATAAAAAACGACAGTGTTTGGCTTTCACACTTAAAAGGCTTTGCATATATATGCAGCTCTCATTGTTGATACCCAGCGGCATTGCACCATTCAAATCGGTACTCAATGTGGATGAGCAAGGAACAGACCACCTTTGTAAAGGAGGCCCTATAAATTACCTTATACTTGAGTAAAGACATTGAATATGTGCTGTAGTTTTGAACGTCCCTCTGGGGATGATTTAAATAGCCATCTAATCTAACCTCCGATAGGTGATGTGATTTGCAACCAAAACCTAAAGGAAAACAGACATTAATTACATTACGAAAGAAAAAAGCGATCCCGCATGATCCATCATATAATGACAGATCACAAAGTATTAAACGCATAAAGAGCGGCTAAATCAAAGTTATGTGGGTCAGAATGACAAATTCATTCTTTCATTTTAATGAACGGGAAGAGAATTACATTGACAAAACGTGATTGTGATATCAAATTAAAACACGGGCCACACACCAAGAAACCAAGAAAGTCAAACACAAAAATGGCTCTTCTTCCTATCAACCCATCAGTCCTCATGGAAACGACAGCGACTTGCAATGAATTCCGGTCAGGATACATGGTGTTTAAGCGCAGGTATAGGGCTAGGCATATTAGCATCAGGCAGGGAACCATCACCACAGCAGACCTTCCCCAGGAACAGAAATCCGACTTGATGATTACAATGATTAAAAACATGCATGCGTCTCGCTAGTGTTGTGCCAATCATGCACACGTTGTCGTGTTCCTCATACATACACAGAGGAGTACTGGCCTGCTAACTGGCCGGGGTTATTGCTTTATTGGGGCTGATCCCCAACCAGCTAGAGCCACTTGCCTGCTGCTCACGCCATCCGGTGTGACTGGCATGAAGAGCGCTGTGGACGGGGTATGTGGCAGACGAGGTGAACTTTGTTCGTACTCACACAACAGAGCGATGCTCCCAGTTTGGTAATGGGGAGGGGGGGGGGGGGGATTATATAGCATAAGGAGAGCAAATGCCAAACTCAGTCACTCAGACACAGACAGCTCCCTGAGTATGCAAGCGTATCAAAGTGTGTGTGTGTGTGTGTGTGTGTGTGTGTGTGTGTGTGTGTGTGTGTGTGTGTGTGTGTGTGTGTGTGTG
>JAOPJL010000146.1:13133162-13147772 GCA_027123545.1 Trisopterus esmarkii | reverse complement strand
TGGCCTCAAGTTATAGAGTCTCCTGTTGTCTCCTTTTTTCACACACTTTCCCGAGGGCCACAGAATGTCCTTGATATAAGGAAAAAAAAGCATTGAATATCAATATTAGCGTTCCATTGAAATATTGTCAATCTCCAGCCTTTAGAAGAAGACTAATCTGAAAGTCATTTAACTTTTTTTCGAACAAGCAATTTTTTTTGAAGGCCAATATTGGCAAACTAAAACCACAGCTGTGCGTTTATTTTTAGACCTTCAATAACCTTTTAAATTAGTGCTATAGTTACAGGTACAATGCATAATAACAAATCAAGCTGTTAAGAACTCTACTCTGCGTGCATGGTGATGTTTCCAAGCAACTCTAAACAAGAATGCACAGTTATTGTATTTAGTAAAAGGCCTATTGCACAACTTGAGACATTCGTGCAAGGGATATTCAACCAACTTAGTCTAGACCCCCTTGATATATTCTATATATAGACAGGACAGTTCTATTTCACATTGGTGATATCAGGACTGATCTCCTTTGCTTCTAGCAAAGCGCTACTATCTGCCGTATCTGGATTTGGATGGCCGTGCCTTGGCGGGCATTTCATCTCACATCTCTACATCTCTTACGGGCGGGCGCTCATGTCCTTTGTCCTGCGAGGCGTTGTGTGCCTGTTGAGGTGGGATCCGATCCGGTGCCTTTACATTTGTTGGATTTAGGGATGCAGAATGAAAACTGAAAATGTTGAGGATTGAGTCCCACCTTTAGGTATATCATGAACTGATACGAGTGCTCTGAATAATAGATGTGGTATTAGGTAATCACAAGGGATTTTGAACCACAGATTTGATAAATTAAAGAAATATACAAAATAAAGTAAAAATAAAGTAAAACCAGCAATCCAGAGATTTGCTGGTACATTTTGCAAGTAATAAAACATTAAATGCTTAACTAAAGAGAATCATACATAACATTATGGAAAATATATATACCCATAACCTAATATATAAGTTGAGAGCTCAAAATGTAATGCTGCATACTTAAAAGTATTCACTAATAATGACTCAACTAAAATGATCCATTCTCTGGGGAAGACCAATACAAACGTGCAGGAGAAGGAATAAGCAGTTACCAAAAGAGTTCATATTCAATATGTATATGTCTTATTTAATGTACCAACAGAGAAATAAATATAAAAAGGCACTTTCCTCTGAATGCCTGTGCAGTAATGTGTACAACATCTATGCTAACAGGAAAGTTTCGATTGAGAAAAGTACCAACTATTACCGAGTAAAAAAAAAAGAGCAGTAATACCAGTATTTAACAACCCTGTTTCAACACCGATTCTCCTGGCGTGGTCAAACCAACATGTGACAACAGCCATACAGAAACTAAACATAGTACCTGCTTTCTAGACACAGCTCAACCCTAACCCTACGTGAGAATATATGCACTGTTTCTGTATGTACAAAGATTTGTACATACATTTGTACAACATTTTTCAGAAGAAGATTCACAAAATCATCATCATTCCCCTCATGTAGACTGTGGGGAATAGTACATTTGCATGATTGAGACAATCATGGTCCAAGTTTCTCTTTAAGGGCCAATTCAAATGGGTACACTGCAATATTCATAAAGTAGAAACAAGCATAAGGTAAGGAAGGATGAAGAGGAAGAATGAAAAGAAAAACACTGTAGGAGATCGAATGAAAAGTTGAAGGAACAAAATAAAGCAGAGGAGAGCCTCTATAGAAACATCAGTTAGCCGTCTATGACATTGTTTTCCCCTTTGCCCAAGATCAGCAGCCGAGGAAAAGCAGAGCCGTTTCAAGCATCCCACCGGGAGAGGCCGTAAACAGATCCAAGCCGGCAGCACGGGAGTCCTCACCATCCCCAGAACCCAAATAAATGACCAGCGAGCACGACGTAACTGACAAGACGCCATAAACCAATGTGGCTGCCCCTTCCCAGTGTCGGTTATTACTGTGAGGACAGTCAGTCATTGGAGCCGTTGCCGGGTCCCTAACGCAACGTGGCAACTGACACATTCTATTGTCATTAGGGCCTTCTGATACACAACAGATTGACTTAGGCGAGGATTATTCGGTGAGGGCATTCTCAACGGGATGCCCACGGTGAACCTCCACGCAGCGTTCCAGGAACAACCAACGGTTGAAGGCTTTGACGGTTGAGGTTCATCTAATTGCGATCTTTCGGCTAAATGTTCACTCTCTCATGCATAAAATAAACACGGGGGCGGTGATTTCGTAACCTCCGATGATCTTTTCAATCATGATGAGTGTTGGCGAGGAGTGCTCTGTGAAACGATCCTCTGCTCTGAGAAAATCCTGTCAAAATTGTATAGTAATTACATGTACACTTTGAATTTCACATAAAGTATTAATCCACTTCTTCTCAGAGCATCCCATTCCAACAGTGATGCTCCGGGCATGTTTATTGATTCAGCACATAATTATGCACAGTTTTATGATGACCGCTCAGTAATGCCTCTTAAAAAGTACCCAGTGTGAATCAACTGTATTGTTATTCATTGCATTGTTAAATGTCCTTTAACAGGGTCCATCCGCAATTCCCCCGAGGGTCACGGGAGAGCTACTGTGTGTTTATCATCGTGCCAGTGTTGTTTGTCGCCAGGGTGAGGCTGGTCCCCCCCCCCCCGCAGGTCCTCCTCCTTATCTCGGTAGGACTGCTTGATCGATGAATGCCCAATAAACTCATCTCTCTGCAGCATTGACCCCATTTCTTCTCTTCGAGGGCCCAATCAGGAAACGCAGGCACGGCCAAAGCAATTCACCAGACAAAAGCAAACAGGGGCCGCGGTTGCCATGGCGCAGAAGCAAAAACACATCTTTGGCCGGGAACTGGCTGTTCCATTATGGGAAAAAAAAAAGGGAGCCAAAATGATGTGTCAGGGCAAGGCGGTCCCCAGCGGGACCCTAAGCTCGAAAGAATTATGTATTCGTAGCCTAGTGTAACTGCGTTGAAGTTACTGTTGGTGCGTGCCAAACAACCTATTTTCAGACATTTCAGAATGGTGTTACACCATCAAAATGTTTCCCACCTTCCGATTTAACTCACAGAACTCCCTCATTACTGGCATAATGGGAGAAGAACCAACCATGGTTGATGTTCGACCATTTCGTTATCAGCAGCATAACACAGAGGCAATATCAAAATAATCAAATGTGTTAATGAGTACATTTTTGGCCCTGGCGAATTTGTCGCCAGCAGGTATCTCAGAAACAGGTCTAAGTCTCTACTCCAAGGTATTCCAAAGTAAGTCTGAAGATGCAGGTGTTCCCTTTCTGAAAGAACAACTAAACCTCCTGTGACAGGTCATTACGATACAAATTTCTGATTGGATTAGATCAGCGGCAGATGGTGTGAGAGGCAAGAACTGGAATGTGCGTGGTCGCTGAAAACTCTGCTCAAGTAGTTCTACAGACTTGAGTGCATAGAACACATGTATGAAATGTTACAATATCTGTAATGAACACACCTGCACCTACCACAATCTAGTCTACAGATATGTGCATCGTTTTCCAAACCATGCGAATTCCTCAATTGGCGTGTCATTGAATGATCTATAATTAGCATTAAAGTCTGCTATTTCCTCCGTAATGGGATGGTTTTCCTCCGCGTGCATTGTCGTAATCTGTGGTAAATCAGCAAGAAGCCTCCAGGCGCCCTCCCAATCACTTTGCCAGGCACAATGTAGAGCTTTCCCAAAATGTATTTGTATCCTCCGATCATTAACAGTAACTTGAGCCTCTGTGAACACTTGATGCACAATACACAAGCGCCTGTTGCACGACTGAACAGGCGGCTGGAGGCTGGATAGGCGGTTATTATCGGATTGAGCTGAATGGATTTGCGATACAGTACAAACACGTTGGAGGGGGGTATGACACATATACCCGGTGTGTGGTCACCCCACACGCTCTTACACATTCCACCCATGAATGGCATCCCTCTTTGCTTTTACCTGTCTAATCTGCCAGTCAGACACCGGTGTTCTGCAGTTATGAGTGTTGCTCTCATAATACTTAACATACATCATCAGCGCACCATTGTGTTAAAGCAATTAAAAGTTTTCTGTACGGAGACGCCGTTGGACGCAGAGGATCATTCACTGATAACATAACATCAAGAACACTGTATCTCCGGAATTGCCGCGCTGATCACTCTGCAACGCTGAGTTATAGTTAGAGGACTAAAAATGATCGATGGGGATCATGGGTCATGATGCTTGCCATGCAATATTGTTTATGAGGAAGCGTGACAAATGATTGAGGGTGTTGGCATTGTTTGCCGTGATTGTAGTTTTCATAAATATAGGCATATGGTTGAGTGGTCTGAGCATATTGGAGTGGCAGGCGTGCTGGCGCCTGTCTGGGTGTTAATTGTCAGTTTGGTGTGCAGCCTTTCAAGGGCATCAGGTGCCCATGACACAACATGCCGGTTTCAAAATACTGCCAAAAAAGAACATTGTATAACTTACAGGCTTTTCCGTCTAGAAGCCAAGCAAAGATGTAGTATCACTCATTTAGGAACCCCATCCTCCCAATGGCATGTCCCACTGTTACGCAAGCACAATTTTCTCGACACGACAATTTGACTATTAAAAGAGAGAAAAATGTAAGAAATGCACTCTGAATCGTAAATTGAGCATGATATGTCATCAAAGACTGAAATACTGGCCTCTCTGACAACTACACTACAGCCAGTTAGTTCTCCTTTCAAGTTTCTGTTCCGTGTCCAAACGTTTGTGTTTTGATATTGACTCTGGGCTTTTTGATATGATCATGAAATACATCGGGGGACAAGAGAAAAAATGTCTGTCAATATTTATTTTCCTATCGCCATTTTATTTGTGGCAGTATATAACATCATCCTGACCATGCTTTACGTTCACTACACGTGCTTGACAAAAACAAAAACAAACCACAACAGTCCGAGACAGAACAATGGTCAAAAGATCCGATCTACAATCAACAGAAGTGATGAAAATTAAAGCCAGACTTTGCACCTAAATATGAATATATGGAGCTCGTTCAGCCATTGGTTTGATGATGTCTTGATGATTTGATGATGTCATCCGAGGGAGGGTGGGGCTTCTCAGTATGACGCTACCGTGGATGTGGAGCTTCGTCTGCATTTTGATGTCTGTCTATCAAAGACTAACTTGAACCTTGAGTTTCTTCATATTTGTTTTTGATATGTTATGTTGATGTTGTACTTACTTCGTTCACTGACTGCAGTATTAGAGATTTCTGAAACTAGAAAGAGTGTTGATTACTTTTAGATTTTCATTTTTCTCACGTTGCTTCATAATAAGAGAAAAGAGAAAGCGCCTTTCATTTGTATTCACAAACGGCGTGATGATGAAAAAGCATTTGATAGTGATTAAAGCGATTAAATATTCTCCTATTTGGCAACACAGAGTACCGTGTGTTGCCGAACATGAAACAATGATTGCATGAAATTGCTACTTGTTATCAAGCTAATAGTCACAAAACACAGCATGCTACAGCCATGGGAGCATGCAAGTTAACTGGATCTACTGAGATGGTTCTAGATCCCATCAGACCTTCAAAGCTTTAATTCTAAAATAATTGCCATGACTAGAGCCACGCTTAAACATGGGTAAACCTTGGAGTTGTGTTTGAAAGATGGAGACAGCTTTGAGCTAGGAAGGATTTCAAGACGGATGCCACATTATAATTTACAAACAATAAATAATTTTACAAACGTATACATTAGCTGATCGACGTACAGTGTAGGACTCGTAGCTGCCGGTCTATTTCAGAATAGAAAAATTGTGCTTCAAAATATAATGTTGCTCTTGGCTCATCTTGAGCTGGTGTTCCTTCAGTGTCCTCCTTGCTAACCGCGTCAACGTATAGTCTGGTGAGGAGAGGGCAGGCGGAGACAACGCTCTCCAATAATGCGAATTTGGACTGCGCTACCCATTTTAAAACAAATTTTCAAAGTTACATATTGTAACTTTAAAACGACTAAATGTCGTTCTATCAACGATTCAAATTTTCTGCATCACCCCTATATATATATATAGGAATTTTGGGAATCCAATTAAGATCAAACTCAGTTTTTCAATATGCACGCTACTTACTTTGATTATTAATGTGTGCCATTGGAGGAAATCTTAAAACATGTAGCTATCCATTACACTACTCTAATGTGAAACCATGATACAAAGAACTGTGACGGATAAAGTAAAGAATGTCAATGTGTGTCAGTGGCCTGGGTAGAGATCACCATGTAAAAAGAAAGTAACATTTAGTGCTTTCAAGATTGAACAGTGATATTATCACATTTAAAATAGGGAATAGGGACTTTGGCAATTTGACATCAGTTATAACTGTCAGAGACTGCCACAAAGCGGGTTATGAAAAAGCAATTTCCTATAAGTTGGCTGCATGGGGATCCTAGACAAAGGAGGTGCGGAAATTATTTTTTTATTAAATACTTTTAATACA
The DNA here is from genome assembly GCA_027123545.1 of Trisopterus esmarkii. NCBI lineage: Eukaryota > Metazoa > Chordata > Actinopteri > Gadiformes > Gadidae > Trisopterus > Trisopterus esmarkii. The sequence goes on along the minus strand of JAOPJL010000146.1, from coordinate 13,141,262 downwards.
AGATGAATACTCTATGACACAATATTGATGGCCCTAGCAAGCAAAAAAAATAAAAATCAGATTTTAGATTAACATCTCAGGTCTGTGTGCCAAGCTCACACAGATTTGAGCGTGGCACACGCACTGTCAATTGAATAGTCAAGTGAGAGAGTCCAAACATTAAAGTTTAACGTTTATTTAGACCAATCATGTCCCTGGGGGGCTGGAATCTGTGGGCGTGCGTTACACAGACCGGTTCTTGGCTGGATGAAGCTAATTGGCTGAGCCACAACAAATGAGAAACGACTGACAATCAATGGCAAATCGGTCGAAAAGATCCATCTGTTGATTTGCTGTCATGGCTTCGAACTTTCAGAAAAGAAAATGAACAAATTACTACTAAAAAAGCTTGCGCAACCAGACTACACTCATGCTTCAGAAGACTAAGAGGGACCTTATGGTATCGATGCCAAGGCAGTGCCCACCGATTGCAAGACTCTTGTACAGCACTATCTCTAAAGTGCTGCCTCAGCTGAACATATTGGAAGTATAATTAAAAGTATGACATTCAAAACGCACAAACGCACTCAACTTTTCCCGTTGCCAGTGGGAAGACAAGCTAAAGATGATGAATGCTCTGAAAAGCTAAGAGGCAAGGGGTGGGCTAGAGGTACACAATAATTAGAATAAATATAATAAATATAGATTTGAGTTTGTATCTGCATTTGTATTGCACATGAGCATTTCACACTGGAGGTGAAAGTTTTTGGTGGCGCAGGAACAACAGTGGCATCTGTTTTTTATGACTAAATTAAATTAAACTGCAATAACAGGCCTTCACTCAAGCTTGGAGGTCTGTCTAAATGTATCCAAACAAAAGCAGTGAACCTACAGGGGTGTTCAAACACAGAACAGGGAAAATGCTTTGAAGGTATTCCCAAGTATGAAAGGACAAAGCTGTGTAAATTCAAAAAAGCAATCAAACAGCCAACATGCTAGCCTCCAGTGGCATAATTGACGACGTGGTGGACCCAGTGCTGTCATCTTATCATGTCAAACAAAGACTACATTTATAGTCCGACCTACTGCTTAAGCAAAATGTAAAGGCGAGGCGGTGTGCCATGGCCTTTAGTCAGCGTTTGGCCGCCCCATCACTGCAGACGGACAGTTGGCCGACTGCTCGCAAGAGCTTCAAAATGTCAGAGGTGTGCGACACGCGACAAATCAGCGTATGAACCATGCTCGCATGGCGTGTCATGACTAAGCCCTGCTGTCGTTAGCGCTGGCTCATGCAGTTCACGCATGGTGACTATAAATATGCTAAATATGATTTTACTAACTCTCCCGCGTGGCCATCAAAAAGACTAGTCACAACAAAACGCAAAACAGGGCCCTTATATTGACAGCTATGCACTTTTCCAAGTCTGCCAGGGGAATGAGAAAAATACAGCGTGCACTCCAAGACAGGAGGAAAGGCGGTGGCAGTAACTTTTGAGGGTATACTGGGGCATTTCAGTTCCCAACCTCAGGGTAAAGTTACATGGATGGGGGGTGGGGGTGACAAAGAGGGGAAACAAAATAAGGTAAATTCTGGCTTCAGGAACCCGCAGGGATCAATGAGAGATAGTTTCTACCCGGGAAGAGCACAATAAGCTGTAACTCAAACCCGGGATCAGGACCGCCTTGGTCCCAGAAGTGGATCCGGTATTGCTTGCCCTGACACTAAATCAAACACACTCAACCTGCGTCAGGCAGACAGCCATCACCCCCACACACCTCAATCTCTCTTCCCCCCTAACCCTGCTGACTGACACTCAATAGGTTAAGGCTCACTATGCATGTGTGCGGTGTCTGTCGTGTGTGCCTGTGTAGGTGTGTGTATGCGTGTGTGCCTGTGTGCGTGCATGTTGAGGTGTGTCTTTGTAGGTGTGTGTGTGTGTGTGTGTGTTGAAGTGTGCCTGTGTAGGTGTATGTGTGTGTTGAAGTGTGCCTGTGTGCGTGTTGAGGTGTGTGTGTGTGTGTGTAGGTGTGTGTATGTTGAGGTGTGTGTGTTTGTGTGTCTTGAGGTGTGTGTGTGTTGAGGTGTATCTGAAGGTGTGTGCGCGTGAGGTGTGTCTGAAGGTGTGCGCGTGTATGGTGTGTTTGCAATTTGCCAAGGGGGAGGTTACAATGCCGCATCAGAGCCGCATTTTATTCTGCAACCATTAAAGTATAAGTACACACTAAAATCAAATTGCCAGGGACAGCAGCACCTCTGACAAAAGACTGGTTACTGTACTTTTTGCAACAAAAAAAATATGTAGCTGCAATGCACTGTGTGCTAAGTGCAAACTGACGAAATGCACAGAGAAAATAGTTCAATATGGATTAGTATTGGTGTGTTGACGGGGAATGCAAGAGTTCCCCCCAGGGGTGTGTTTTATCGTGACTCATCGAGAAATTATCGGATGGAGCGAAAAGTGTAACATACTTCATGACACCCCACTTCTTCCCCGCCCTTTCCTATAAACGATTTATTTTATAAACTACTATAAACATACTTCAACGGCCATAAAAAAATAATCATACTCGTCCCCAGTATGTTCCACAAACATACTGGTTATTTGGTGGCATTTTATTCTAAGGAGTTGTATTTTTTAGAGCATTATAAAATCCCTCTATGCACAATCTGTGTCCACATTTGGTCAGTATCTAAAGCGAATCCTCCCTAGAATTTGAATAGACTTCAGGGGGGTGCTAATTACTGCTCGCTGTGATATTCTTGGAGGGGGAGGGAAAATAAGCGGTCTGATTGAAGATTGAATGAGTGTTGCAGCGTAGTCAAACTTGTTTTTTGTTATGTTAATACTGCTGCAGCAGCAGCAACTCTGCCCGGCACTCTGGATCCACAATCACGTTAGCGAGGAGATGAGAATGAGGGGAAATGATTATAACTCCGGGAACGTGGCTGTACCCACACCCCCCAACCCCTCATCCATATTACAATTGAAGAATTGTGCCACCCACTTCGCCTCCTCATGCATTGTAAGGGAAAGTTTCCCTTTCTTAATACATCTTTTATCTTTCTTCATCAAATGTTCTTTGTAAAGCAAAGTTAGAGCATGGGGAGGAAACAAACAGAAGCTCACAGATGGCAAATTGTTAACTATGTTAACATTCCAATATGCCTCAGCACCAGTCACAATGTGGGATCTGTGACTGTGCTTTTTAGGACCACAATACAATGCACGGCACAAGGACAGGTGTCGTCTATGTGCTTCTCACTAGACAGACCACTTGTGAACAGGGAGTAGTTCTCTCTTTTGGTCATTTCATCGGCGATGGCAATATAAACAACCAAACAACAATCATGACAACCTCAATTCAATACAAGGCACCAAATCACACCAGCTTAATCGACAGGGCACTTTTCTCTTCACACAGAAGAGACAAGGAAGAGCAGACGAAACAACCCAGACCTCAAACATAAGCCTTAGGAGGAGGGTAAATTCAGAGGAAGAAAACACGGACACAAAAGGGCACAGTTAAGCAAAAAACAAGGACCTTCTGAAAAAAGAGATTTAGAAGATGAGAGAGACACAGAGCTGGCCTTTTCCTCTGGAAGTGGGTTTCCTAAGCACCGGGCCCTCACGGCAAAGCATTCCTGGCATTCAGAGAGGGGAGCAGTGCACAATACAAACAAAATTGCACTCTATACACATTAGTCTTTGAAATATGTCTTGATATGTGGTTTGGCTGCACAGTGAATGCCCGTTGAGAGTTCAAAAGTGCACCGTGGGTGCTTTGAGCTGGGGCTGATGATTGACACAGTGCTAGATCACTGGAAGTGTAAATATGAGTGCGTGGGCGAGTGCGTGTGTGTAAACCATTACCAGATCTCGGATGAAATTAAATTGGCGTGTACCTGTATGTTAAAAATGAATTAACCTGGTTTGCTCATCTGATTGAAAAGACCCTTTTAAACGGATCTCAAGAGGCCCGGCTCTTCTAACGCACTGGCTCACTGGATATGGCCCGAACATCTCATAGCAGGATGTTTTTTGCCTATGGCGACTGTTAAAGTAAACACAGAGAGATATTGGACCTCATTGACATGTTTTCTCCCCGTGCATTCAGCCCTGCCAGTGATTCAGCTGCTCTGCCTCGTAATATCCCGGAAGATATCTGCCATAAAGAGGGGGGGGGGTAAAGAGTGGCCAAGAGAATAAAGCAGGCCATTAGGGCCTGTTGGGTGGCATCTGGTGACATTCCAGTGATTCACGGTCTCATAACTAAGTGATGAATGAATATGAATATGAATATTACTGTGAATATTACTGAGAAGTGAGTAGTTGGTCTGGCCTCATGGTGGATGGCGCTCGGACTAGTGGCTTTACTTTAAAATATATTTCTACAGTGAAGAAAGAACCAGTGTTTCCCCACACATTAGCGTACCACAGAGGGCTGCACACCTTCGATGGGTTCCCATGTATATTAGGAGACCATATCTTCAAAAACACAGATTTGTACAAATGTATTTAAAATGTTTTAAATGCTACATGATTGCACACAACCAAGCTACAGCGCCTTTTGCAAAGGCTTGAAACCAGACAAATCTGCAATGTTTTATTCGCTTGTTTTATGGCGTACGAGTCTGGCCAAATTTAGGTTCAGACAGATTTCCAGCCGGCCTGAACTGTGTCGAGCCAACCACAACAAGTTTATCTAGGATGGGGCTGGTTTTATAGGCTAGACACTGTACAGAGAAGTACCATATGGTAGCTCCATTACGGCATTTTCAGAAACAATCAAGTTGGCTGCTGTTGATATGACAGCAGCAGCGGACGCCCCTTGGAAATTGAAAGCTAAATGAGAGGTTCCAGACATACTGATGAAATGGTCAGGCTCTCTTTTACAAGCAACACCAGGATTATTAATTATCCTAAACATCTCATGTTGTAATTACACGCTTTTTACGTCCGAAAGCTTTGGGCTGCCAAAATCTTTTGTTTAGAAATAGAAATTAAAAAAAAAGCCAGGAGTCAGCCCTAATGTTCCGACTTCCATCATTGACCATGCTATAACCATGCCTTCAGGTTTAATACAAAAGTATTTGTAACCTTCAACCTGAATCATAGCTTTCTTTTAAAATTCTTCTTTGAAATTTGATCATCAAAGTTTAAATGCACACTTGTATTGGTTATGCAACTTATTCATCAAAAGTAAAGATATATATTTTTTGATAGTAATAAGCCAAGGCCAAATTAAATGAATCAAAATTCACGTCTAGCCTTTAGGGCCAGCCTTATATCCACATTACTTTTGCATCTTTTTTATTTAAAATGGGGCGGGCTCAGCTGGCCTGGTCATTGAAACACAAGATACAAAATATTGGTTAACGATACATCAAATTCTTAAAGGCCCCCCGATATGCCACCATGCGTGTGTGTGATTAGCCGTTACAAGCCGTTTTGGTGGCATGTCATGGGACCTTTAAAAGCTTGAACTGCCTATAAAGCGAGTCCACAATGATTCAGGAATACCTTCAAGGTAGTGTTTCATGGCTCTGAATTTGATCACCTTACCAATTAACTTCCCAAATGGTGGTTCTGATTGGGTTACGGATTGCATCGGATGATCAATCATCATGATCAAGGATAGTTATATGTTACGCTCTATGCCAGATTAAAAAGTATCTTTGGCTGGCATAGCCTATACTGAATGGAAAGCCTCCAACGCCGGGTGGACAGTTGGAAAATTGCAATCACATTATTATTCTTTTCGATGTCCATTTTGAATTAAAACGAGAGCCCCATGAAATAGGGGTCATAATTTAATTTCATTCTATTGACAAGCTCTTTGCCACATACCAAACAGCACTCTGAATGAGAAGCACTTTGTGCATGTGTTGGCCTATATTTAAAAAGTGCAGGCCAATATGTTTGCAGTTGTTCACAGTGCAAGGCCTTCCATTCAGACAAGGAAATGTAGAGTTAATTGCTTCATTCTCAAGCTCTGTAACACCCGCATTGTAGCAGCTTTGCATTTTATCATTAAAAAACGGAATTGTCACAGGAAACAAAGGGGGCAAACATGTATACAGACCTTGCTCATTTCAAATGTTATGAGCTTAATAGCAAAGAGGATACAAAGTGTTTGACTGAAAAATAACCCCATTCTTGAAAAAAAATAATCACCCGACATGTGTTGACATGCCGCCATTGGATCTTTTATGGTTTATAGCCATCAGCTTCATTCGGTTACGGTTTGCTGCCGCTCCGAGCAGACTTTTCTACGGCGCATCAGATTGGGTGATATCAATGCCAAATCACATGCGGAAACACACAAACAAGCCGTCAGATGCCATCTCACTCACTCTAGGTGCTCCAAAACATTCATCTATGATTCAATAAAGATGTGGTTACTTTTTTTCTGCAATTCAGCGACAAATAGAGAACATCCAGCCAGGGTGACATTTGATTTGCGCCTTTAACTCTGGAACCGGTGCCTGATGATTCAAAGTTACGTTTGTTAATCACTGCCAAGTTCTTTTGAGCTTCACCCAAAACCATAAACGTCTCTGAGCCACCAGCAACCAATCTTAGGTTGTTTCCTTTTATTGTCTGTTAAGAGTCAACATAATGTTCCTGCTCTGTAGCTCAGCCTAGTAATCCATCCTTTCATTTCATTAATGCTGAAGCATCAACGCTTATCATTTTGTGAGAGATTCTTGCCAATTCCCAAACCACTCAAGATCATGAAAAATGGTTGTGGAGGCGGGGCTGTATGAAGTTGCTTTTGGTCCGTCTCTGTGAACATCGATCCTGGTATTGACACTTGTGACAATAATAATGCCCAGAAACTGCCTCAGTGGGATGTATATTTATTTTATCCACCTTATACAACAGCACATAGGCACGTTGATTTGCGGTGAGTCAACACCATGAATTAAATTGAAATCTATAACCAAAACAAGTGAACAAAGTGCTCACACAGAGGTTCATTTCACAGATTGCAGGGAAATTACAAGATGATGGAATTAGACCGATAGTTAATATGCTGCAAACATGAAGACCTGGCCCTTAACAATGACAGTAGGTCCAAGTACTTAAAGCACAATAGATTTGAGGCAGAGAGCGTGAGGAGTAGGTGGATTAAGTGCTGGTAATCGGCTTTATTGAGCAGCGGGAAACGGCGGAGCAGATGAAAGAGAATGTCAATAGCATGGTTCATCTACACTGCCAAAGTGGAACTCCTGCCTGCAAATTCTCTATTCTACCTGTAAATTTAAAATGTTTGGAGCCACATCTTCAAAAGTGATCTCTCTTTAAAATGAGCTCAGATATTCTGCTTCTGCAGATTAAAAAATATAAATATGCAAACCAAATATTAAACTGGACTAAACAATGCGGCAGAAATCTTAAATCTGTTTTTCCCTACACAACTGCAGGCCACTGCGGAATCCCGTGTACCTGGCATCAATTCAATAATACCATACAAATAATTCACACGCCTGCTCTTAACACTGAGCCACGGAGATAAGATTAGCCACTATGGCTGTGAATAGGAGATAAGTGGAAGCTAATTCCTCGTGTCTAAGGGCCATATAGTTCGTGCAGGGTTCCCTGGGGACCAACCTCAACCGCCGCAGATGCCTCAAACGCCGCATGCCACCGCCAATCTCTGTTGTATTCAAATGCCTTTGTCTAGGATGGCGGTAAACGAGAGTAAAGTAGCAAGGGGATGCCTCCCTTCACCCCCCTTTCAGTTATATACGTCACGTGACAAACTCAAGATCTCGTTGGACGGTGGCAGAGCAAAGTGGCCCTCAGACATATTACCTGGACACCTCTCCCCAACCCGGTCTTCATTATGTGGCTTTTTATGGCAGCAGTAGCTGTGCCAAGCTCCTGCTTAGGGGCTACAGCTGGATCTTTGAGGGAACTTTGTGAGGGATACCAGGCAATCACGGCCGCCCTCCTTTCCTCTGCTGGCACTAGAAGCAGCAATATGGAACACCTGCGGCAAGATGAGCACCTGGGAGCGACCGGGAGGAGTTCCATCTGACTGAAGTGAGTGCCAGCAGCTAGCTTCAACACAGGTCGACATATTTCCGAGAATAAAGAGCTAACAATGGTGGTC
>JAOPJL010000146.1:13061758-13074083 GCA_027123545.1 Trisopterus esmarkii | reverse complement strand
ATTTAAATAAAGTTCAAGGATTGCCAACTTGGATTCGGCTGCAGAAGGCTATTCGGCACAGTCGCAGGCAGACAGCCTAACTTCGTGCTCTCATGCAATCCCAATGAGAGCGACACGAACTTCGTCTGAGCAAAAAATAATAATAATAAAAAAAAAAATGTGCACGCAGAGACTATTGCGGCCGAAATTAGACTATGGCGGGGCGCCATAGTCTCGTCAATGTGTGGGAAACACTGGGGTAGTGCTGGGCTTACATGTGAATGGAGGACCAGACGACCATGCATCAACATTCGGTGTTCACTTCATGTGAATGATGTCCATAGACAACACTGACTGGCCCTTATTCAGATGCAATATGTGCAGTTCATGACCTCTCATAAGACCACAGCAGTGTGATATACCTAGGCATAGTTGTGTTCATGTGTAGACTATGTTGAAATGGGGTGACGGTTCTGTAAAGAATATAGTTCAGCTGTGTTGATGTTTTTGCGCGGACCCATTGAGAGGGGACTCAAGTTGCCATGGACACAGAAACAAGTCAAAATGTGATGTTACAGTTGATAATGGATTTTTTTTAATCCACAAGTTCCACATAATTCATATTATCATTATCGACAGGTATCATTAGCGACGGTCTATCCTCCACCATGCTGAAAAAAAATTGTTCCTCGATTTCATCTGTCCACATGGACCGATGATAAACAAAATGATGTTAAACAATGCGTTGAGAGAGTGTGTCGCCATTGCCTGCGCTTTCACTGTTCCATCCTTACTTCCGGGCTTCACTGAAACAAGGGCTAGCCCTCCACCAATCAGATTGGTAGAGACTAAACGACCGTATGTGGCCAGATTACACATGTTGAATCGGCTGAAAAGAATGCAGACGACCTTATCGACGGCCGACCTCACCGTACACACCAGAGAGACTCATATGTCAACGACGCCCGATTTTCGGCGCGGTGTGTGGCCGCCTTAAAAAGACTTCACAAAGGACAAACTAACACGCCCGGACCACCTGCTGGGGGCCATCCCCGCGGAACCACGAAACTCACCCCCGACGCAGCCTTTCCTCAGGAACTTCTCGATGACCTGCGTCTTGTCGTTGTAGCTGTTCCTCTCGGACACGGTGGCGCACAGCTTGCGGAACTCGCGCAGCAGGCAGTCCTTGTGGTTGGGGTTGGCCAGCTGGGCCGACAAGGTGCTGGCCTGGCAGGGTTTGGCCGGAGACGGGGCGGTGGACGAGGAAGGGCCCGGGCTGCTGGAGCTGCCGGCCTTGGTCGCTGGTGGGGACAGACGAACAGAGTCGTGTTGTTGTGATGGGAGCGTGAGGCGCGGCGTGCTCGACGTCAGTGTGGTTATGGCTTGATTGTTTTGGGGCGACTGAATAATGCCGCCTGTGCTTGGCGGGATAATATCTACCGTACATCCGCCACTAATTGTTTCTTCCACCTTGTCGTGCATGGAGAGCCTGGTTTATCCTCAAGGCGGCACGTGATATTATGAATGTCATTGTTACGCAAGTGGAATGAATGAACAGCTGATGAAATAATCAATTAATCAACCGGGAGGCATTTTCATTAAATTTTAGCTGTTGAATTGTTTGATGTCACCCATCATACGCAACAAAGGCTTAGCAAATAATTTTTTTTTACAAAGGGTAATGATTAAAGCGGTTATGACTCAGGCAGATGAGTACTGTATTTTACATTTTACCATAATATGCAAATAGAAGTAGCGAGTGCACCGGCTTGTCATCACTTACCAGTGAAGCCGGCGAACTTGCGGGGTGCATTCACTGTGGGGTCCGATGGAGGCGCCATGAGATTACCACTCGTGTTGAGCTTCCCCTGCACCTTCTTCTTCGGACTGGCTTTCACTTTGGCCATGAGCTCTGCAATGGCAGAGAACACAATATTAAACACGTGGCACGATTTTCTGCAGCACGGAAATTACAAAGAAGTGTGTCGAAGGCATTAACACTTTTGCCTTTACCACTAAGAGGGCACAAACTTTAGGATTTGGGATACTCTAACGTTTCCTCTTTCCGTTCTCTCTCCCTTTTGTGATTTATGGGAGAACTCTTCAAATCAGATCTGGTACCTTCTATGTCTATATTATCAAGGGAAAAAATAAAACAATACAATATGCACGATTTGTGATGTCAAACTAGCTCCAGTCAAAATTAAAAAACACTCCGGGTAGCCCTCCTTACCTTATGCTCCTTATCCATCCCTACTCTCAGTTGCCAAATCCCACCCAGCCTCAAAAGCTTAACAGATTGCTGTACACTGCTGTAGTCGGAGCAATAAACCTAGATCCTCGTTTCCCAACATAAAGAGTTTACAGGACCAAATGTGTGGTGGTGCATCTTTAAAACAAAAACAAACGCTGCATATTGTACCTTTAACACCAGGCAACACCATGCAGCTGCAAAATTTAATTCAGCTAGTTACTTTACTAGATACTTTGCCCGTCTTATTGCGTGAGTGCGCATGCGTGTGACGGTCGTACCCGAGACGTGCTTGTTGATGATCTCCTTGTCCTCGTCCTCCAGCTCCTCCCAGCCCTCCAGGTCGGTGATGTCCTCTATCTTCTTGGTGGTGGCCCGGGCCTTCTCCAGCTTCTCGAAGATGCACTTGACGTGGTGCCACTCCTTCATGTCCCCGGCGGACTCGCTGAAGGGGTTGGGCACCACCTTGCCAATGCGCACCACGCCCTTCACGATCTTCTCCTTGCACTTTTTGCAACCTGCCGTGCCGCGCTTGGCGTACTCCACGATGAACTTCTGCTCCGACATGTCTGGTTGCTGTGTGGTGAAATGCCGACACCAGGGATGGGGCCCACGGGAGAGGACTGCTTGCGCTCCTTTGGATAATCCACCACTGAAGTAGCAGTGTGATAGCAGGAGTTTATCACACCGAGGTTTGCAGAGGAACTGAAACCTAACAACAAGTCTGAGGGGTCGGAGGCCGACGTGGACACAGTTGTGGGCCGACGGAGTGGTTCGAGCCAACAGTGTTATGGACCTCCACATCCAGCAAGGTGAAAGGTTAAAAGGTGACCTGTGAGTGAAACAGGATTGCTTTGAGGTTTTCTTTTAATCCTTAATGCTCAAAAAAGTACAATAGTCACACAGTGAAGCTTTTTTTTTTCTACTAGGGCACACTATTCTATATCAGTATAGACATGAAACGTATTCCAATAATACACCCAAGATTTACAGTTTCTTAACAATTACAGTGACACTGCTTTGTACATGATCACATTATACTACCAACATAGAACCTGAGCAGCACTTGTGGCAAGCTTTGTGCATTCTCCTGTGCCATGCATTGTGTTGGGCGCTCAACGAGAGTTGGGCCCAGGTATTGTGATGGCCAATAAGTCATTAGTTGCCCCCACAAACCAATATAGCCGGAGGGGTCCCAAGTGCACAAAATCCTTGCATGCCCGGTGAGCAGCCTCATTTATAAACATAATGTTTCTTTTAATGGCCATGCTGATGATTACGTCCTTCTCGTTACAGAGCGGCTGACCCCAAAAGCACAATCGTTCTTTCTCTCTCAGACACCATTGCTGGATGGCTATTTAATAGAACTGCATTTCATGTAGTTAATGTAATACTGTATTGACCCGGTGATAATCTTCTTGTTTAAAGAGGTAGAACCTCTTCAAACATTATGACCCCTTGCAAGCATGCCTGTTTGAGTAAAACAAACTACTTTAATTTGAGGTCTTATTTTGTACAAGATTGTTTTGATTCCTGAGAGAACCATAGAAAGATAAGTGCGTTTTTGGGTTGGTGTACAAGCTTTTTAGTTTGGTTGATCGTGACAGCCACTTTCAAAAAATATCCAAGTTATATAGAAAGATAAACGGATTAGGTTGTTTTGTTTTTTGGTTAAGGGAAAGTGATTAACGTTGGAGGTAGTGATTAAAGGCAATGGGAATTTGACCCTACTTATGACAATGCATCTCCTGAAGACAAGAAATACACACATCACCGCCACACAGTAAACGTGCTTTAATTACAGGGACAAATATAGAATAAACCATCCGAAAAAAACCGCAGAAAGCATTACCCTTAATTGAATGTGCATAATGAATAGACTTTTATTGACTCAGCTTCGATATAACGTCTATTGTGGACTTCAATATTGCGAGTACAGCGGTCTCGTAGTGTAAGGGGACCACCTACAGTTCACATTACGAACAAGGAATACCATATTCCTAATACATTATATTCCTAGACGGAACACTCCTCTCCACGTAGGCGGGCTTCTGCTATTTCCCTGGCGATATTTTTTTAGTCACGTCACCAAATTAGCGCACGAGTTTAAAGGACACGCCAAAGCGTTGGAACAAAAGGCGATCTTCACATATTTAACAGGCGGACACCTGCAACGTTCAGCAGCTATTTACTCTTTACGCGTATTTTCCCTTTTGGCGTTAACATGTTTCCAAATTACATCAATAGTACACGATGGCATGCGGGTATAGTAGAACTGAGTGTGTGTACAAAATAACCATGGAACGTGAGTGCCACTGTGTTGGGCTGCCCTAAGAGTAGTGCATACAAACAGCAGACATAACCAGCCTCTACTCAAGGCAAAAGTACGGTTTTTGCACAGGAAATGTATTATTCATCTGAGAATCCCTACCTTTAAGTAGATTACACAAAGACACAACGATTCGATTTCAGCTTTTCTTTCTTTCTTTCTTTCTTTCTTCACCCACTGCTTCTTTTACGTCCACATTAATCACTAATGTAGATCAGGCGTTCCGCCCCCTAGTGTCCAGGAGTAGCGTCGCGCCGCGGGCCGGCGGCTGCTCACTGCAAGTAGTCGAGGATAAAGGAATTCATTACTTCCAACAATAACTTCCACAGCTATAGTATGTGCTGCCAACGTTTAAATGTATATAGCTAATAGGATAGGCGTCTTGCCAACGGGTGTTAGGCAGCGTCATACAGATGGTTAACGTGTTTGGAAATGTTTGTAGTCAAATATTAGATTAAACAGCATTGCGCAATCTAGTTGTAAAATACTGCACTACTATGATCAACGATCAGGTTACTGAACAGTTGTTGCTACGGAACTTATCACATATTATAATCATTATATTATAATAACCCATTGCTTATGGAGTTAAAATAAAGCCATTGAATTAGAGAATATTGCTGACTCAATTGCTGAGTGATGTCTGCCATCCAGTGGCCACAAATATGCAAGTAGTGCGTAGACTATTATACTTATTATACAGTACTGCACTCATTAAAATCTATTCTTAATCGTGGAGTAGTGTACCATTTCAAACTCCACACATGTACTTTCAGGCCACTGCCCACCATTAACATCGTTTATCCAACTCGTACTGAAATCCAATGGATAAGAAGCAGGTGCTTTTCTGCAGGTGGATTTCCGCCTCACGTTGGGTTTAGCTGACAAGTACGGCCCTATTCACCCTGCATTAACCATAACATACATATTGTTTTTCGTGGAATCGAGCCAAAAAAAACAACAACAACAACAACAATATATCAACGTTGCGTGACTTAGGGGAAAACATGTAGTTTACGCAGATTGCGTAGAGTCCCGGGCATCCTGAATACACTCACGGGACAGCGAAACAGCGCAGCCTCGCAGTGCGCCCGTACGGAGGAGGAGGAGGAGGAGGAGGAGGTGCAGACTACGCTACGGACACAGATACATTGTTGACGTTGCTCTACCCTTTATGCCCAAGTCACCCACACGAGTGTACGAGAGCGGGACGATTCGCGAAGGATGGGCAGCGGCAGCGTCTCTTCTGACACAGACAGCCCGGGTGTCCCAATTAAACGCCAACCTTTGTTCTTCCCCGGTCTATGCAGGAGCGACTAGTCGGGGGAAAGTAGCAGGCTAGCGACACCGCCAGCTTAGCAGCGAGGCTAGCTTGCTCTTCCCTCCGCGGTCCATCACCAACTCGCGACCTGGTACCCGCACCCGGGTCGTTTGCACACGGAAAAAATGGTGAGAGAACAATGTTATCTCCTCGCAGTCGAGTCACACGTCGTTATCAGTCTTCGATCGTTCGTTCGTTCCGTTTCATGAGAGCGATACGGATAAGGTGTTTGGTTTGAAACGTGCTACTAGGGCCGAGTGTTGCTAGCTTGCCGCTGTAGCGACCGAAGCCAAGTTCCCGTCGTGGCCTTATCGCTGATCAGGTTATGCGTTATCCGGATTGTTTGGCGCTAATTGTGCACGCGCGCACTCGTGGTCCCGGTGGGGTGTGAGCTGGAGCGGTCACCTGCAGCGAGCTGTCAGAGCCGTGTCGTCCGACCGGGGAGCTGGGGGCATGGACCCCTCCAGATAGGCCCCTACATAGTTTATACATCTGCAAAGAAAAGCATGCCACCTGGATCAAATGTTGACTATTTGTATGCTTTTTCAGTCGATTATCAAGTACAGTATACGTGATGTTTAAACATGGCATTGATATCAAGGCAGACTGTTGTGTTAATCAACGTAGCCTTAGGATAAACATAGACGGCCACAATCAAACCAAAACACGGAAGGACACGCTGCACAACGGTGGCTTTCTGGAATCCCAACAATTGATTGTATTATACTGTCTGCATTGTAATTTGTATGGCATCTTTTTTTATACTTGGATTTTTTGCGATCTCACAGGTTCATTGCGTTAGCGTTTTTGCTTAATAGTACCTGATCGAAGTGTGTTGTTTTGTTCTATAATGTTACATCCTGCTTTTCACAAAGACAATCGGTGTTTGTCTGTATGCAGGTGTACCTGTTGAACCCTATAGAAAACCTCAGAAGCTACATCAACAACCGCCCGCCCCTGGTCATTTTTATGTTCAGCGTCAGTGCTGTGGCCATCGCCTTTCTGACCATCGGTTACTTCTTCAAGATTAAGGAGATCAAGTCCGCAGAGTTTACTGAGGTAAAGACCGCCAGCGGAATTTTATTTTGCATCAGGGAAGTTGAAACTCCAATGAAATTCTATGGATTTGCATTGAAGAAATGCCAGTCCTTGATGCTTTCTAGAATCCCAGTTGCGTTTTTTTTTTACATCTATAATTAATTGTAAACATTTGAATCAAACACAAGAAGAAATACAAGATTTCAATGAGTTTTCTAATGAAAATAATGGTGTACTGTCGAATCCCTGCAGTTTGAATACATACATAAACTGATTTATGAACCTTGCACTCCTGCACTCCTTGCACTCCTTTATTATCCTTGTCATAATTAAATCTTGTTTTACAAGACTTTCTCTCTGCTCCCTCCCTCTCTTCATTACTCTGCCATTGAAATGACTTGCATTTAAAGCACCTGTGATTGACAGGCAAGATGGATTCCCTGAACCAATCAGACAAGAGATACCCTGATTGGTCTCAAATGAGCCGGGGAAATTTAAAGGGGACATATTATACCACCAAGTGTGAGTGTGATTAGCCGTTATGAGCTGCTTTGTGCTGCTTCTGACATCACAGGTGGGCATGTCCACCTTGATGTATGACGGATAGACGAGCAACGTTTGCTACCGTCCACGGGGTAGGCTGGTAGACTGATCTATCCATCACACCTCTTGGTGGACACGCCCACCTGTGATGTCAGAAGCGGCACGTTTAATGGCTAATCACACTCACACCTGGTGGTACAATATGTCCCCTTTTAAAATCTAAACGGGCGCAAAGAGATCAACCCGACACGCGTTCTCACGGCACATAACTCACAAATATAAATCTAACAGATCAGCACCTTTTCAACACGACCTCACGCCAGCACCTCCAGGTCAAAACACCCCCGTCTTCAACCACCCCCCTCCGCCTCCTCCTTCCCCCCCCAGGACTGGAACACGTTCCTGCTGCGCTTCAACGAGCTGGACCTCTGCGTGTCGGAGAACGAGACCCTCAAGCACGGCCTGAACGAGTCCACCACGCCCGAGAGCACGCCGGTGGTCACCGGCGGGCAGGCACGCGCCGGCAGCGGCACCCAGACGCCGCTCCTGCTGGAGGACTCGGGCTTCGTCAACATCTCCGTGCCCATCACCCTGACGCTGGACCCGCAGCGGCCCTTCGGCGGCTACTCCCGCAACATCACCCACCTGTATGCCACGGTGCTCGGGCAGCAGGTCGGCCTGACCGGTAGGGTGGCCCTCCTCCTGTTTTTTTTAATAATTTACAACAAGGTTATACGTGTTGCGCTATGTGGAACGGATGGAGGGTGCGTGGCGAGGCGTCGGCTGCAAATGGGACTGCGGCCGCCGCGATTTTGGGGGAGGGGGGGGGGGGGGGACGTACGCAGCTGTGGTGGGTGAGCCTAATAAGTAAGCAGGATACATCTACTGATGGTGTTTTTATCTTCTCTCTAAAAGTAAGGTCTGGTCCAGGCTCTGTAGGCCGTGGAGAGTGTGATCAATTGTGACAGACCCGTGTGTGACGTATGCGCTTTAACAGAGTAAGCGGTACTCAATGACCACTCGCTAAGTTAAGATATGTTGTCAAACAAGCCTGATTCCTTCCATCGAACAAGGAAGTCGGGCAGATTGTGCTAAAGTGGCACCTGCACAGCGACAAAAAGTAGTCATAGTAGGCAGCATGTGCATGTGTGCGTATGTGTGTGTGTGTGCGCTGTCACTGTGTTGACAAAAGTCAGCCAATGCGCAGTTCCTCCCTGGACTAAAACAAGCTCCCTTGTTCCATGGACACACCTTACTGCAGTCATTGGACTGGTTCT
The DNA here is from genome assembly GCA_027123545.1 of Trisopterus esmarkii. Lineage (NCBI taxonomy): Eukaryota > Metazoa > Chordata > Actinopteri > Gadiformes > Gadidae > Trisopterus > Trisopterus esmarkii. The sequence goes on along the minus strand of JAOPJL010000146.1, from coordinate 13,065,345 downwards.
GCAGAGAAATGTTTGAATTGGTTCGCATTTTAAGCCTGTTGGGATAACTTACTCGCTGTCCGAAGAATAGAGCAGAATTTGCACATTTCGTCTTGGGAGGGATAGTGTTACTTGATTTAAAAGGTGAAATATCGATGCTTACCTGAATTAAATGTATTATTTAATCTAGATGTATTTTGAATGTAGATACCTGGTTGGTGTTTAGTGATGTTGATATGCATGTTTCAGGTGGTCAATGGTTACTGGTAGAGTGCGTGCCTTTGTCTCATTGGTCTCAGGTTCCCTCAGGCTTGCTGGCCAAAGGGAGCCAACAGTTGTGGTTCTTTGTAGTGCAGGCCCTTTTCCCCCTGTGTGTTTCAGTACACAAACATGATCACAAACAACTTTTGAACGTAGGCTTTTGTACATATCAGACTTTGCTTTCTGATACCTTTTCTTTATTTTGCCTATTGTTACCCATTGATACTCATTGACGCACACCCTATAATAAACTGGCATGTGGGTCAAAATGAAATGGCAGAAATTCAGATGCCTATTTTATGTGTGCCTCAAATACAGATGGAAGCAGAAAAATAGTTGACTGTAGTATATAGACAACTATTACAGCAATACGACACGATCCGTCTGTCAATCAGACTATTTTCATTATTGCAACGGCAGTAACATTACATATTCATTTTATTCTGCAACTTTATTCTACAATTAATTTCCACTCAACAATCTGCCAACACAAATCATCCCACAGGGATGTTTTAAAGCAATCAGTTTGTTATGGCAGGTTAGGTAAATCAATAAGCTATTCTATCTGTCATATCTCTGTCTATCAATCTGATCAGTTATATCTCTGTACTCTGTTTCTCGACAGAAATGGTTCTAATGCACGTTATTGGAATATGTTATAAGACACTCAAGGAGCCTGGTATCTCTGCCAACTGGCATGATGAATGGGACAGGCAAAGAGCAATGGCTCCAGCAAACCCTTTGTGGGCCATATTTAACAAGACATATTTGAACTGCAATGCAGGGCTTCATCTCAATCCTGAGCCCGTTGTGTGCACAGCCATGTGCTTTGGCAAACACAAGTATTTGATATAAAGTAATCAATATTTAATCAAATAAATATCAACCTGTAATACATAATAAAAAAAAAAAGAATTTTGAATAGAACATACAATACATTGTTGGTGGACCATAGGGGTTGCACTTAACCATTCTGTATTGGTAAGGGCAGTTATCTTACAGACCGTAATGGTCAATTAGATTCCACCTGCAACGTTTGATAGTCATTGACGTTTATATATGCTAACAAATAATGAATGTTACTCTTATTAGAGGAAACCCACATGCTGCAATCTGCTTAAATATCATACTTTAGTTGATCTATCTAGCTACTTATCTAAATAAATGCCTGCAGACCTAGTCAATACATGTCTGGAGACCTAAATGCCACATGTTCTCGTAGGTTTGAGGGATGTTGTCCTGCAGTCTGGGCTCTGCGTGTGGAGTGGCCCCCGTTTGGAGGGGTGCGTCACTGCTCTGCCATTGACGCACATGATTTGGTGGCCCTTATGATATCCCAGTAGGACTTGGACTGGAAGAAGGGAACCTGTGATCGGCAGCCAACTTGTTTTTATACATTGTAATTGTTTCTTCAGCCAGCAAAAGTTATTCATTATCATGATCCAAAAAAAAACAGCAGCCTCTGGATAACAGTGCATATTTCTCAATTTTGTTGTCCGTTTCTCAGACAGGCTCTTCTTTTCTGAGCCACCTGGCCCTGTTGGTTTTGTCGTAAATATATTTTTCTCTGATTTTTCCATAACCCATGACATCATTGCAGATACTTTGAGAAGTTCGGTGCACTTGCCTGTTACCTGTTTCCCAAGGCACTAACTTATCAAACAACAAGATTAGCGAAGCCCTTTGCATGGTAAATGTCACCAGCTGTGACCACAACCACCAATATTAGCCCAAAATAAACTTCATTATGTGCTGATGACCTTTGTTACACAATACCGGTCGGGGTGATCAAATCATCGCCGCCGTCTCTCCCGGCTTCACTAAAACATTCACTGCCAATATAATTAGTCTAAATTACATCAGAAGTGGACGCAAAATGCCTTAGAGCATTTTGTGCATGCACGCCTGTCACAAATGTTATCAATTTCGATACAGCACTTAGGTGTTTGTGAAATGGTTTTGTAAAGTACTTCTATGTTGATTCACTGTTAAGTTGTCCACCAACTTATCTCCATAATGACCGGCACCCATTGCTCCGGAAAGACGAGAAGTGCTAGTTAGCCATTGTTTACATTCGTGCCAGATGCACTCCCTCCAACCACTCTCTGGTATAACCTGTACATCTAAATCAGTTTGACAGATTATATCGGGGAAGTATCAATGTCAGAGAACATTTCCAACTGTACTGACTGGTTGTTCTTCTGTTTGTTTTCCCAGGTCGCGAGGCGCACGAGGAGATGAACATCACCTTCACGCTGCCCGTGCCCTGGAGCTCTGACGAGTGTGTGCTGCACGGCCACTGTGAGCAGGTGGTGTACAGCACCTGCATGACCGTCACCGCCGCAAGCAATATCTTCCCCGTCACCGTGTGAGTCCCTGCGCCCGCGGCAACCCACAGCATCACACGGGAACACCCCAGAGGGTCTAATATGCTTTCCTGCATTTACAGTGGTTTTTCCAGGTGTCTTGTGGGCGTTTTCAGATAAATGTGTTTTATGTTGTCTTGTAAAGCCCAAAGAACACACATAACCTGATCTTATTATGCCCACTGCATCTGATGAGCAGAGAGACCCTTATCTGACTGATAATACTTTAGTGTGGGTGCCACAGCAGCAGGAAAACACAGCAGTTTTCCTTAAATTTATCAGAAATTTGTACTTGACAATTTTCTCTTAATAAATTCTCTCGAAAGAAAAACATGTATAAACACAAGATGATAAGCCAGTAGATGCAATAAAAAAAGAGGTCAATCAGTCTACCCTGGGTCATTGGTTCAGCGGGTATCATTGAGTGTTTCAGGTTGCTGTAAGGTACAGGGTTCGATCCCCAATTAGGAGAGTCTAAACTCTAGGCATACTAGAGGCGAGATGTCCTAACCCCTACCTGCTCCTTTGCACCACAAAGTCACTTTGGCTCACAGCCCAACTAAAGGACTAAACAGTGCCCCACAGTCACTCCATCAGGGTCCCAACATTGCGGGAGCAGCTGTACTCTTGTTGAATGCTCATCTATATCCACGGCATGGTGTAGTAACTGAGGCGTCGGGTTGCGTTGCGCAGGCAGCCGCCCCACTGCGTGCCAGAGACCTTCACCAACGCCACGTCCTGGTACAAGCTCTTCACCACGGCGCGGGACTCGGACACAAAGTACAGCCAGGACTACAACCCCTTCTGGTGCTACAAGGGCGCCATCGGCAAGCTGTACCACGCGCTCAACCCCAAGCTTACCGTCGTCGTCCCGGACGTAAGTCACCCACCGCCGCCGGTGCCGGCCCCGGGCGGCCGGGGGGGGGGGGGGCCGGGGGGGGGGGCCCGGGGCGGGGGGGGGGGGGGGGGGTGGGGGGGGGG
>JAOPJL010000146.1:13032458-13044613 GCA_027123545.1 Trisopterus esmarkii | reverse complement strand
TATATATATATATATATATATAATATATTATTTATGCAAAACCCAAAAAACTTAATTTGCAGGTCGGAACGGAAATCCATCAAAGCTATAAAAAAAAATTTAGTCAGGGGCTGACTCTTTATCTGTGATTTCTGAGGAATTGGGCATAGCCAATCTGCCGGTATTACAATTTAATTGATTAATGGACTAATTCATATTGAATACGTGGGGACCACATGTAAGACCAGTCGGACTCCCCCCCAGGGCTGTTTCTGAGTCCCGGTCCACCCCTGGTTTCAGAACAGCCTGTGGGGGAAGATGATAGATTCAAGGTGGTGCGCGTTCTGCTGGCGGCTAAAGTGCACCAGGGCTCCAACACGTTAGTCACATGAAACATCCGCTCAACCATTTCGTCGAAACAGAAAAGGAGGAATATAATTTTTATGTATATATTGTACAGTTTATTAATTTATTCACTTTTTTTTCAAAAAGAGCAGATGAACTACCAAGGGACCGTGGCGCTACATTAAAGTGTTCCGCTTCATTATGGGAACTGATGTGCGCCTAATGAGCTGCCGACTTAGTGTATATATAAACATTTAAGCTAACGCATGAACTCCTTGTTAAGTCCATTTACACCATTTAGTATGTGACTGTGGTACTGGTAATTATACATTTATTCACTTGGTAGGGGCCCAAAAGACCAAGAAGAAACATTAAAATACACGATTTGTCGACCCATAAGTGAATCTTATTAAGAGTCGTTTTACTTTGGGTGTCGTGACAAGTTGGTCGCTCTTAATATCTAACCACCGGCTAGGGAGTAAATTATAAAAAAAATGGTTTAGTTCAGGTTTCTGTCACAGCTCCTTTCTGTGCTCCATCCTTTCTAGGCTTGAGACGGAGGCACAAAGGGAGATTTGGTCAGTTAAGTCTTGGAAATGAAAATTTTACTTTCCTGTCGTCCAGGACCCTCGTTCTCAGAGGCTGGGTCGTGACATCCAGCCTTGAGTCGCATCGACAGAGCTGAGATTCATATAAAGATAAAGCTGGCCGCTACCTGCTGAGGTGCGAGAGAAAAAGTAAACGGCCTCTAATACTGTCTGAGCCTGCCTTAGCGTCTAAGTAAATATCACACCAAATAGAGACAGCTTCAAACACGGCCCGAGCGTACGATAGCTGTAGAGATGCCTTTTTTTTAAAGAAACCAGCCATATCTATTCCTGTATAGAAACACATTTTATTGTCAATGCATGGCAATAGTCATGCTTTGATTCATGTTGAAATCTCACTCCCTTGGATTTATTGCATGTAGTACATCACATATTACATGCGCCTGTAACAATATACATTAAGTATTAGTTACAATAATTAACCATTGATTAACATAAGTTCATTCAGCAACACGCATTTACTAACAATTATCTAACAGTTAATTAACACAGACGGTTGGGCAGTAGTATTCCTCTCTATAGAGCCGTGCTTTGGTCAATATTTCTACTCTATCAGCGAATTATGAGTACCACACCACAATAAAAATCGAAGTGAGTACGTTGTTCAACTGATCATCTGCTCAGCATCGCGCAGACACTAAACAAATGACAATTCTGCAGGGCTCCCCCAAAAATCTAAAATAGGCCACCAAATGACTTCACTATCTGTTTCACATTGTAGGTGTAAATGGTTTGGTCAAAAGCGCAGAAAAGAGAAAGAGAAGATAACAATAGCTTCTGCTTAATCTTTTATTTCTACTCGCTGTAATTTTTCTGTCTCCTCAGGTTCAAGGTGTTTACCTTGATGACCACACTATTGGTTCATGCGAAGAGAGACAGAGGGCAGATTTGGTATGAAAATAATATAAATATCTCTTAAGAAAGTGAACCTGGGAGGTATCACGTGTTTTATAGAGCACCCTGTTTACTATCACAGTCCATAAGCATCAATTTAGGAATCATCTGCTGGAAATAACGCGTTGATTACAAACAAAGTATGTACTTGTATGCTGGACATGATCTGGACATGATCTTTTCCTGGTAGCCGTTACTAGTATCAAGATTGATGCATGATACCTGGCTACCTTTAGCTAGTAGGAATCACATCAACAGATGATTCCTATATGAACCCTGAATCTGTATTAAAGGTTTCAAAACATGATTGTGTTTTCTCTTGAACATGTGTATCACTTTTGTGGCTTTCGGGTCTCGTAGTTATTTTCTTTTTTGTGCCTTTTTTTGTCTTAATTCGGCCAAAATTGAATTAGGGAACACTGCCTGCCATCAGTGGCCATTGTGTTGGCAGAGACAGATAGAAAACAATAAAAAACAAACACAGACAGATGGAGCAGTACACAATACGCCCATTGTTGTGTGTCGCCTGTTTCTTCTTTCTGCTGTACTGAGAGCTTCAAGGACAAATCAGTTGCGCCGCTATCGGGGGTGATACCGCGCACTAGCTCGCGACCGTTTCTCTCGCTCTCTTACGTAAAACGCTTGGCTTGACACTTTCACTACGCAATCGTGCAATCTCTCATATGTTGAAAGTTGAGATAGCCAGAGAATTCTCTGGGGTATTTTCTGTGGGCTCATAGCTGTCCAACCTTTTAGAGAGATATTGTCGTAAAATAGACTCATGAGAATAAATCAATAGTCATAAAGTACAATATGAAGACGGGTTCTGCTGTATACTGTGCTGCCTGCAGAAGTCAACAAAATGAAAGGCGGTGGTCGGATTTAGCTTCGAGCTTGGACGAATATTACATTTTGTGAACTCAGTTTCAACTGTGTGTAATGTGTAGAAAGCCACCTCCTCCATCTCAATATGAAACCCTAATGGGTAACATGACAGACCTTTTTGAACATGGTCAAATAAACAGATATAATGCAATATATTTAACAATGGCTGTTGTTTAATTGAAAAGCAAACACAAGGCACATGTAGTTGTGTTGCACATATCAACCGATTCAGAGACCATAGTGCCTTTTCTTGAAAATCTCTTCATCTCACAAACTCGTGCATAGCATCGTCAGCACACACATCGATAAGCAAGTTATATAAATCTGTATATACTCTAGTATATCATATTACCTTTGGCTCCAGTTATAATAATTTATGATGGATTCCCCTTGGGTTTACCCTTAAATTCCAACCTCTTGCTGATTGATGGCACACCCAATCCACCTTTCCACATCAATTTCGCTTTAGCAGTCGGGTTGCAGTTTTTTGTCAATCCTCTAAATAATGTAACAACTAACTTTGGCTGCCAAGGTTAAGGCTTGTCTAAATATATTGACATTTTTGGGTAATGTTAAGAAGGTCATTTATTTGAATTTTAATTCGATTTAAACTCAGGGCTGTAATCCATGTATACATGTATAGCCTCTGTTATTGGTTCTCAGATAAATATTCATGCATGAAGTCTGTGTGTGTGTGTGTGTGTGTGTGTGTGTGTGTGTGCGTGTGTGCGTGCGTGTGTGTGTGTGTGTGTTTTAAAAGGATGGCCTGGAGAAATGTACAAGCCTGAACGGTTGGATTCACACTTTCTGAGAGAGGTTTAATTCTGGGGTGGAGGCACCATATATATCTGGGGGTGTATGAAAGTAACTGTAAAGTACAGAGCACACACAGGGATCTAACTGGGTGTATCTGCTAGCCTTGTGTGGATCAGGGATAATTTAAACATGGTCTAGACTCTAGAGAGAGAGAGAGAGAGTGCCGTTGGTTCACAGCCGTGTCCGTCATGGGATTCTTTCTAGCGGCTTCTCGTGGCTGAAGTGAAAAGATTGGGGGAATGGATGGTGAGGCATGGAAGATGTGGTGGTGGCGTGGCGGTGGTGGTGGCGTGGCGGTGGTGGTGGTGGGTCTAATCACAAACTGGGCAGAACTCAGATAAATCCCCCTGGGCTGCACGGCAAGTGTCCCACATCCCTATCTGGAGAAAATAACCCCTTAAAGAAGGCACAGTACAACCAAAACATTATGGAATATTTATATATATATACAGTATATATACACATATATATATACCTCCTAAGATGGCGCAATTTGATTGGTTAGCTATCTCGGGATATTGGGCAATATCCCATGATTGAGATCTCAAACATGGGATATTGTTTTCATTGCAAAATGTCGCCCGTGACGGTCGTCTGGTCACACTAATAGAAACAAATAAACCGCTAATAAAAAATAAAAAAAATCCCTGATGATGATGATGATGTTGAAAGTGTTATCTTGTTTTTTTTTGGAGTGTTCACTTGTAGTATATACTAAAACAATTATTCACCTCAGGCTCCATGAATAGTGGGGAATAGCCCCATAGCTATTCCCCACTATTCACTTCGCCTTTGGCAAATAATTGTTAAATACAGTGAACTTGGGTCGATGAATAGTGCAATACAGGCTTCTTCAACTAAACCCAAAAATCGGGCACACTAGAACTAGAAATGACTGTGGAAGACCAAACGTGAACACTTTATCTATTTATGTATTTGTCAAAGAAAACTGGATGAATGAGGAGAACTTCCCACCGTGTTACGCTGTCCCTGTCTGCCTTTGCATCAGCCTTTTTTTTTTTTGAGATTCATCGTGTTCCATGCAAATTGTTGGCTTGCATTTCCTGCATGCTGTTTTATCAACTGAATGCGGATGAACTGATTTGTATTATAGTCCATTATCCCATAAACAGCAACAGACAAATTTCTCCGGATGTGATTAGTGACTGTACAGTTTTAGAGGCCCATTCTAGTTCCCGTCCCAGAGTCTGTTGAACGATAAACACTCAGCCAAGACAGCTCGTAGAAACAGATAGTCAGGAGCCTTTTTCAGTAGAGGGTTTAATGAACGTATGTTAGAAACGGTTGCTAATTTACTGATGTACAATATCTACAGGGCAGCTTAGCACCGGTCTAAGCTGATTCCAGTCATTAGTCACACATGAGATCGTGATCGCTTATCAAGTCAGTCGAGGGGGGGAAAAAGTGGCATCTAAGGAAAAGTAATTATCAACTGCCACCATCAGTTCAACACATTCAACACCCGTCCCCTTTTTTCATTAACTTTTTCTTTATTATTTTTTTAGGACACCATACAAATACAAAAATTGTAATGACTCGAAGCCCTGTTGATCTTTGATTGTCCCGGTCATTTCCAATTAAACCCGGGGTTCATTGTAATTTGGTTTCCTCACTCTTGTCTCCCAAAATAAGAGCGTGCCCATCTCTAATTATTCCTCATTTCCTCATCCACCGAACTTTGTTTTGTGTGCTCTCTGGCAGAGTGAAGGCACTCCAACCGCCCTCCCCCACTACCCGTCTCCCATCTCCCCCACTACCCCTCTCCCATCTCCCCTCCACCCTCTCAGAACCCTAATTGTGTTAATTCCCCAGATGGAGCCACCATCTATTCTACTCTGTAGCACTTGATGTTAGCCGACTCGATGCTACTTTGACTTGCGTTTGGTCCGAGTTAGTCAATTAAACAATTTATTTAGAGCATGCTGACAAATACGTGATCCACACCAGTCGGAGACAAAGGAACCATGCAGTTGGAATAACATAGTCAATAATAACACACACACACAGACACACACACTCACACATGCACACACACACACACACACACACACACACACACACACACAATCACACACACACACACACACACACACACACACACACACACATACGTACACACACACGCACATGAACACACACGCATCCCGACATAAAGGAGGACATATGAATGGCACTCTATCCAATTTCTAGACAGATCGTTGGTATAGCAACCATGTTTCAAGGCCATAATTTTCCTTGGTGCTTTCAAGAGATTTAAACAAATGTGCAGACGTCGTCGCACCCGCTGCGCAGTCACAGCATTCGGGAGATAAGTGAGGCCACCAAGGAAAGGGGACCGAAATGTGCTTTATTTCTGTGACAAAATGTTACGTGTTTCAGACCTTCTTCTCATCGGTCACCTAAGCAAACATGGTAAGGATGACGTCAGTGCAACGCTTGTGCTATACCTCTCGGTGCTTGTGAATAGTTCACAGATGAAAGAACACATTTGTATATTCTTTACTTGTTCTGAAACAAAATACACACACAATAGGCTTTCACACACAAAACGCACGTGTGCTTAAATTGTGGACGAACAAAGGCGGAAAGAAGCTGAAATTGAATACGGTGTCCCTGCAGAGTGGCCTTCGGTTGAGTCTTCCTGAGGTTGATTTTGAGAGGAAAGGAAAGCGGAGGAAGATAAGCCAACTGATATTTAAATAGTGCCATTCAAAAGGGGAAATACAGAGGGAACAGAAGCTCTGCAGGGGATTGGACACCACACAAAGACAGGCAACCCGAGCCCTTTGCCTAAAAGACCCCTCTTAGAGGACGCCCACACCTGAAAACAATTCAAACCGCCTCAGGTGAAAACTGCGTGAGGAGGTAAAAAAAGCCACTTAAATGATCGGTTTCACGCTAATTATTTAATAAAATGCCACACCTGGGTCGCGTTTGTGAACAACAAGAACATTTGCAATCAAAGCAATTCTGGGAATTCATGCTTCCAATATTAAGGATATATAATGTTTATGTGTAGGTTTATGTAACGTTATTTAAGTCAACGCTTATCGCCAACGAAATGGCAACAAACAGGTTGCCCAAATGGACGTTTCGCTGGGAGACAAAAAGGGTCAGTCCATTTTTTTTGCTGCAGTTGATCAAGTGGTCATCGAGCGAACATTTCAAAAAGGCTTATCCAATCATGGCGAGGCCACGCTGAGATGGGTAAAGGGGGTAATCAAATAATCAACTCTAAAGGACACAACCTTTTAATTTTTGCCTCAAGATCAAGTCTGAAGAGGGCTGCTGTAACAGGGGGAAAAAAAAAACAGGAAGCCCTCATGTCTCGGGCTCTGCAGTGCTGTCTGCTCATGCACAGCACGTACAATCTTCGCACGTGCTGAGTGAACGACTTACGATGAAGCAGTCGGAATAGATCCATTCTGTCCAATGACCAAACAGCAAAGCTTTAACGCCGGTCCCTCCTCATGATGTACTCATGGTCGCTTTACGTTGAGCAAGCGTGACACCGCTCGGCTCAGCAGAACACGCCCACCTAGAACGCGGCGAGAAAGTGACTGCCTCTCCCTGAATCCAATTCTTTACTTTGTGTCATTTCTCCCTTGTGGGTGGTGTGGTTGGTGTGGGGGGGAGCTGGGGGGATGGTGCAGAGGGCAGCGTAACGATGCATTCACATTCAAACCCCAGCGAGGAGACAGACCTATCCGTCAGCACATCCCTGACAGCTGCTTATCGATCACACCCCTTTTATTTATTTTTCTAATCTCTATCTGGGAGGGAGGGAGGGGGAGAGAGAGAGAGAGAGAGAGAGAGAGAGAGAGAGATTTTTCGAGAGAGAGACAGAGAGAGAGAGCGAGAGAGAGAGAGGGATGGAGTGAGTGAGAGAGAGGGATGGAGTGAGGGAGAGAGGGATGGAGAGAGAGAGATGGATGGCGAGCGAGAGAGGGAAAGAGGGAGGGAGAGAGAGAGATAGATGGAGAGAGGGAGGGATGGACGAAGAGGAGCTGTCCACTACCACATGCTGCCTTATCTCTCAGCCCATCTGCAACACAACGTAGAGGGCCGTATCTTCCCCCACAAACATGCATGCCTTTGGGCTGGGCCACAAACACAATCTGAGGGATGTGAACATTATCTGAGATGTGAACTCAACAGGCTGTCAGGTGATCTGCTGACTGCAGAGGGCCAGGCAGGCCCTGGCAAGGAGTCATGAATCATCTCCATTTATGAGACAGCCGTGTGTGTGTGTGTGTGTGTATGTGTGTGTGCGTGTGTGTGCGCGCGCGTGTGCGTGTGTGTGTGTGTGTGCGTGCGTGCGTGTGTGCGTGCGTGCATGTGTGTGTGTGCGTGTGTGTGTCCCAATTTTCCACAGGGAAAGAGGGGGTCGGGTGAGTGATGATGAGGTGATTTTAAAGATAAACCGTAATCTCACGCGCACAACTGACACACACACATACACACACAGGTGACAAAAGTGAACAGCCTGGTCGTATTTAGTTGGTGTTTTTCTTTCTCTTTTGTTTGAGCCGAAATGACCTAGCACCATTTGGAGGCTATCAAATGATGGACTGATTATCTCAACTCGCTCCAGGATTTGGGGCGATTCAGGTCTGAGCTGATTGATTTTGTAGGATATTGATGAGTTTCCCTAAGGCCTCCTTTTCCTGAATGTTGACCTCATTAGACGGAAAAGTGATTGCATCATTATTAATTAGTATAGGATGATAAAAAGTTAGCTGGTTATTTTGAGAAAACTTTTAGGTAAAAGAATATCCAGTTTATCAGATTCCTTTAACAAGCCAATGCAAATTTAAAGCGGGTACCGACATTTGTAATAACACAATACATTGCTATTTAACACACATACAAACACACACAAATAGAAAAATACACACACAAAATGAACATTGTTTTTTTGTCTGACCCAGCTCAATGTTGCCCCTGCAATTTACTGGAAACACAAAATAGTCTGCCATCCATTTCTCATGGCCTCTCCCATTGGTTCCTAGCAACCAATGAGATTAGGCTGTCTGCTTCTCTGTGGTTTGGCAAGGCTCAGAGTAGAGACAGATACGATAATCATATTATGCAGACTTAATGCATGTATTCAAGCGCAGGAGATAAACTACTGTGGTCTCAGTGACACACTAGGAAGACACACACACACACACACACAATTCCCAGTGGTAAGAAAACGAAAAAGAATTGCATATATTACTATTTCAATGAGGTTTCCTTTGCATATGTGTGTGTGTGTGGTGTGTGTGTGTGTGTGTGTTGTCCTTCATGCATGGGTGCGTCCATGTGCCTTCAAATGTGTGTGTGTGTGTGTGTGTGTGTGTGTGTACATAAGTATGTGTGTATGTATTTGTATGAATACGTGCGTGGAGGCGCGTGTGTTTATCTGGCAGGATGATGATCAGAGGGCACTGAGGGTTCACCATGCACATAAACACATATACGAAAACAGACATATACCTGGGGGGGGGGTTAGTCTATCTGGCCAGATGGACAGAGCTCCAGTGGCGTTGTTCTGTTTGCTTCACCACACACACACACACACACACACACACACATACAGTGGGCCAAGTGCTCCACAGTCATTGGCCTGAGTTGATCACAGAGCAAGATTAAGCACTGCATCAATCAAGTAGCACTCCATCACAGGGGAACGTTAGAGAGAGAGACGGAGACGACAGAGGGAGAGGGGCAGAGACTTCAAGAGGGAGAGAGACAGCAAGAGAGACAGAGACGGAGAGAGAGAGAGACGGAGAGCCAGAGACGGAGAGAGACAAGAGAGGGACAGAGACGGAGAGAGACAGAGTCTTCGAGAGACGGAGGGAGATGGAGAGAGACAGAGGGACTGAGACGGAGAGAAGGAGAGCATAAGAGACAGAAAAGAGAGAGAATGAGTTAGAGAGAGAATGTAAGTCAGAGAATGCGAGAGAGCGTCTGACAGGCTGAGAGATACACAAACACAGAGAGAACAGAGAGAACCACTAGCAGTCGGCTCTGCAGGCAGGAGGTGTACTCTCTCCGGTGTGTGGCTCCTCCCTGGTCTGTCCACCATGACGGCAAGGGATTTGATTTGGGTCGGGGTGGCAGATGTGTGTCCAGATGTAATTTGATTTCATCACTTTGATAAAGAGTTATGTTGTGTGGGCGATGTTGGTGGTTTTAAACAACAACAAAAAAAAAAAAACAATGAAATGAGGACTTGTTGAATGCAGCCTGTAGCCTTGATCGAGCTGAGCTAGGTCAAATGATTTGCATATCAGATTATTAGTAGGCTGGCTAAGGCTTTCAAATGCATTGTCCTGTTTTGGCACATCCACATTGCCTGAAGAGAAATAAACCAAGAAGTACATCTGTGTCCTAAATTATGGGATATGCACTTGAATAGACTGTACAATGGAAGAGACATGCACGTTGATCAGGGCAGGCCCAGGTAATGCACATGCAGGTATATTATTCTTTCTGACTGCCATAGCATTCATCATTATACGTTTGCCTCTGAAATGTTGCCGAATGTATGTCAGTCAGAGTATGGTGCGTGCCCTGCATGGCTATGACGCACGTCATGTTCGACCAACTGTGCTATTGAATGCTAAACGACATGTTTTGTATACAGTAGCCTGTGTCTGTCTCCTTGGATACGGAGGACCTCCCTCCCCCAGGCTACTGGGTTGATGGACGGAGAAGGCGAAGGGATGCATGGAACTGTTACAATCATTTTGCCAACTAGAATGCGTTTTATGTGTGGAAGGGGCCCAAATTGAATTTAGCATACATATTACATGTTGCACCTTTTCCCTGGAAACAAAATCAATGGAAGTGTTTGTGATTGTGTGTGTGTTTGTCTGCATGCTGTATACCTGTATGCTATATGTGTGTGTGTGTGTGTGTGTGTCTCTCTCTCTCTCTCTCTCTTATGCAAGTGTGTGTTTCCGTCGCTGTCTTTCATGTTTGTGTGTGTGTGTGTGTGTGTTTGTTAATGTGTGAGTGTGTGTCTGTGCGAGTACCTGCATCATGCTGTATGTGTGTGTTTCTCTCTCCTTTGTGCAAGTGTGTGCGTCTCTCTCGTGTTTGTTTGTGTGTGTGTGTGTGTGTGTGTGTGTGTGTGTGTGTGTGTGTTTATCTCTCTCTGATGTGGGTGTGTTTGTGCTTGCATCTCCCCAAGAGCGTTTTGTATTCTACCAGTCTGCTGTGAGTTCAACCTGAAACTTTTCCCCTGATGCTGACAAAATTCATCCCGGTAAAAAAAAAAGAAAATACGGAGAAAGGGAAGCATTTGAGACGCGCTGGACAGCAGCACCGGCCAGTGGGCTGGAGAAGATAGGGTTTCTCTGGGGGACACTGCCGGCGTAAATATATATATTTTTGATCACTGTCTTTCTCCCTCTCGTCTCTCTTCAACCCTCTCTCCACTCTCGAGGGTTTGACAGTTGGTCCACAGAAAGGGTAAACACGCCGCTCTATGTTGGGTGGCTGGTTTATTCTTGGGTTCATTTTAACCAACTCCACTTCTGTGCTCATACCAGATGGGACTCGCAGCAAGCACAGAGGAGTGAAGTGGAATTTCAATGAAACCGTGCTCAAATCAAAATATATTTTTGGAGGAAGGCGTTCCTTTTGGTTTTGATGGACTCTTCGTGCAGGGGCAAGCACGGTGTAGAGACGCGGGCGAGCGCTGAAAAGCTTTTCGGTTAGGTTCAGCGTCTGCCACCCAACTGCAGGCATTTCAGAGCAAGGTCCCTTACAACCATCTTGATCCACTGTGTCATTACTCGCTGTAAGATACTTTGAATAAAAAAAATTCAAAAAAATCACCAATTCAGATCCTAAACAAATTCGTCTTCCGTCAACAATTTGTCTTCCGATTTCATCAACACACGTGAAAACATTCCAAAGACTCGACGGAATCCCACCGGCGGCACCCTTATTGACTGGAGGTCTGTCCCCCAAGGGAATTCCCCTGCTCTGGTTTCGAGGCGCACCCAAAATAATGCCACACCCGCCACTTCATGGCTCCCGCGGGATACTATTCACTGTGTTTGGGCAATAGCTCTCCTCCATTTTAGACGTCAAGGTAGATGCCGGTGTTACCAGTGCTTTGCTGTTAAAACGTCTGCCCAGCCGTGTGCATTCAGTACAGAAACAAGAGTGTTTTGTGTTGCCTTCACCAGTCCCACAAGTCCCACGATTGCCCACGATGCCAGAAATATTCAGCGCACGAGCCGCATATGCTTTGTGGCCGGTGGTTAAGGAACAGTGACAGAGAAGCCAATTTTTTTCCCTGGCTCTTTGAAGTCTCTGATTTCTTCATTAGCCGGTCTCTCCACAGGGACGACACTGATAGGCACCATGTGAGGTCTGTTTTCAGCAGACCTCACACGCCACCAGACACTTGGGGGGGCCCGCGGCTGCACACATGCACCACTGTTGCTCTCTGATTTAGAGAGTAACAGTTTCCTCTATGTGAATGTGGGCGGGTGTGTGTGTGTGTGTGTGTGTGTGTGTGAGCAGATCAATGTGTGTGTGTGTGTGTGTGTGTGTGTGTGTGTGTGTGTGTGTGTGTGTGTGTGTGTGTGTGTGTGTGTGTGT
>JAOPJL010000146.1:12946128-12958885 GCA_027123545.1 Trisopterus esmarkii | reverse complement strand
CACACACACACACACACACACACAAGCTGCGAGAATTGCATTTTCCTATAAAAGTCACAACCATCTGATCTGCTCCAGTCCAAAAAAAAACAAACCGAAAATTAAATGTCACACACCATTTAAAAAAACTAAGAAATAATTGGAAGTAAACATCCTGCCATGTTCCGCCTCGAATAACCTTAATTTATTTCGGTTTATTTTAGTTTCCCAGTTTGCCAACTCAAAAACAGCAACAATTTGTCTGCACTTTGCCTCGGCCCTAGTGTCTGGTTCCTTTTCACCGTCCTTGCGGAGATCACCCACCCGTCTGCCCGTCTGCGCCCCATCCGCACGCGTACACCTTCCCCGTCTCCGTGAGGAACAGACTGTGGTCCTGGCCACACGCTACCTGGAAACGCAGGAGGGAAAACATTTCAGGGCGTGGCAATGACAGGTCGGACTTCAGTTTGTGCCATGTTGCAGTGTTCTATATTTCAGAGGGCAAAAATAACAAACGGACGTGTCAGGTGTTTACATAGATCACAATGGCCTCTACATATTTGATACTGCACTTCGTCGGCTGAAGCCGCACAGCCGTGGCCTTTATGACTTTGAGAGAGACTTTCATGGTTTATTTTGTTTGTTATTTATTAAGTCTGGATTGTTTTTTTCCTTTGACCAAGCAGGGCATCCATAAACCCTCTATTGGGTCCCTTTTTTATACTTTTCCCACTCGAGTCTTGTGGGAGTTCGTTCTACCTACGCCCCACTGAGGACAAATCTCTTCTGGAGATGAATGTGGATCTGTGCCAACAGAGCTGCACTCACCTGGATCACCTTACTGTCGAAGCCCTCTAGCTTGTGAATGATGTGACTGCCACTGTGGGTGCATGCGGACCAGAGAGAGACAGTGGGAGAGGGACAGAGGGAGAGAAGGAGAGAGATGACAACCTAATAAAACACAGGGAAGTAGAACAAGTAGAATCACCTCTATTTTACTTCTTTTTTTTAAGCAGATTTCCATCATCCAACATACCCTTCTCAAACCCCTTTCATGAGGAAAGACAAACTCACTCAAGCTTGAGGTGGGAGTATTTAGATGGACCATGCCTTACTCGAACCACAACTTATTCATCATTTACCAACACCTAATGTGATTTCAGTATGTGAAAGTATTTAGTGAGGGTGTGTACCTTGATGATGGTTTCAAGGACATACCTGTAGTCTTCCTCTTCCACTATTGTTCTCCCACACTGGCCATAGGCATTGTTTCCCATACTGTAAACTTAAAAGATACATAGGCAAAGAAAGAGTATGAAAATTATAATCCTGGTGTAAATTACTGTAATATCTGAAATCGATGACACACTCGATTCGATGTGAAACACTTCCATTGCATTGAACCTTGAATATTTGCAGTCAATACTACTACAGTTCCACAATAAACAATCATTTAGTCAAATTGGATTTTAAAGGATTTTTGTTCCAGATAAAATTGCACCAAAATAGACCAAAGTATCCAGAAAATAATGGTACACCAGAGCCAAGAGTAGGGTGAGTTAATCATGGCTTGGGCATCACAGACCCCTGGCCCCTGGGTAGTGCTCACCTCCCTCCCGATCGGTCAGCACCAGGGAGTGGGCGCGGCCACAGGCCACCTGCACCACCCTGGTGCCCTGGGGCTGAGAGAGGGGCAGCGCCACGGGGGAGGGCTCCAGCACGTAGTCGTAGCTCACCACTGAAGGACAGAATCACACACACAAACTGGTGAGACAGGGTCAGGTCAAGTGGTGGACAAACACAAAAATATTTTGATTTGACCAATTCTGCATTAGTGTTCTACAGCATTAGCCTAAAGCTCTCATAGGACACATTATCTAAAATGCACACTAAACACGGTTTAGTGCAAAACATTTCAATAAAAACAGTGTTCAATGTTTTATTTCCCATTTCTTTGAATAACGGTATGAGGGTGTTAGTCTTACGCCGGCTCTTCTGCGTGCGCTGGAAGCCCAGCTGGGAGTCCTTATTGAGGCCCATGCCCCACAGCTTGGTGACGTCTTTGGTGGTGGACGACAGAAGGGTGAAACCATAGCCACACGCCGCCGACGAGATCTGAACGACAGAGAATAACAATGTGATACGACTGGTAATGGAATGCATTAGAATCACCACCTCAAGAACTTTGTCCCCCCACAACCTATCGAAACGGATTATCTCCTGTACCTGGTCTTCTGTCTCCAGCCGGTAGGGTGTGAGCTGGTATTTCCGGGGCTTTTTCCTGCCACAGTCAGGCTGTACCAGGCTGGGGAGACCGAGGGCACCGGTGAAGCTGAACCCCCACACAAACACCTTGTGGTTGAGCTTCCGGTTCTGCCCGACATACTGGAAGACTGGAGCGGTTGGAGCATTACTGTCGCGCCGCTCCTGCGATCTGGGTGCTTTACCCTGTGTTGCATAGCAGCGAACCACTAGTCCTAACCTGGTGGTGTGTCGGGAAGACAGTCGGAAACATGGCAGAACCATGCTGTAGGGACAGGGGAGATGGAGAAAAATATTAGTCAGCTTACAATGGGAGATTGAGTTAAGAAAATCCTACTTAAATTATGAATGGGGTTATTTATTCAACAAACATACCAAAAAACAGGCTTACAATTTACAACTAATTGCTTAACATAAATACTTTATCAATCCTTGTCCCTTTATACTTTGGCAATGACATCTACGAAAACACTGCTACATGCAGTGTATCTTTCTACTAGCTAAACACACATATTACAATGAACATGTGAACAGCAATATTTTGTTTACATAAGGCTTAACCAATCTGAAGATTTCAACCAGTCTATTGTGATGATGAAGGCTGTGTACACAACAACTCGACTCCTAAACACTGTTTATCACATGCCTAATACTTAAACAACACTGCAACATTAAGCACATACCTTAAGTTCTTAGTAACGTTCTGCAGAGGTATTTAGAGGTGTATATGTATGTTAAACATTGTGATAACGTAGGTCGCTAGCTTATTATGTGACCCTAAATGATTGTATTTCAAAGTCAGTGACATACAGAAAGCGTGGACAGGATCCCGGGAGACGCGTCATTTAACCACACGGAAGTGCAAGTTCACTTCACTTTCTTGTTCTTCAGTTTCTCCACTCACTATGTATCGTGTGTATCGCTGTACGGCTGAGCGTCGCCACCTACCGCTTCGGAGCTGTAGTACATTTACATTAACATTTACGTTAAGGGCATTTAGCAGACGCTTTTAAAGATGGCCGTTCTAATGAGTTAACTAAACGTAAATATAAATGTACAACACAACATGATTTAGCTAAAGGTTTAATTTTTTCATTTTTTATTTGTATTTGAGCTGCGATCAATGTATGGACGTCAGATACTGAGAGCTCACAGCTTCAAACGACGTGGGCATATCTGTAACTAATGCTGATTGAAAGAGATTCAATAATGTTATCAATAAAATCACATCCTTTAACTGATACTAAATACTAGTACAGTAGCATTTTTTACTACAAATAAAAAATGCTGGCCAGCCGGACACTCTCTTTGTTTACAAGACGCTCATAAAGCCCATTCAACGCACGCAGCCCAGTCATTTGTGTCACACTGTTGCACAGCCAAGAGTAGACAGAGCAATGTTATTGAGTTTTTTTATTCTAAAAGTTCATAATTTCTGAAAGTGTCCCATGTCTAACTGGGACTACATTTTACACATTGGGACTTTTGAATAAAATGATACCAGTATACCTACTAAAATGTCTTATCTCAATCGCAACACACGCACTACAATAGTAGGCCTACGTCAAAGCTAAAGATATGAACCATTCTTGATGACATCAATAGTGGCCTTGTATATATCTGACTACGATATCAGCAGAGGAGCTGTGGCTGTAATCTCTTAAGAGGATCGGGTCATCCATCGGAGAAGACTAATAAGTAGACATGGCTGGTTTTCTTTCAGAGCGGGCATGTGTTGCTGCAGCTAAGGTATAGACGTCTATGCAATTGGCCTATTTTGTATGAGGAGAGGAAAAATGGAATCAGCGGCCGGGAACTTTTACTTGTGTAATTACCGAAGTAAGGCCAGCATTAAGAGGACAACGGAAGGAAAGCTATAAGGTAAGTTACAGCTCATGTTGGTTGTGCCCTGGTTTGGCTTGTGGTGGGACTGTGTTTCATGATGAATTGTAGGCTAGTTACTATACAATCAATAATAACAATACCACATTAATGAATGAAGCAGGTGAAACTCACAATTTTACAGGGTTTCTGTAATGTCACACTGTAAAATGACATGATGAAAGAGATATTTTGAAACAGAAAATTACACTATCTGAGGCCCAAACTGTGATGAAACTATGTACAATTATAAGGTTTAAAACAGTTCCTGTATGAATCTTTATAAAAAAAAAAATAGGAGCTATTAAACCGTTTGCTGACCCCACCTTTCACACAGAGAAGACATGCTGCTGACTCTACAAGTGTTCTGCAGTCTGATTGGCTGGCTGGCCCTCTACCTGGTGTTCTCTCTCAGCCAACGGGGGCCCGAGTGGAATTGTCGCCTGGTGACGTTGACTCACGGGGTCTTCATCGTGCTATTAACCGCTTACGTCGTCTTCATAGATGGACCCTGGCCCTTCACACATGCAGGTCGGTCACAGGCTTGAGATTAACATGTTTTGAAATGGATGCTGCACTGATTGTTTTGTCAAGTAGGAGGTGGTTAATAAACGTGCTATACACCAGCAAGGGGCTTTAGTTGGGGCTTGTAGGTCTTAAAGAGCGAACACTTAGGTTAATAAGCTGGCGTCTGATTGACTCGAATTAGTCCCAGCTGATGTCACTCTCCATAGTTTGCATGTCGTGTGACTTGACAGACTCGTGGAGCCAGTCTTGAATAACAATTGCATTTGCCTGTGCTTCACTTTAGATTATGTTGTTTAGAGTTTATCCTTTGGTACCTCTTTACTCCCCAACACTTAAGCCATTTAGACAGTAAACTATGTCAGACAATTACTTTCTATAGGCCTACCTCTTCTACAAATACAATTATGGATTGACACGTGGTATTAGGATGTATTTGAATGTATCAACCCACATTTACCTAGGAGTCCTAATTCCAAGAGACTGAGACCTTTTCGCATGTTTTCTAAAGGGTTTCACTGCATTCATACATGTATTAATCCCAGCGCTTGAGTGGCGTGCCAACACATAAACCCACCCACACCCCTCACTCATGTTCCACCAGGTACCGACAACACGGTCCTCCAGACCCAGGCACTGGCCATTTGCCTGGGCTACTTCTTCTTCGACATGGGCTGGTGCCTGTGCTACGGGTCAGAGGGTCCCGTCATGCTAGCCCACCACGCTGCCAGCATCACCGGGATCCTGCTGGCGCTGACCATGGGCAAGTCTGGCTGTGAGACGTGCGCGGCCATCTTCGGTAGCGAACTCACCAACCCGCTGCTCCAGAGCCGCTGGTTCCTGCGCAAGTTGGGGCGCTACGACAGTCTGCTGGGAGACGCGGTGGACGTGCTCTTCATCGTCCTGTTCGCCACCGTGCGAGTCGGCGTGGGCTCGGTGCTGTTCTACCACGAGATGGTGTCGCCCAGGCCCGCGCTGGTCACCAAGGTCGGCGGGGTGGTCATGTACGTGCTGGCTTGGCTCTTCATGGTGGACATCGCCAAATTTGCTGTGAAAAAGAGCCGCGGCAAGTATAAACGATGGGCGGATAAACGGAGGTTAGATGAAGGCAAGACGGACAGTTGTTGCTCTCACAAGGGACAGAGGTGCTCGGTGGGCCAAGTAACGGAAAGCTAACCTTTAAAACATCTGAGTATGACTTTGGTTATTTGAACAGAATGTAACCACACAATAAAATTTCCAATTGCAAGTCTATGTGTAAATTATTGATAGGCCTACAGTTAGTTAAATCCATGAAGCCACAAGCTCGAATAACCAAATATCTCAGGTTTGGAACATGTAATAAATAGAAATGTCCTTATATAAATGTTATGTTAATGGTAAATAGGTCAATGGAAAGTTTGAACATTGGGTTTTGTTTTTCAAACACAGACGTCACACACACACGCACACACACATTTTATAGTTGCTCTATCTCTGGCTTGTTTAAAATATGATGTCGAAAACATTTATTATCTCAAGGAAACTTTTTTTATTCTTTGAAATCTCAGTGGAGATTGACGTCTCTATCGGCTTATCTCTCTTTACAAAGGCTACCAAAATGGGGATGTGTTTTGCATAATAAATCTCAGCTGAAGAACCAAACGCAACGTGTGTCTAGAACACAGACACAAACACAACACTGATAGAGGCCCTCAGCCCGCCCCATTCATAGGGGTCCTGTCCTGCGGTCCATCTCCGTCCATCTTCACCATGCCTTTAAGCTCCATCATGTGGTACATGGAAATCCTTGTTCTCAATTCAACGTCAGAAAACAGTATACATAGAATACCCTGAATGCCCTGTCGATGCAAATCCTCCACAGCCCCTCGGCTGGGACCATGACCTGGGCGTGGCACGCTCCATTACCCCGCTCAACCGTCAAAACGTGACCAGACTAGTTCCTCGCTGGCGGCTTAACACAACCTTTGGCTAAATTGTTCATCCGTTCATTCATCACACAGCCGCTCTTTCGTATTTAATTGTCTCCCGACATTTGTTTTCCGAAAGCGACTCACACGTTGGCAGCGTGTGTGTGTGTGCGAGTTGTTTGTTTTCTACTGGCGAAAACTCTCCAATGTTTAGATAAGGGAACAGTTTGGTCGGGGGCGTATTGTTGTATGAAAGAACTCCTCTGTTTGTATTTGAACCGGCGATGTCGTGTGGGCAGTGCTCTTTCAGTCCAAATGCGTGGAGCAATGCGTGTGACCGCCGAATTCCACACCACGAAGGATAGCAGCATAACAAGTGCAGTTTTAACGACCCAGCGCTATGCACCTGTCCCATTCAACTGTGAGGGACCACTTATGTATAGAAATGTCACTTACACCAGCAGCCAAAAATCATATCTGAGGCGTCTATCTTTCTCTCCTTTTGTCTTTGTTCACACTTTTATGGAGTCCTACAATGTAATTAGAGGATCTAATAAATCATACCAAACAATTGTCTATCTATATCTTTCTCTCTCTATTTCTAAAGAAGAAAGATCATGTCCACTCCACACAGACTCTGTGCGTGCAAGGTAGAGGGCCTGTTTTCTTTCTCCTACCATTATATTTCCATGCCTCTGCAGCGCACGGCCTGCAGCTTTGCATACAGTTAGAGCGCAGCTCCGGAGGCCAGCAGCACACAGTAAACCCAACAGTTCCACGAGCCTGCTGAAGGACCCGTCATCCCAACAGGGAATGTTCTGGCAGTATGTTATATAGACTATACCATGGATGTCATCCTAGAAAGATAGATGACGGACAGATGGATCGTTTGAAATAGATACAAACTGCCAGATATGCATATAGATAGAATAATAGGTCAATTTAAACGTAATTTAACAATTCAAATGTATTAAAAAAACATGCAGATCAGTAGGCCTATATGGATGGATAGGTAAATCGATCTATCAAATTCCATCTCAAGGTTTCCTTCTTGATAATCAAGCTTTTCCCTGCCCTTTGGGGGGATAGTGTTATATGGCCATCATGAAATAAGGCCTGTAACTATGATTAAGGGCCATACAAATATTATTGTCATTATTGTCATATTTTTGTATAATATTATTTTACTCGTCAGTGAATACAGAAATAGATGCATAATTGAAAATGTATTTGAATACCGGGCCCATTGATAGATCGATAGAGAGGTGAATGGATAGATGGTTGATCCAGCGATGGGCTGGCAAGAAGGATAGGTAAATGAATGGACAGACATAGAGACAGACAGACAGACATGCAGATGCAGTAGCATGGCGGTGCCTGCTACGTCAGCCGGTTTGACTTCTGATCCGTTGAGTCGTTCTTGGAGTGACCTCTAGCTGTATTTGCATTGCAAGGTTCTGGCTGCAGCTGCATTTGCCATGCAGACTCTTTAATTTCCTCTAGCCATAGACTATGTAAAATAGGCAGGACAACATTAAAGGGTGAATGTTTTGTATGTTTGGTCGATTTAGGAGCCACTGGCTGATGATGGGTTGGGTTATGTTTCAGGTTGATTGATTGATTG
The DNA here is from genome assembly GCA_027123545.1 of Trisopterus esmarkii. Lineage (NCBI taxonomy): Eukaryota > Metazoa > Chordata > Actinopteri > Gadiformes > Gadidae > Trisopterus > Trisopterus esmarkii. Next base: position 12,950,704 of record JAOPJL010000146.1, on the reverse strand, counting down.
AAATTCTTTATTGACTTTATGTACAAAGGTAAGCATAAAAATGTAGGCCTACATCAGGCCAAAAGGATAACACAAGGAAGCACATGGGCTTATTTCCATTGTGATCCCTTGGTAGTGCAAGTAATGTATATAGGTGTATGTAAGTGTGTATGTTAAAGGTAATGTACATGACATGAGTGCGGTAACACAGTAAAATATTCCAACTAATGACGGAAATATTTAGGTACCTCGTTTTTAATAACTCTATGCACCATACACAGATGGATATCATTTACTCTATCCTCTACTTTCAGCCACTTAAAAGGCTACTAAAAAAGCTGGAGTGAGATGAGTGAGAGGTTTAATCTTTAGGTTCAAGATTATTTGTTATACATTATTATTTTTATAGACATATCATTGAGATGAATAGTTCTGTTTTAACAGCAGAGCTGCTTCTTCTTCTCCTCCTTTTGCAAGCAATGTTATTCGATGTTAAACCACTAATGTATCAGGGGCCCTTGCTACACACCACCTCGTTGGCTGCCACACTCTTTCAGTGGGCCCCTTCAAACACAAGACGCAGGGTGGTGATGTTGCAGCCGGTTTATTGTAAAGTTTGCAGAGGATGACACATTGCCTGGTGTTGTTGCCATCTAGGAGAAGGTGTGTGTGGAGATGGCTGGTTGTATGCAGCCTCACACAGCACTAGAGTCCAATCAGACTCGGCCAGGTGAGGCTGCTTAAACCAGCCATCATCTACACACACTCCAACACCTATCCTTTACAGAACAAGCTGGTATTAGTTGACATTACCCAGCGCTAATAAGGGGGTTCGACCCTAACAACTGTTAAATCTTTCCAGACTTAGTATGTATGAGAGAGACTCAAGTGCAGACATAGGCAAAAACAAAGGAGGTGAGACAGTGCCATTATTCCGTCGGACCACACAGCCAACGGACTGCAAACAGTGCATGCACGTTGGATCTTTTGAGTCTACATAAATGGCCTTTTGTCTGCATTTTTCAAAAGGGCCGTAATCCCATTCCCCAGCAGAGAAAAAGTAGAGAAAGGCCTGATTTACCTAGCAGTTAAGATTGTGGCTCCCCTGTGCATGCTCCTGTTACTCTGACCGTGTCCTTTGTCTGCTGCCAGGGCTTGGTCTTGGTACACACATTTGCATGCCCGAGGGACACTTGAATGCATAGGCCCCTGGGTTCTCACTGCCTGCCATGCAAAACCAGCGGGGGACCAGTTAAAGAGGCGCACGCGCACTGTCAACACAGGTGCGCATCGGTCAAAACACTCCTGACTGTCCCAACCCTCCAGCCAGCCCCCTCCCCCCAGGACCAAATCTCACCCTCCCTATGCAGAGAGTTCTATGGAAATGAGCGCAGTGATTTCGATTGGCTCAAGGTGCTGGGCTTGTTTGTTGGAGCTGACTTTTAGTTTGAAGCCTGAGTCCGACCCCCTAACCTGGACGATCACCACCAAGCACGGGCTGTAGTATTTTGGATTCCGCTGCAGGGTCTGCGTCTGGGTGTGCTGAGCCCCACGTGGTGGTTAGGGTTAGGGTTCCTTTCTAAAGCCCGGGCGATAGTGCGGTGGTGGAGGTGAAGTGTAGACGGAGGAAGACGCCTGTGGGAAGAGGAGGAGAATGCCGAGAGCTTTCCTGGTCAAGAAGAAGCAGGCAGCCTGCGGGGGCTGGAGATGGAGAGACCCAGAGCAGTTGGAGTGGAGAGAAGACCCCTCAGAAGGTGAGGCTTTTTTGTTGACTTTTTTTGTTGTTTTCCCCAAATTGGTCCTCTTTCCTAACTTTTTTTAGAATACAAAAGTTATTGAAAAACAGCCTCCCCTTGGGGTTAACAACACTTCAAAGTTGAATTGGGTCGGATAAGTAAGAGGATCCAACTGACAAGCTCTCACCGGGGGTGGGGGGGGGGAATAAGTGTTGATTTCATCCAGGAACGGTTGGATAACTCAGGTGGTTTCCTCTCCTCCCCGTCAGTTAGCGACAGCGCTCCGGAAGAGACGCTGAACGCGCCAGATGTCTCCGAGCTGGCCGCTCCCTCTGAGACCTCTGACTTTGACTCTGAAGAAGCACCGGGATTGGCCACGCCACCGGCGCCCGTCCCACCGCCGCCCGCGCCGGGGTCGAGGGAGCAGGACCCAGAGACGAGCCGAGACTGGCCTGCCTCCCTGCCCCCCAGGCAGCTCTACCACCCCAATGCGCTGGCGCTGGCCAGCCGGGCCAAGGTACTTCACACACATACTTTCCCTCATCTTCCCATCAGATGTTTGCTAGTGGCTGACTTTTCAATGACGAGTAAATGAAAAGAGGGATATTTTTAGGTTGTGTTTTTTACCAATAAATATATTTTGTATATATTTTGAAAGTAATCTGAAGAGGCACACACAATTGTCTCACCACATCCATCATGTTTCCACCCTGGTGTTTAGCCCCGCCCCCGTGTGGCACCCAGCGCTGGGGACTTCCTGTGCTCCGTGTGCCACAAGCTGTTCCCTCTGCAGCGCATGCTGACGCGCCACATGAAGTGCCACAGCCTGGTGAAGAGGCACCCGTGCCGATACTGCGGCAAGGGCTTCAACGACACGTTTGACCTCAAGAGGCACATGCGCACGCACACAGGTGAGGACACCTGCAGGCGCGCACATACACACACACACACACACACACACACACACACACACACATGCACAAATTATGAATGCTATGACTATATATTTTAATATATATAATTTTAATAAACCATCTAAACCTGTGTGTGTACATTAAATTAATAATAAGTCTAGAAATGTTGGTTGTTTTCTTCTGGTCTATGACGTATACAAGGTCACACAATACGTTTCACTGCTGTTTAAGGAAATAATTTACCCACATGTTCTGCTTAAACCTTGCCTCAAGAGGTAGCACACTACCACCCTGTACTACGCAGTCCACGGGTACTCCGTCCGTGTACAGCGTCTCACTCTCTCTCGCCCCGTCTCCGGTGGCAGGTATCCGGCCCTACAGGTGTGAGCTGTGCGAAAAGGCCTTCACGCAACGCTGCTCCCTGGAGTCCCACAAGAGGAAGATCCACGGGGTCCACCAGCAGTACGCCTACCGCCAGCGACGCTCCAAGATCTTTGTGTGCGAGGACTGCGGTTTCACCTCCAACCGGCCCGACGAGTACTTCGTCCACGTCCGGCAGTGCCACCCGGGCAGCCCGGCCCTGAGGCGCTACTACCGGCGGCAAGCCCACGAGAACGCCAACTTTGGCGTGGCGGAGTGTAAACTCAACCCCTACCTCGTCTACTCAAACTCTGGCTACTTTATCTGAGAGACGGACAATGGGAAAGTTACCATTTTTGTCGGCGTAGCGGTGTGGTAATGTAAACATGTAATATGTGTAATATATTAGACTTAGATTTTTTAGAACAATAAATCTACTTTTTTCTACTTCTCTTTACATATGTATTGGTCCAATAGTTAAAATAGCGATTTATTAATTGCAAATTGGACATATCATAATTTTATAATCAACCTGTACTTTGATTCTATTGTATTGTTTTATTTACTTGAATTGAGACTGTCTTTGAGTCTAAATTATTAAAAAGATATTGTCAAAAGAAAGAACAGTGGGAAATTGCTTTTTTGTTCTCTAAGTAATAATTTCATGGGCTAATTTACATGGAATAATAACAAAGTTACATCCTGATTGACGAGGAAATGTCACCTTGTGACATTCTTCTAGATTATGTTTAATCATAGAAGATGATGAAATGCTACACGGTTGCATTTTCTGTACAGCCGAGTCTATATTTGTATTTACTGAATTACTAGACCGGTTCAAACTGAAAACCCAGCTCATATAAAGTGAATATTGGGAGAAATAACACACATTAAAAACAAAGCCTTTATTTTGATTCAAATATATCTTGGTCACGTAGGGCTGAAATAGAAATGTAATGACCTAAAGGGATACGAAATAAAGGATTGACTCAGAGTTCTAGGACTAGCGTAGTTGTAAAATAACTTTCAAATTTCTGCTGGCTTAATGATCTGGTAGCAGCCACATGTTGTTAAGGTGTTATTATTGGCAATCTATTTGAGCTATTTTCATAAAGTGATAATCACAGCTAAAAAAGAAGGATATGAAATTGCCCAATGTGCTGCATAATGTAGTGATCTTTCATCATATTTACAACGTGTACAATTCAGAAATGGTCTCCAATTAAAATGCCCACTTGTAGATAATGGCATGTATTTACTAAATTCTTACTCAGCTGTCTACAGATCCAGTCCAAGAGATAATTAGTAATTGATCAGGAACAGTTATCTGTATTTTCAGTTGAAATTTTTTTGTTTAAATAATTAATGTATTAATTAATTAATTAATGAACATTAATTAATTAATGTTCCCTGACTAAGACTGAGTGCACTTTTTATGTTGAATGTCTTGTCGTCTAAAGACAAACTGAAAGACCCACTATGCTCTTTGACACCCTTACGAATACACCCGCACACGCACGCACACACACACACACACACACACACACACACACACACACACACACACACACACACACACACACACAC
>JAOPJL010000146.1:12889497-12899953 GCA_027123545.1 Trisopterus esmarkii | reverse complement strand
CCCCCCCCCCCCCCCCCCCCCCCCCCCCCCCCCCCCCCCCCCCCCCCCCCCCCCCCCCGCCTGCATTGTGAACCTGGCCCCTTTCCTTACCTTTTCTTTTTTTTTTTCTTTTTCAGTGCAATTGATCTGACCTCCAAGGAAGTCTTGTTATGGTTATTTTCCTGTTTTTGTTTTGTTTCCGTTTTTCAAACTTAAGTAAGTCTGCGTGAGTGAGTCATATCATTCAGCGGTAGCGCGGTTACCGTTTCAACATTTCATCACCAGGTGTGTTGTGAATGAATAAATAAAATAATATTTGTGCCACCAATGTACTTGGTGCTTTGCTACTGAGCGATTGGCAAGAGTTCAAGGGGGCAGGTAATGCCCTTTTGAAACTTTTTCATTACTCGTAGGATCCTTTTGTCCTGACATTTGGAAATAATTTCCGTTATATATTCAGTGTCTTTTTGTTTTCCTGTGCGTTACATTTTAACTTGCCCTCCCCCCTCCCCCATCTTCCTTTTACCCTGGAACACGTCCCTTCCATCCTCTCGAAATTAAGGAAACTCAAAATGTCTCGAAAGCAATGTACTTTTTACACTTACGTTATTTTCAAGCAACCATTTCTATTTGTGAATGAATGTAATTCCAAAAAGACAATGATTGAATACATGGTTTTTATCTCTTCATTGTAATTCTCCTTGTGAGTATGTCTTGAATCTTATATGAACATTCACATTTCAAATGCACCATCAACACAAGCTGTTTGATTTAACAGGATTTGTCTACACATGCAGGGCTCTGAAAGTGATGGTGAATGAATTGATTCATCTAGTTAATTGTATGGGAAGCCTCCAGTCATATCAGTTTGGATATTTACATGATTCCTGGGGCGTTTAGGGAGTATGGGATTCTATCAATTAGCCCGTAGGCCTACCAGATATATTACTCTGAAGTTCTAGTAGGTTGGATTGTTAAATAAATATAAACGGCTGAAATTATTGCATAGGATATACAGATCCTGGGCATACAGTCATCCATGACGCAGACGTGGAGAAAATGTGCCATATGTCAGGAAAAGTACACAGAAAACATCTTACATAATTGTGTGTGTGTGTGTGTGTGTGTGTGTGAGAGAGACAGCCAGAGACCTCAGACACACGAGCCTCGCGGTCTTTTAGGTACTTCCGGCATTGAACACGTGCTACCGAGGATCGACCACGCCTCCGCTGCTTTCTCACATGTTGACGCACACATTCGTTTCGCGAACAGTTCAGGCTGTGAAAACTCCTCAGTGACTCACTGCACATGCAACGCACATGCAACGCATATGCAACACAGATGCACGTTTAAAGCACGACTTTCCAGTACAGAAAAACCCGTCGAAGATTAGTTTGATTTAAAATATTGTCAATCACAGGGCATCACTAGGTTTTCATCAGCCTACATTGATCAACATTGGATATCAACGATTCATTGTATCACAGCATCTCAGCCAAATCCCGAATCTCAGAATGATGTCAAGCTGACACGAATCCTCTCGAATTGTTTTGACACTCTTCCAGCGACCGGAGCAATAACGCGCTCTCACGTGGACCGCACAGGGGTCCCGCCTGCACACGTGTCTTGGCACGGGATTGGCCCTGACGTCGGTGTGTACGGTACCTACGTCAACGCTTCTCAGGGCGACACCACCGGGGACAATATTATTTAGATTAGGGGGGCGTTGCCATGCGTAATCGACATAATGGATGCTTTGGGAACATCAGACTGTACGCTTTTTCTTCAAGGTACCCGTGTCCACAGCAGCAGCATGCATCTACTGGAGGGTGCGCTGACGGCAAGTGTTGCTGCCCGAATCAGCCTGTCGTTACTATTGACTCCTTGATGATCCGTCGGAAGATACCTTCATTTAGATTTTACATTATGTTGTCGTGAAACTTCACACACTGGTTTGTCAAGTCGCCTCTTTGACGCGAAGAAGCTATGATTGATTTTTGAACAGCGAGTTGCTGTTCTTAGATGCGAAGATAAAGTAGACTTCACCCCGGTAAGAGTCATGCTGTTGTTTTTTTTATTTTATTTTTTTACATAGTATCGTTTGTAGAAAAATTACAAACTTTTTCATGTGTGTTGTTCACATAGTTGTCGTTTACAGGTTATCTTTTGCTTACCAGTCTGGTGTTGCATAACAAGTAATTCTGTCCTGGTAAAACATGTCACATTAGTTGATTGAATGCCTTGTAGGCTTATCTCAGTTAATTCAACAACACATTATTACATAATGTGAATAGATATTTTAATGACACATTAAACGCTGATCTTAATATGGACACATTATGTCGGTGGACCAGCAGCAGACTATTACATAAGAGAGTTGGGGGTGGAACTCTGGTTACAGTGTCGCCGGGACATGGTGCTTCCCTCCGACAGCATGCTCAACTGGTTCACCACGGCAGACCTAACACACATCAATAGCATTAAATCATATCAGCCAAAGTTCAGATAAATTGCATGTCTGGCGTTTATAAGCCATATGGGGAATAATTAACGTGTTCTCTAATTTTACATTGGTTGATTGCTTCCTGTTTATTTGTAATAGCCTTTGTGTCGATGCTGGAGATGATTGCTTACATATGTCTTCTCTTCTCTCTCTGACATGATTATTATCTCCAGATGAATTCTTTCCCAATATTTATGAATTATGTCCTTCCCCTCCCCTCCCAAGTTGTATTAATGGCCTACGTGGTCAGAGATTAAAGCTTGTGATTTATTCTGTTTCTGCTTGGTTCAAGTTTAACGTACACTGTATACACTACTAATGCATTTCATGGTTTTTCTGGAAACATGGCCTTTATTAGAGCTCGAAGGAGCCAGCAGCAGCAGCCTGCCCTTAACAATATATTATACATTTTTATATATATAGAAAATGCATACATTTTCATAACAAACCAAAACCACTTTCACATTGAATAATAGAGAGAAGATAGAGAGAGAGATGCTCTCACCTGGTTCACTCGATAGCAAAAAATCCAAATCATCTTTCTCAGATGTTGTCTTCGATAGTTGTTGTCTGACTAGCATAAGAAATGCTTGGCTTTTTTAAGGAAAATGCAGCTGTGTACCCAATAATGGCTGCAATGATTTATTTTATGTAAGATGGCTTGAATGAGTGACAGGGAGGGAAAATTAAAAACATTTTTTGGAGGTAGCGGATATTCTTCCATATTGCGATGCAACTTTAATAATTGCCTCAGGCAAATTTGTTATATCAAGCAATGCAATTATATTTTCTGAGATGATTTAGGCCCTGCAATCAAAAAACTAATTGTAGATGTTTCAGGCATCGGTAAACAGCGTGACGTGTCCTCTGATCTCTATATCTCTATATTTCCTGCCCCTTTAACTCTCCAGGGTGCTCAGGCAGGGGTGTGCGTGGTGTCTGACCACAGGCATCACCGGCATGAAAACCCAGAATAACCCTTCCCTCAGAGCTGTAGGTACAGGTTTACTATGCCTCGTCGTGTTTCCCACTCACTATATCCCCCTGTGCAAATATGTGTGTTCCCTCCAAAGGTGTGGAATGCCAAAGGAACAAGGGCACTTTGGGGAGAGGGTAGGGCGGAGCACCTCCAAGAATGCCAAGGACAGGAGCAACAGTGCCACGGTGCGAGCCGACCGGGGGCACCGCGCACAGGCCGGCCCTGGGCCCCTGGGAGGGATGGGGGACATGGGGGAACAGCTGTCACGCTTCGACTCGGGGAAGGACTCGGAAAAAGACTCGGGATACTCAGGTGAGCCGGTGCTCCTTCCTGGGGATGTGTTTGTGTTTGTTCTTCTTTGGTCGTTATTGTTTTTTGCGAAAAATGTAACCCCTTCCTACCACTTGCACACACAAACCCGCACACACCTACGCACTAAACATTATCTTTTCAAATTAATTAATTTTGCTCCGAGGGATGTGAACAAAGTACCCATTTCTCACTAACACCTTGAACACCTGTTCCTATGTAGTCATTTAGCACAGGCTAAATACCATCATTTCTTTGCAGATGCATGTCATTAATGATCGGGAGCGGTGCATGTCTCTGGCTCAGGTGTTTGCCTAGAGTTAGACTGCAGACAGGGGTTTGAACCCAGAAACCTTTGGACCGGTAGTCCACCATAACACAGTTTCCACAAAGCTATGCTCCCCCATTTTCTTCCTCGTCTATGCAGAGGCCGGCTCGGATTCAGTGCAGAACGACCTGGATGACCAGCGCAGCAGTGTGAGCCAGACACACAGGAAGAATGGCCGAAGTGCCATCACCGTCGGCAACCACGGCAGTGCGGGCATCGGCCGCTTTCAGGGGCACAGTCCCGTCTATGTCATTAGAAACCTGGTGGGCAAACCGGTGAGATATTCCATGAAGTAATCAAGTATGGTACAAGCCTTAGTACACAATAAGTGTCAAAGGGCACCACACACTCATTGCACTAAACCCACATTGCTTTCGTGAATATATCATGAAATATTTGCAGAATAACAACAGACTTAAGCGTAAAAATCATAAAATGTAGTTCTAAGCTAATAGGGTAAGATATATCCATGTTTGATTAATCGTTAATCTTTCATTCATCGGGCATGAAATTGGATTCATCAAATTAGAGCTAGACATGACTAATGGTCTTTTAAGCAAAGCCAAAATGAAAGCCAATCAGGAGAAGTTCTAAAATAAATAACAAGAATATGTTTACATCATGAGTCAATGCTGAGGAATGTGCGTATCAGGGATGTTTTGGTTTGTGAGTGAACTGCAGTATTAATGGTGATATGAATTAGCAGTTGGCCCTGCCAGAGGCTAATCATTGGGGAGCAATCGCTGCAGTGACAATGAGGCCTTGTTTTGTTTAATAGATCCTTTAAATGCCATTTTCTAGGACATTCAGGGACATTTCTCTGGTGGGCTTAGATAACGTGAGAATAAACAATGCTGTGAATCAACTAAGGGGAATAATACGAATAATACTAATAACCACAAATGGATATAACAGCCCGTCTTCTTCAAGATAGTCTGCCTAATTCCAGTAATTAAATGCTAAAATGGAGGCATGTAGAACAAATGGGCGCTTGCTCAGTTTGTTCTGATTATGATTACAGTTCTAGGAAAACTTATAGGTACTTTTTAACCTGGATCCTTCTTCCACTCATTTTGGGTCCAAAAGACTAATACTGAGAATAATATTTGAATTTGGTCCAGTATTGGGCGAGAATACAGCAGCCAATAAAACGGGCTGACGCATAACTTTGAGGCAATACCACCTAATCAATATACGTCCTCTTAAAGTTCTAGTTTTTGTCACTTACAGGCTCAGATTACATTCTAACATTATGGAACAGATCCCTACAGAGAAATCCAACTAATTTCATCACCTTTTTTTTTTTTCTCTCTCTCTTTTCGGTTACACCAAACTAAGTTTTCTGTATTCCATAGCAACAGTCTCCTCTCTCCAGCTGTTACTCACTCTTCTCTTGCAACAACCAAACTCTTGTGAAACCTCCCTTTGTGCCGTCCCTTGACGGGGCGCTCCTGCCTCAAAGGATTTTATTGCAGCCCGTTTTCGTGAATTACACCTGCAGCATTCTCGCTCAATCTTCAACCCAAAATTATCTTATCGGATTATTTCCGGGTTGAAAAAGACCAAATTTAATATCACCTGAACCTCCTTTGTAACCATTGTTCTCTTTTTCTCTTTCCTGATGCTTTGTGCTCCTTACCAACAAACAAACAACAAAACCCCTCTTGAAAACCTACAGTCCAGGCAGGAGCAGATGCTGCATCGACAGCTAGCATGGGCAGGAGGCTGGCATACCGTCTCAGGCCCCAAGGGGCCTACCCAGCTGGTGATCCAACAGCCAGCCGTCATGGCCCCCCCCTCCTCCTCCTCCAGCCTGACCACCTGCAGTGCATCGCTAGAAACCCTGAGCAAATCCAACAAGAAGGGGGGCTACACCAGCCGCACCAGCGGCAAGAACCACCACCACCACCACCACCACAGCGCCACCAAGAACTCTTACCTGCCCATTCTCCAGTCATACCCCCGCATCGCACCGCACCCCAGGAAGGAAGGCCATTCGCAGGGGAAGTCCTCCGGAGCCCCGGCCGCCGGCCAGGAGGGAGGGGTAGGTGGTGTCGGTGGGGAGGGTCAGAGCCAGAGCAAGAGGGTGTGCACGGAGGAGGAATTGAAGGAGAGCGTGTCCACCACAACCAGACATCTGCCCTCGCACCACCACCGGCACGGCCGCCACCGAGACCTCCATCCCTCGCAGCACAAGGTCCGACGCGGCTCGGAGCCACCCGCCCACCCGTCCCCCGCCTGCCACACCGAGAAGCCCCACCGCTCCCATCATAGCTCCGACGCCTTGGGATCGGCGTCTGTCTCCAGCTCCGGGATGCCCTCCTCACACTCCTCCTCCTTACACTCGCCCTCCCCCTCGTCCTCCCCCTCCTCCTCGTCCTCCTCCTGCCCCACCTCCTACTCCTCCATCACCCACAGCCCCTACCGCCCGAGACAGGGGAGGGCCGGGTCTGCGGCGGCGGTGGAGGAGGCAGCAGCAGCAGCAGCAGCAGCAGCAGCAGCTAGCGGCCACCTCTCAGACTCGCCGTCGGAGTGCTCTTCGGTGCGCCAGCGGCGGTTCCTCAACACGGCGGAGATCCTGAGCCAGTCGGGGCTGCTCGCCATCACCCTGCGCACCAAGGAGCTGCAGAAGCAGAGCGACACCACCGAGCGGGAGATCGCCCAGCTGCGCCTGCACACCCAGCTGCTGTGCCAGGCGGCGCTGGCCGGCCAGCAGGTCGCCAACGACGGCTCCAACAGCCTCCAGCGTCTCCTACAGGCCATGGCCCAATCCGGCTCCTACCCAGGGCTAGACTCGGGCGCCCAGGTCAAAGCCGTCGGCGACCACCGGAAACAGAGCGCGAGGCGAGGCGAGGCTGCCAAAGGTGAGAGCAGGGAGGCGGGCGAGCAGGGAAGGGTGAAGAACGGCCCGCCGCATCAGGAACTCATGTCCCCGCAAGGCGCTGACGAAGGAGTGTCTTCTCTGTCGCCCTTTTTCGGCCTGTCTCCGGAAGCAGAGAGGATGGAGCAGGTGAACAGTCTAGCGGGCTCCCTCACCATGGACAGGGATCTGAACGATCTGGCAATGTCCCCAGAGAGCTGCACCTTTCACAACTATTTATTCTGAATCCCATATCTGGGAGTTAAAGGGTCCAAATACCCTCTATGTGTAAACGCACCCAATCCAAAAACTATTTGAATTGTGGTTCTGGCTCCCATTTATCAACTTGTGAGACCGCTTGGTGTTGGAGAGTAAAAGCCATTGTGACTATTTTTGTTGGTTTGATTTTACAAGTGGTGATGTAAATTTGCAGGAATGATGATGTTTACGTTTTGCATAATATGAGAATTGTACATTAGAATAACAGCAATTAAATCAATAAATACTGCACAAACATTTCAAAGTTTTATGTACGTTTACAAAAACCAAATCAAACACAACCCAATTGTGTCAGTGGTCAAAACATTTCTTGTCTTTATTGTATATTTCTGCTTTATTATTTTTCCTACTGCTTACACTAACTAATGGTGAAGATGTGGTTATTGTGGTACGTTGATAATGACTCAGCGAGGAAAAGATACAAAGTGGTTGTCTGGCTTGTACACTGAACGCAGCCGATTAATGTTTGCCTTTTGAGATTAACCATAGTTCAGACTAGTACAGACAGTTTAAAGGGAATATATCCCTGGATTATACCGTCTGCACATGATTAGGTCAATTTTGTTATTTTGTTTCATAGAAACAATTACTACTTCTTATTAGGCTTTGGATTTGCAATCGAGGAGAACTTCCCCGAAGTCGTTTTCCAAAGCCAAGAGGGATTTTCTTTGTTTTTCCGATACCTGTAAGTGTACAATATCGTCTGTGTAAGCACATGGTCTGTAGAACACAAGGAGACATTAGCTTTTAGAACATTGATTTTGGATTAAGGTCATAGTCTAACTTTTGCAGTGCTCCCACTCTCCATATATTTCCACAAGACAATAGTGCTGGAGATTATCTTTCCTTCAATAAAACTACTGTTACTTTGGACATGTCTTTTGATGAATGTGTTTAACGAATTTGAAAGCGTATACAGTGAAATGCAAATTAAAGCATATTGTGCTTTGGGCCCGAGTCCTGCAAATGGTCTACTGCTTCCGTCCCATCCTGGTGAATATACAATAGATTTTCAGCAAGTGGAACCTGATGTTAAAGAAGTTCATTGTGTGACCTAAAAATAAAAGAACTGCTCTCAATATCTTGGTTTTATTCATTGTTTTGGGCCATAGTTATGTGAACTGCTTGTATTTGCACACAAAAGCAGATAAATAAAATCTCAATTGAAATGATATATAGTTTTTATTTTTATTTTTTTTTCATTAATGTAATCTCTCTAACAATAGTAAGCCTTTACTGGCTTTACTGGTGGCTACTATTATAAATACATTCATACCAACATATTTTAAAGCAAATCCACATAATTATGAAATATTAATGACTGGATTGTCCAGTAGAATTGTGACAAATAAAATCAAATGGGTTGTATATACTGTTTGTGTAAAGCAAACAATAATAATTATGTAAACAGTTTTAATGTAAAGATATATCATAAATATTAACATTTTGAACATTACTAGGTTAATAATATAAAAATGTGATCAAAAAGTCCCTAACACACCACTCTTCGCTTATTTATTAATGATTGTTACTTTGTAAAACATATAGTTAACATAATTCAGTAGATATTCTTTTGGGAATCCCCTATTTATGCAAATAATGAAACATTTATGTTGTAACTTTGTTCAATAAATCAGCCATATCATAAATTGATTTGCAACAAGTAGGATTAACCACTGTATCTGCTATAGTAGCACACACTTTTTAAATAAATAATAAAGATATGTAATGCATCAATGCATCAATTTGTATACAACAAAACAAAACAGAATAAAAGCCAAACAAAAGCACTGTTATGTAAAGCATAATCAAGCACATAGAAACATCCCTTCTGTTTATGGCAGACCTCCAACCCCTAATCTTGGGACGCCTCATCCTGGGACGAGTGTCCACAGCACTCAGGACAGCAGCAGCAGCTGCGGCAGCAGTAACGTTGAAGTTGACGCAGAAGTCCTTTCGAGCCCCTTCCAGCCCGAGACTCTTGTTCGTTTACTGTCCCACCCTGTGGCTGTACCTCTCTGCGGGGATCTGGCCCTGTCTGCATGGCTCTATCGGTAGTCCATCTTCGGAATCTGCTTCCTTTCAGTTTCTCAAGCTCTCCGAGCAGCTGTGCTCTAAGTACCTCAAGCTCTCTGTATCTGTCAGCTAGAATCTTTCGGTTGCTTGCCTGCTGGTGGCTTCGGTCTTCCTCTTGCGACTCTATGCTTGTTGTCTGCGAGGGCTCTTTGTCCTCTCTTTGCAAGTGAGGTCTTTTCACTATGTCACGGATTGTCTTTAGTTTCTGCTCCAGGTTCTTTCTCATCTTGTGACCTCTGCTCTTCATGTGGTCGATCTCCCTCCGTTCCATTCTTGTCTCTTTCCACATCTTCCGCAATTTGTCTTGGTTGGAGACATGTTCCTTTGTAGAAATGTTTTCAGCTGTTGTGGCTTCCTCTTGGTGGTCTTCGGTATCATTGCGTTGAATTGTCTTGTCATCTTTTATTCTTGTAAAGCTCTTGTCTGCAGCACTTGGGGGCGTTTGTTTGATCTGCTCTAGAGAAATGTTAGTCTGGGTTTGAACAGAGTTCTGTTCAATGTGTACCTTATTTCTCTTTACATCACACAGAAGTTTTGCTACAACGTCACATTGAGCTTTCAAATCTGCCTTAATTTTGTCCAGATGCACGTTAGTATTCAGCATAGTTTTCCATTTATCATCACATTCTTGTTGTTTGATTTTAATTTCTTTATATTTTCTTTCTGTACATTGTAACACAATTCTCAGCTTGTTGAGTTGAATGGACAGTGTATTCAGTTTCTCTTTTTCTTTTCCGGCTTTCAAAAAAGATTGATCTCTTTCCAGTGCCTCTGTTTCTCTTGGGATTTCAGACATTGTGGTATCCAAATCAAGGTTGTCTTTGTTGATTGTTTTCTTAACTGTGTCCAGATATTTGCTTTGCCTGTCTACGGCTTCCTCTTCCATTTTTTGATCTTGTTTCTCCAGTAGAAGCTCCTCTTTCCAATTCTTCTGCATTTCTTGTTTTTCTAACATTGTGTCAGATTTCATATTGATCAGATCTTCTCTGTGTCTTTGTAACAGTTTGAAGTGTGTGTCAATCTCCAATTTCTGCTCTTCCATTTCTTTTTGCTGAATTTCCAAATGGGTTGTCTGTTTTTGTGCATCAATAATCTTCTGCTCTATGAGTTGCATCTTCATCGCAATGTCTTGACGTGTCTTTT
>JAOPJL010000146.1:12879060-12889397 GCA_027123545.1 Trisopterus esmarkii | reverse complement strand
GGTGTGCTGCCTCTTCAAAGATTCTGTCCATGATCACTTTAAGCTCCTCCTTCTTACTCATGACATCACTCTTAAGATGTTGAACTTCCTCTTGTTGTCTTATCAGATCTTCCTGCCCCATTCTGAGATCATCCGCCAATCTTTTGAATTCACTGTCGAGATGCTCTTGTTGTTTCTGCTTTTGGGCCATGTCTCGTATCTCTTTATGAAGTTCTTGGATTTTCTTTTGGGCTTCAAGAAGTAAATGGTCCATCTTTGCTCTGTCACTGTTCAAGTCGCTCTGTAAACTATGAACTTTGTCTTGCTTTTCTTGGAGTTCCACCTTTGCCATTTCAAGGCTTTCTTTTTCTGCTTTCACACAAGATTGATCTCTTTCTAGTATCTCAGTTTCTTCCCGGATCTTTTCTCTGTCCCGTTCCAGTGCCTCTTTTTCTCTCTGGATTTCAGACCTCATGGTATCCAAGTCAAGGTTGTCTTTGTTGATTGTTTCTTTAACTGTGTCCAGATATTTGCTTTGCCTGTCTACCGCTTCCTTTTCCGTTTTAAGATCTTGTTTCTCCAGTAGAAGCTCCTCTTTCCAATTCTTTTGAATTTCTTGTTCATGTAAGATCATGTCCGATTTCATATTGATCAGATCTTCTCTGTTTCTTTGTAACAGTTTGAAGTGTGTGTCAATCTCCAATTTCTGCTCTTCCATTTCTTTTTGCTGAATTTCCAAATTGGTTGTCTGTTTTTGTGCATCAATAATCTTCTGCTCTATGAGTTGCATCTTCATCGCAATGTCTTGACGTGTCTTTTCAGTCAACTCTTTTATTGAGTCTTTCATATTTGAGTTGTGTCTCATCATTTCCATGGCCTCTTCTTCTCTCGTCCTTACTTCAGACAAATCTCTTTCTAGCATTTCCCTTTCATCCAAGGCCTTTCTTCGTTGTTCATCAATATCAAGCCTCTCTTGTTCAAGGTGTGCTGCCTCTTCAAAGATTCTGTCCATGATCACTTTAAGCTCCTCCTTCTTACTCATGACATCACTCTTAAGACGTTGAACTTCCTCTTGTTGTCTTATTAGATCTTCCTGCCCCATTCTGAGGTCATCCGCCAATCTTTTGAATTCACTGTTGTGATGCTCTTGTCGTTTCTGCTTTTGGGCCATGTCTCGCATCTCTTTATGAAGTTCTTGGATTTTCTTTTGGGCTTCAAGAAGTAAATGGTCCATCTTTTCTCTGTCACTGTTCAAGTCGTTCTGTAAACTATGAACTTTGTCTTGCTTTTCTTGAAGTTCCACCTTTGCCATTTCAAGGCTTTCTTTTTCTGCTTTCACACAAGATGGATCTCTTTCTAGTATCTCAGTTTCTTCCCGGATCTTTTCTCTGTCCCGTTCCAGTGCCTCTTTTTCTCTTTGGATTTCAGACCTCATGGTATCCAAATCAAGCTTGTCTTTGTTGAGTGTTTCTTTTACTGTGTCCAGATATTTGCTTTGCCTGTCTACTGCTTCCTTTTCCATTTTAAGATCTTGTTTCTCCAGCGGAAGCTCCTCTTTCCAATTCTTTTGAATTGCTTGTTTTTGTACCATCATGTCCGATTTCATTTTGATCAGATCTTCTCTGTGTTTTTGTATCTGTTTGAATTGTGTGTCAATCTCCAATTTCTGCTCTTCCATTTGGTTTTGCTGAATTTCTAAGTTGGTTGACTGCTTTTGTGCATCAATAATCTTCTGCTCTATGAATTGCATCTTCATTGTAATGTCTCGACGTGTCTTTTCTGTTAACTCTTTTATTGTGTCTTTCATATTTGTGTTGTGTCTCATCATTTGCTTGGCCTCTTCTTCTCTCGTCCTTACTTCACACAAATTTCTTTCTAGCATTTCCCTTTCATCCCAGGCCTTTCTTCGTTCTTCACGAATATCAAGCCTCTCTTGTTCAAGGTGTGCTGCCTCTTCAAAGATTCTGTCCATGATCACTTTAAGCTCCTCCTTCTTATTCATGACATCACTCTTAAAACATTGTACTTCCTCTTGTTGTCTCATTAGATTTTCCTGCCCAATTTTAAGGTCATCCGCCAATCTTCTGAAGTCATTGTCTAGAAGCTCTCGTTGTATCTGCTTTTGGGCCATGTCTCGTATCTCTTTATGAAGTTCTAGGACTTTCTGTTGGACTTCAAGAAGTAAATGGTTCATCTTTTCTCTGTTAATGTTCAAGTCCCTCCAAGCTCTTTGCCTTTCTTTGAGAAGCTCTGTTCTCATTGTCATTTGTTCCTCGTTTGGTCTTTGGATTAATTGAAAATAACTCTCCATCTTTATCTTCTGGTTATCAAACTCCTGTTTCTTCTGTTGAAACTGCATTTTAAGGTTTTGTATATCTGCATTTGAATCCCGCAAGATCTCCATCTTTGTTTGGAAGTCTTCATTTGTCTTCTTTTTTAGTATTTGTAGATTATCTCTTTGATATTGTATTACACTTGTTGTTCTTACTAGTGCATTGTCTTCCATTCTGGATTCAAGCAGTCCTTTTTCCATCCTAACCTTGTCATCTGCTATTGTTATTTGCTGTTTTTTCATGTCACTCCACATCTTTTTGAGAGTTTCCTTCTCTTTTCTGATATTGTCCATAGCAGCTTCGGCCTCTTGTTTCATGTCGTTGACAAATCTTTTTAATTCTTCCACTTTGTCTCTTTCAACTTGTAAAGTATCCCGGCTGGTGTTCAATAATTGTTTGTCTCTTTCTATTTCTTGATCCTTACGTTCTTGTTCCTTCTGTTTCATTCTAAGCACATTCACAAGGTTCTTGTATTCAGCCTTTTTCTTTTGAAAGTCAAGAGCATTTTCTTGTAGTCTTTTCCTGTGTTCATGTAGTTCATCGAGTGCTCTATTAATAATTGCCTGCTTGTTATTCAGTTCCACCCCTGTAATTTCTTGTCTCAGTTTTTCCTCTTCCATTTTTCTTTGGTGACCTGGCAGTATAAACATTAGCTTGTGTATAAAGGACTTCATCAATTCCCCTTCTTCTTTCTCTTTCTTTGTTGCCTCTTCCATCTCATTGGATTTGAGTTTCATGATTTGTGGTTGTGCTAATCCCAGTACAGTTTCCCGATTGTGTTCATCTTGTGGTAGCAGTTCAATTTTCAGTTTCAACTGACTTTGAGGTTCTCCCAATTTCTCTTGAACGTATTCAGCCAAGTCCTCTATGCCTCCTGCTGTAGGCTCTTGCATTATTTCTACATTTCCACTTTGTGGCACCAGCATTCTTGGTTCTGGCTTCTCTCCGGGGCTACCTTTTTGCTGTTGCAGATGTACCTTAATATCCTCAGAGTCATTTATCTTCTTTTTGCTGCTTACCTCGATCCTCTGTTCGACACTTTTTTGTGTTTCTTGCTCCAAGGCATCAGTTTCTTTATGTACTCCATACAATACCCACATCCTTTTAGCCTCTTGCTCTTTTCTATTGACCTTCCGTAATGTCTTTTTGTTTTGTTTTCTCTCCATTTCCAGCTCAGACTTCAGGAGATCCAACTCTCTCATCTCTCTTTTAGTCCTCTCCAAGTGATCGTCAAGCTCGCTCCTCTTCTTTTGAATATCCTCCCTTGTGTCACTCAAAATTTGCATCTCAGTTCGGGCCTGTTGTATAGTTTTTTCTAAATCAATCTTTTCCATCTGTAACTCAGATTTTAGTTTCTCTATGTTCATCTTCTCAGTCTTGTTCTCGGCTGACAGTGTTTCAATCTCATCTTGTTGTTTCTCCAGATTGTCTTTTAGGCTTTTTAAATTATTCATTTGCATGTTTCCTCTAAATTCCATTTCTGCAAGATCACTCATAACTTTGTTAAAAATGTCAGTGTCTCTTTTTTGTAATTCTATCTTGTCAGCTTCAAGCATCCTAGTCTCTCCTTTACCATTTAGATTCTCAGTGTGTTTTGTAACCAAAATACCATAGCTTTCATCGTTCTTCTTTTCCTTCTCATTTTTCTCCTTTTCCTCAGCCAGCTCCTTCTTTAAACTTTCTAGTTTCATCTTTAGAACCTCTAACTGATCTCTTTCTCTTCTGATCCTTTCCAGCCTTTGGTCCAGTTCTCTCCTTCTCTTTTGTGTATTTGTTTGGAGTAATTCCTTTTCTCTTTGAATTTCAACCAACTGCATTCCAACTTCCTCTCTTTTTCGTATTTCCCGCTTAGATGATTTATAATTTTCTTTTCTTTCTGTTTCCCACTCTGCCTTCAGTAGCTCCATCTCCCTTGTCTCTCTCTTGATGTGTCGCATTCTATCATCAAGTTCTTGGGTTTGTTTCGCAATACCGTCCCTTGCGTTGTTTGTTTCTGTATTCAGCTCTTGTCTTTCTTTTATCAGGCTCTCCCTCTCGGCCTCAACCTGATGTTTCAACATCTCCATTTCCTGTCTTTCAGTTCTGAGACAAGCCCTTAACATTTGAATGTCCTCCTTTTGATTGTCCAGCGCAGACTCAGTCTCTATCTTCTGTTTGATTTGGCCTTGAAGTTCCGCCATTTCTTTCATTTCTTTGTGTCCTTGGTCTAAATTGGCACTGAATGTAGTTTTCTCATTTGTTTCTTCTTTGGATACAACTTCAAAAATATCTTCTTTCTCCATGTCTCTTTCGTGAAAATGCTGCCTGTCACTTACCACTTTCCTTTCCTGTCTGTGTAGTTCAACTTGTGCTAGATATGCCTCATCTCTATCGATATTGGAGTCCATGTCTATCCTCTGCTGACTGATTTTGCTATGGATCTGAAGCTCCACCGCTTTCTGGTAAATCATATCAATGACACTTTCTAAGTTTCGTCTCTCTGCCTCAATCCTGCAGCTCAAACCCATGAGCTGTGTCTGTTTTACTTGATTTTCCGCAAACTTAGTTTTAAAACGTAAAGCCATATGTTCAATTTTATTCTTTATTTTTGATATGTTCTCAATCTGCAGCTCCACCAGCACCTTCTTCTGATGTAGTTTCATTTTGAAAATGTCCAATTCATCCCTCTCTCTGAGAGTTTTCTCTCGTCGCTGGTCAAGTTCTCTCTGCTGTTTCCGAATCATAATTTGAATCCATTTCATGTCAGTCCTCTCTTTGCTAAGATACATTTCACTTTGATCCATAGCATCTTTAACTTTGTTTAGGACATCTCTGATTTGTTGCAACACCTGCAGCACTGATCCTACAGTGTTCCCACTGACCTCCCTTGCTGCCATGTCAAAGTAGCGCCCTTCGGTTTGTTTCAATGATATTTGTTCTAAGGATTCTTGTATTGTGTTAATCTCTTGGATCAAGGTTTGTATACTGGCATTTCTTAACACTGGTGGCCCCTCTGATTCACGTTCAATCTCATTTGTTGGTTTTGTTTGGTTTTCAGTGGTTACAGGTGCTACTGGTAATTCACATTCAACATTCTCTTCTTCATAACTCTGTCTGTTAACCTGTAAACGTACTCTGTACTGTACTGTTTGTTTGATCTGCCCGATTGATCCATCACCTTGATTTCCTATGTCCCTATTATCTGACCCATCATCAGCCCCTTGCAAATAAAGGTTGTTTATATCCTCAATCAGTCTTTCCATCTCTTTGTGGTTTTGTTTTAAGTTGTCCATAACCCCTTTCACTCTCTCCTCTTCCTCTTTTTGTTTTGAGATATAGCTTTCGGTTTCCATCTTATCTCTCACATTCCCTTTTTGTTCTGTTTTATCCTGATTTGTGACCCCCCTTGATGGTTGAATTCCCAGGCTTTCCTTTTCAATTGGTGAATACTTATCAAAACTTTGTACTTCTTCACTTTGTTGACTGACATCATGGAAGGTCTGTGTTGCCTTTTCCTTTGCAGTTGGTTTATCAGGGAGAATTCTTTTTTTTGTAGTCTCCACTGGGGTTTGGTCATTCCCTGCACTCATACTTTGCATGTCCCCTTTCATCTCATCTGCGACGGCCATGTGACCACCAGACTCCTCAGTCTTCTGTTCCTCCTTCTCCAGCTGCATTTTTATCTTCATCACCTCCAGGGCATCCCTCTCCTGAGCAATTTTCTCCAATCTCTGGTCAAGCTCCCGTCTTTGTTTCTGCACTCTGTAATTGATCCACTTGGTTTGGCTTTCATCCTGTTGCAAATCGGTTTGCTTGGGTGTCTGTGTCACCGTCTTTAACACATCTCTGATTGCTTGCACTTTATGAACCAACCTGTGGATTTTTGCATTCACTCCGATCCCTTCACCTGCCCCCGCATTCTCTGTATCCGTAGCAAATACACGTGCATCGTCCTTCCTCGACCTCTCTTTCTCTTTCATGTCTTCTTTTACTAGCGGTACCTTTTCGCTCCTCTTGTCAGCATCCTGCTGTTTCATCATGGTGCGTCTCATACTCTTTTCCATGTTTTTTTTCTTTATGTCAATCTCAGTGTTCAACACTTCCCTCTCTCTTATTTCTTTTCTTATCTTTTCCAACTTTTCCTCAAGCTCCAGCTTCTGCCGTTGAATGCTCTCCTTCATCTTCTTCACTTCGTCCATCTCCGTTTTCACTAACTGCCTATCTCTTTCTATGTCATCTCTCTGGGCCTGTATTTCAGTTTTCAGTCGGTCCCTATCCCTCTCATATATCGCTGCCGTCATCCAATCTCGGGGGACTACAGTTTGCCTCTCAACATCATCCATAATGTGTTGTGACCTTGGTCTCATCACGGCTGTCAGTTTGTGTTCTGCGGGGCCCGGGGTTTCAGTCTCTGCAGGGAGTTCCTGCCCATCCAATTCATACCACAGTCTTTCCACCGCTGCCTTCACTCGGTTCAGTTCATTCTTCATCTTCTCATACGGCTCATCGTCGTCATGCTGTCTGGCAGTGTGCGAGTGATCCATCTTGTTCTGGCGTTTCTCCGTCTCTCTGACGTGTGTGTTTATTTGAAGTCGTATTCTCTTCATTTGCTTCCTTTGAAATGCAATTTCATACTTTGCCATATTAAAGTTGTGTTTTATTTCAGCAATACATTTTTGCATTTGTCCTTCCACTTGCTTCGCTTCACTTGCTCTTCTCTGGTTTGCTTGAATGTGACTCTGGATGTCAGCCTGAATCTTTTTGAATGCATCTTGCAGTTGTTTATTTGTTTTTGTCTGTTCTGTGTGCCTTATTGGCTTATCATGCATGATAAGTCCTTTGAATATTTGACGCTCATTCATGAACTCATTTCGCCTGCAGTCCATAAGTTCTCTCTCTGTTTTGATATCATCCCAGACTTTTTCAATTAGCTTTTTTTCATTATTTATATCTTCTTTGGTCTTATGCAGTTTCTGAATAACACCGCCTAGCTCAACTTCTAAACTCATTATCAATAAATTCTGCTGTTTATTTTCTTCTTTAAGTTGAACAATAGATGATTGTTGTTCTTCGTTTCTCGCCTTCAACTGGACAATTTCAGCTTTTTCTGATTTAGTACACTCGAAAAGCCTTTCAATTTCTTTGATTGCTTGCAGTGTCTCTTGTTTTTGTCTTCTTAGATAGTACGTCTTGCTTTTTGGGTCAAAGTCGACTACTTTTTCTTCCAATTGCTGAGGATTTTCCAAGGAGTAACTCTGCTCTGTTTGGGTCGTCTTGGAGTTTACTTGTCTTTGCTCTTTAAATGGAAGTAATACATGATCAATTGCTTTAATTGCTTCAAAAAGCTTTAGCCTAATAGTTACTTGTTGTTCCAATAGTTTTATTCCCAACTATTACTCTCACGGAAGGATAATAAAATGATTGAATTTCAAAAATATAGTCTCAAAGATGGTAGAACGACAAATAATAATTTGAACTGCATGTAAATATTACAACTTTTTACTGGGAATCAGCATACCACATGAAACAAATATAAAAAAACGATTGCAGGGTCAGTTGATTGCCTTGAAATATGCATCCTATTCTATTGTCTTGGCCATTAAAAACATAGATATTCCTCTATTTATTTTAGATGAACCAAAAAGAAAACTCACCTGAAATGGCTACCAGCTCAGGCTCTTTCAGTGCTAGTAATCGGTAGAAGGCAACTTTGGCTCCAGAAGTCCCTTTTTCTATAGCGTGAAACAGCGCCCTCAGCTGATCTTGCGGGGTAGGAGCTTCGGTGATAGAAGCCAGGTCTTCCTCGGATGATATCAGCTGCTGTGCAATGGAAGCCTCAACAATGGCTGCAGCTGAACTTACCCCAGCAAGGAGTTGGTCGCTGATTCCTTCCAGGAATGTGCCCACTGGAAACATACAATTGGTTTTATGTTTTTTATTTTTTTAATGAGCCCCCAAATTTAGGACCACCAGTGCAGTTTGTTAAATTGTTTACCGTTGTATTGGTGTTTCGCCATGTTCTTAATGGTGAAATGGATGTTCAGACCCCTGAAAAACATAAAAATAAAAAAAACATAAATTCATTAAAAAATATATTACAGGACAATTTTGTAATAGGCCTACTCCTTTTCTTTGCAGGTTCGTGATTTATGTATGATGACTCATTTTAGTTTTAAAATCTAAAAAACATGTCAAAAGATATATGCATTTCTCTTACCTGATGAGTTCTCAGTGTTGACTTAAGTTCTCAGTGTAACACTTGGCTCAGCACTGCCACCAGAGATAAAATTACAATATCACCCCCCCAAAAAATTAAGCTATCTCTTAAGCTCCACCCTGTTTTCTTCCCAAAAAATACACATGGCAACAAGTGTTATTCAATATGATTGGACGACAGCTTGGATAGGAGTGGTGACGTTATTTTTTCCATTTGTTTTGATGTGAGCCTGACCTTCTGTGATAAGGGTGACATGGGTGTGTCTCTAGCTTGGTGTCCCTGGACCTCCCACGGCACTGTGAATAATCACACGTGCACAGGCGCTGTGTCGCACATACTCACACACTCCACGCACCTATCGAGGGAGACACACTCACACTTGATCTCATACGTGATCACACACAGCTGCACGCCCACTCGATTGATTGTATCCACTTCATTTTGAATAATCATACACATACAGACGGTGTCAAACAAACCCTCCCAACCCAAAGCCCCTGCCACACGAAACACGATGAGAACAGAGTAGCAGTCGATAGGTTGTTCCCTTATACCGTTATTACCTACTTTCCTATGGGAGCCACATAGGCCTACTCGCAATCTCACAATATTTTACCATATTTTCATAATAAATTGCCACAGCAAATGTGTTATCAGTGTTGTTGTTTTTCTTACTGTTTTTTAGCAGTCACACAAGTTTGAATAATGACTAGAACTCTACCACCAGTCAAAATGGTGATGTAGACTCTACCTTTTGCTGTCATGAATACATGTGTTGGCTGGTTAAACTCTATACAGTAAATGTATACATAATACATACATTGTATACAGTGTACGGTTAAGATGGAGGTTTTATTTCAAATGAGGCCGCTGTATGTGCACGGAATGGCCTCTACTAACAGGATAATTAAACGATTGGATTGTTTGTTTAAAATTCATCTTGATCTAATTGGTAAATGCATGTACCCTGCATTATTACAATAAATTGCCATGTCCAGCAACAACGAAAAAAGGTTAAAATAAAAAAATTATAAAAAATAAATAATAAAAGAAATAAAAATAATAATAAAACTGAAGCAAGAGGCCAAACATCTCTAGTCTCTAATTCTGCTTTCGATGCAGAATTAGACAGCGGTCCGTGTGAACTAGAGGTCTGAACAATGTTATTAACTAAGCGTTAAGCAGACTGCTGTTATGCGTTGGACTCCCTCTACTGGTCAGTAACAGCGGGTCGTCCCAGTCCGGTTTCATAGGACACCGTCATTCTACTCATTCACCTCAGCATTGGAAACGTTAATAATGGTGGCGAAGAACCTACATGGATAAAGCAAAAGGTCACGGCGCAAACACATCCAACCACACCACGTTTTACAACTTTGCCATCTTAATGGGGAGGAGACCTCAAGGCTACAAATACAAAACATGAAAACCTTGGGGACGATGCATGAAACAAAGTCAACAACAGTCTTTTGTCTTTAAACGGGCCCTTAGGCTACCTGGCAATAAGTGACATTACGCAGTAACATATCCGGCTTATAGGCCTACATGGGTTAGTTAGATAGGCCTAGTTGTAAGATTAAGATAATAACTTCTGACACATCTTTGGCTTGGTTCTCATGAGGGACACGTGACTTTAGACGTCCCTTAATTGTTTAATAACGTTAAACATAGACTACAACATACAACATACATACACAAATCTGCACATTTTAATGTTTTTGTTCAACGAATGTGTGTGTATGAGTTTTATGCGTCACACGTGTGTGTGTGTGTGTGTGTGTGTGTGTGTGTGTGTGTGTGTGTGTGTGTGTGTGTGTGTGTGTGTGTGT
>JAOPJL010000146.1:12734549-12752727 GCA_027123545.1 Trisopterus esmarkii | reverse complement strand
CTCTCTCTCTCTCTCTCTCTCTCTCTCTCTCTCTCTCTCTCTCTCTCTCTCTCTCTCTCTCTCTCTCTCCCTATCTAGTAACTGTGGTACTTGCTAATGGACCTACACCATTGAATTTGGAGCAGAGTTTTTGGCAGAAGTGGAAAGAGAATGTCACCCTATTATGCAGTGGCAGAGTGAAACAAGCCATGCCATGCAGATGAAAGTGTCAGCGAAGCACAATGTAGGAATATGAGGGATGCGTTGGAGGAAATGACCAATCCAAGGCTGAGAATGGATAGCTATCGAGTGTCTTTTTTCAATTGTAGACAATATAAAAAAAATCGGAGGAACTTAATGTTGAGCTTCACCTATATCCTCTATTTTGCTTCGTTCTTACAAATATTGTACTGGGTTTTTCTTCATTAAGCACTCAATTTGGAGGGCTTTGTTTGTATTATCAGATCACTTGACCCTTTTCCATCTTCCATGTATTCACGGCTCATTATGGAGCGGTTTGCTGGGAAGTGAATTACATCCACGAACCCTGTAACCCCTGTAATAGACATTGTGTATATATAACACTGTATGGTTGTCCGACTTGATTTGGCTGGCTACTATGTGTACAGATACTGGAGAGCATGCTGTATGATCAGCATCACAAAAGGAACTCAGGCTCTTTATTTACCAAGTAGGCTTACTGTTGAACAACTGTAACCCGTTGACTCATGTCATCGGGACATCGGCTATACTGCCTGCTTTCAAAAAATTAATTAACAGCAGTTATAGTGATAAACTAGATTCAGGTTTGATGTTGGCTGTTGTGATTGCTCCATAAAGCCTCCAAAAATTTTTTAGCAGTGTCTCAGCTCTAACAAGCAAACACCAACACCCAATTATTTAACGCTTGCCAACATTGATTAGACAGTTCGTCATTAAGAAACATATAATAAGCATGTTTTTTTCGTGGTGTTTCATAGTGCAGTGTAGAAGGTCCTTTAGCATCATCTCCAGCATGGTAAGTCTTCACTGTGCACCCTACAGGGATAAATGATTTATTATTATTGAAAATAATGTTTTTTCCCCAGCAGCCTTCTATTTCCAACAACTGTTTTTGTCTTGTTTCATTGTCAAGGATACTTTGAGCTTTTCAAGCCCTTTTTCTTTCTGTCTTTCATTCTTTCTTTTTCTATTTTTCTGTAAGTGTTCCAAAAATTGGCTTTGTCTGACCACAAAATGTGTATGCATAGAAAGTGAGTGAGGGTATGGTTTCAGGGATATGCAAACCTCCCTTTGTATGCACAGGCCTGTTGTAAAACTATGTGCTCGGTACAAGGGTACCTCACCTGACATTTAACAGGGCTGCGCACAAACAGAGGCGCTGGGAGCTGTGATTGTACATCACTATCTTTAAACCAATACTGCCAATGAACCCTTTTGTACCAAGAGCAAATCATTGTACACATCATTTTTTGCGAAATGGTACGACCAAACGGTTGAGTTCTTGTGTTTATTAATAATTATCGCTGGTCTGCGTCACTGCATTCATTGGCAGTAATCTAAATTACACACTCAGGGCCACTTCTGGTGCTTCTTGAAATCCTGTTTCTTTCTTCAATGTTTGCTTAGCCACTTGTACTTCCACCGACGGCACCATCTCAGTCTGATTATACGGTATAACCATAGAGATGTATTACACTGTGTGAATTTTGTATTCAAGTTTAGTGTGGTCTATTAAAAAAAAGCTCTCAACATGGAGTACTTGAAAGCGCATTATTTATACAACTAAAAATGATTAATAATTAGCATAAACATGCATATATGTGCAAATCAAAGTACACAGTCATTAGGGAATTAACTGAGGTATTGAAATGTAAATAATTGTTACTACGCTAGCTAATGGCTTACGACATTGTGGAGTGTACATTATAAAAAAGAAATTCAAATTGTTCCATTCTACTGGATACGTTCTTATGCTCAGTATTGATTATTTCTCTGGGTATCCAAACCACTTGTATCAATATGGTAGTAAAATATATATGTGGTATTGAAAACAAAATACAAATATATAAACTCATAAATGCAACCAATTTCTGGAACCTTCATTCTCCACATTCTTTTATCCATGAAACTAACTTTTGGTTTTGTTTTCTACTTGCTTCACAAAAAGGATACAGACACAGTCATTATTAGGGGGAAATCTTTTTTTTTTTAAAACCTATGTCTACCTTTGTCACAAGCAAAATGTCACAAACAAAAGTGTCACTATGAAATGTTATATCCTTTGTCCTGTCAAAGGTGAAAGCGCAATAGTGCATTCACACGCAAGCTTATCATCCTACTACGAAAGCATCTGATTGTGGATTATATAATTGGTAAAAAGGGATATATTTAAATTGAATTCCGCATCTTCTAGTTGCCCCTCCCAGCTTGAGTGTAGAACCAAGTTGGAACCAGGATGGCCGCTATAGGTGCATTAGGACACACTACACCTTTAAAGGCGTTTGGCCCTCTTGTAGAGGAGGAATGCTATGCCACCGACCATAACGACCAAAGCAGCCAGGACGCCCACAGCGATTCCCAGTGCCGTTGAGGAGCTGGAATTCCCACCTGAAATAGCTGTTAGCAATACAAGAGAACAAGGTTGCTTGGGTTGTCTTGGGAGTGATTATTTTTCAAAAGCTGCTCGCTACTCAGTGTGGTAGGCCTATCGTATACACACAATCCCATAGGACTAGTTGTGTGTATACGATAGGCCTACCACACTGAAACCTGCACTGCAGAATTATTACTGAATTTTTATGATTGAACCTTTTGTTCAAGATTTAATTTGCCCACTTACTTTTCTCCACTGACCAAATTGATTTAGAGACAAATAACAATGGTTGATTAAGCTGTGGGTGGTGGGGTTTTACTATTAGAAGACAGGTGTGATTTTTAATAGCCCTGAACAAGGGATGGCTGCTATGCAGCTGAACATGTTGAAAACTGCAGGTTTAACAAAACAGACCAGAATAGTCATTTAACATACACCCTCAGTATGTATCGTGGTAATGCCTAAGTTGAGAGTCTTACCTTCCTCTTTGGATGTGACAACTAAAGGAACAAGAGAACATTTGATTAGTTTAGTATTTATCATAGAGTTTATAATATGAATAAAATAAGAGCTATCCTGTGTAGCAAGTGGTTAGGAAAAAAACAACAATCAGAGTGAATCCGGCTTGGCGTTCCCAACACAGCGCTCAAATGTGCTTGCAGTGATGACATCAAACAAATACGAATGATTTTCTATGCCTATGTGTAGCTGAAGTGTGTAAAGACAGATTTACCATTCTCAGCTTTTGTAACAATGGGATTTGCTGATGTGAGGGTGGTGGAATTTGTAACTCCATCGTCAGCAATATTATCTACATCCCTTTTTCTCCTTTTGTCGCACTGCTGTTAACGAAAGACACAACACAACACAATCAGTTCTAAAGGTACGCACAGTCAGAGGCACTTCAAGAGTCTTAAGCACCAGCGGCAAGTTCAAGCTTGAAAACAACGTATTTGCTGGGAACAAATGAATGGGTTCTCAGAGAACAAAGTGGACAGCGAACAGTTTTAGCAGAGCGCATGGCTCCTGTTATATGGTTACCTACCACAATTGTTGGAGCCAACCCCACCTGAAAGAAACAACCTCACCCAGAAACGGAAGCCCTGACCAGCCCTCTGTAGGAATAATAATAATAATAATAATAATAATAATAACAATAATTATATTCATAATAATATTGTTGCCACTGAATGTTGAATGCTAAAAAGGATGATCTATTAGGAATATTGCTATCTTAATAATCTTGTAGATTTAATTTGTGGTGAAGTGCATTTTGCTTTAGGTAATTGGTGTGATGCCAATTAGTACTGTGTTGTACACACATGACTCCCTGAACTATGCGCAAGAGGACGGAGAATAATAGACAATCATCATCATCATCCATGACTTTGATCTTAATCAATCCAATCAACAAACCTTGAATCTGCTGCAGGTGCTCCTCTCGCACAGTCTGGTGATGCAGTGCAGAAAGTAGGTGGACACGGTCTGGTTCTGCTGCTCGATGAAGCGGAACGCAGGGAAAGAGAAGCGAGAATTTTGGCTGTCGCCATTCTCAAGCATGGTGGTGAACTGGTCGCTGGAGCACCTGGACTCACAGAGAAAAAAAAAAAGAGAAAAAAAAACAAAGATAAGATAGATATCTGTTCTTCAGACTTTGAATCTTTCCTTCCTCCAGAAGAGTGTTTAGGGTCTTACGAAGAGACAAAGAGGTTGAAGATGGTGGTGTCCGTGGGATAAGGAGCGGTGGAGGCGTAGCATCGGTCCAGGAGGACGTTGTACCTGATCAGACACAGTAAAGAAGTGGTTACATTATATCAATGGCTGCAGGCCTCAAAATATCAGTTAACATCTGTGTCAATGCAATGATTCTGTCTTAAGGCTTCTTCATTCTGAAGTCAGGCAGGCAAAGTGAAACACATATTATTACAATTGCTAAATTCTGATTGGCAATCAGAATGAATAATACATATTACAGAAGAAGTAATGCAAATAATTACTTTAATTAATGAAACACTTCATTTGGAAATCCCCTTAATGCTACAAAAGCTAAAACACTAGCTAGAAACTAACTGAAGGTCTTCCTACACAACATGGTCTTCAGGCCTTTATGGCGTTAAAATCGTCCAGGGACTGTGTTGTCCTCCTATGGTCAGGGATGGCATTTAAAAAACGAGAGGGCAGCACACACAATTTTTCCTCGGGTTGAGGAGATACAGGCCGTTGCCAGACTGCACACTGCAACACTGCTGGAGGTCATTTGGGGAGTTAAGAGGTCCTTTATGTGGGGTGGTGATGGGCCGTGGATTGATTTGAATGTCTGCAGATGGGCTTTTGAGTATAATACAGAAAGAGATGGGGAGCCAGTGCAGTGATGCAATTTGAGTAATAATTGCATCTACATGTAGGCTGCTGTCCCTGGGGTTTGGTGATAGTGTTTAGCCACATTGAGTTTCTTACTGTGAGGTCAAGTTAGTTGCCAGGACCTGGACATAGACGGTGGTCCTCAGCTCTATACCTTCCACTGGTATGATGAGAGGGGTGGTGTAGTTGAAATCCTGTCCACACAGAATAAAATCATCAATGTTGCTTTGTTGAAAATACATCCCATTTTTGTGAATTGGTAAGACACTAGGCCACATTATTTTTCTTCAGTGTGGGAGTGTGTGTGGGTGATGGCTGGTTTAGGTAGCCCTACCCTGCCCCCCAGAGTCCACTCAGACTCGGCCAGGTGAGACTGCTTGAACCAGCCATCATCCACACACACTCCCACATTCAGCTACATGGTCAAACGTTTATTAATTGAAAATTAACTAATCTGTAAACGTTACAAATAAGGTTTATGTTTTGTCTGCCCCACTCAACTGTAAAATAATAAGATTCAAAATAGTGCAAAAAAAATGTATTTTCTTTATTGAACCTCACTTAAGTGACAGCTAAGATTTAAATTACTCTTTCTCTTTGTGTTGTTTTAATACAACTTCGATAGCAGGAAATGCCATGGAGTTGCTGACAGTTAAACTAGATATGTGTAACCACAGTATTATGAACTCACGCTGTAGAGCTCCATTTTCAGAGTACTGATGAAGCTCCCATTGTTATCCGTCACTGCAATAGATGATGTCGCCCTAAATTGGACAACATTTTGTGTCAGATTGCAGGTGTGTTTATGTGTGGGTGGGTGGATAGGCCGATATGAACGCACACACACCATGCACGCATGCACGCACGCACGCACGCACGCACACACGCACACACACACACACACACACACACACACACACGCACACACACACACACACACACACCTGCCTGTGTATTGCACTCCATGGACACAATGGAGAATTATTTTAGTGTCTTGTACATTTCAAAACACCATTTGGTAGTTGCCGAAGGGGAAATCAGACTATGACCCTGTGTGACATCTTAGCACCAAACGGATGTCAAACCTCCGTGGTGGGGGACTTGGCTACGGGGATCAGAGGAACTTACACATCCAGGCGGGTGTTGTTGATGAGGTACTCCAGAGGGTAAGCGCAGGAGAAGTAGTACTTTAACTCTGCGTTGTACGTGACCGTCCCCGTGGTGACGTCGTGGGAGCGCACCATGCCGCTGATGTTCACCCTCTCGATGTTGGAGAAGTCCGAGAAGACGCCCGTCCCGGCGTCGCTGGTGGTCTGACGAGGGACACATAATAAGTCACATGGACAGGATGTGTCAAAAATAAATAGCCTCCCCCTTCTGCCGATTCCTTAGAGGTTTACAAATCTTCCCATCGACTGACCTTGAAGACGCTCCCACAGGAGTTGGTGCCGTTGAGGGGGAACTCAAAGCGTATGACCGGTGGGCTAACACTCTCATCCATGGTGCCCCTGCACTGCGGGTCGTTGGCCATGTTGTTGAGGATGAGCAGAGATTCGTTGTAGCCGGTGTAGACCACCGGGCAGAGAAGGATGGCGAGGGAAATTGTAGATGTGCCACATTCCACTGAGATGTCATTGTACTCTATGGTGGATAAGTAGAGCAGGCATGTTATGCTGCCATGTCTGCCTATTATCATTGTGGCCTCTTTCTGTTTACTTTCTGAAGGTTTCTTCCTTAACAATTAAGGGAGTTCCCTTGCCCTATAGAGGGCTTAGGGTTAGATATGGGGTATGATATGGCCGGTGAAGCCCTTTGGGACTGTACAGGATTGAACAAAGAAATGGAAAGGGCTACAGAAATAAGTCAAGAAATAACTTAGAACAAGCTTGGTATCTCAAGTATTGGAAAGTTTTACTTGAAATGAAAGTTCCACTTGCATCTGATTATCATTTTGTAAAATTATAATATTGAAAAAGACTGCTACTTAGATTAGACAAGTGCACAAAACAAATACAAAACTAATATATGTATTTTAAGAACTCTTGGAGGTGACATTTAAGGTGCTTTAGGTAAGGTGGAACTGTTTTCCATATAAATAACAATATACAACTAACAATATACAGAATACAGAAGAACATATTCTCTCTCAAACAAGATGATACACGTCTGCTAGTATGTTATGATAATTTAAACAATCATAATATAAAGTAAGTACGAATAGCCTACCTGGACTTCTATAAGTATCTCCACAGTCAGCCAATTCCAATTGATGGCTTTTGAGCACCATAGAGCCCAAGAGGAGACAGATGAAAAGGTACATTCTTGCTTCTTTGTTGAATTTCATGTTATAGTTTGCTATCTTTTTGTCTGTTTATTAAGTCTCAATTACATCACAGGAGGAAAACAAGTTGGGCAACAAAGTACTGTATGTGGTAAAATGTTTTTGGAGGTAAAGGCTATAGTAACTGTGGCACTCCTGACTTTTCTCTACTGCCTGTCTGAGTCTTTCAACATTATATGTGAGTGGTGAAAGTACATTCATAATGGGGGGGCGGAGTCATTGTCAATCTAGTCTGGCGTATCCCCCTTGTGTTCATTGTTTGAAAACCTCCATTGTATTGGCAGAAGCATGGACCATACCCTTAAGGCAAAACTTGTGAAACCAATCTCACTTCTAAACTGCGTCTTCAGTTTAGAAGGTGAATCAATGGATCGCTTCCTTTTGTGGCTGGCCTTCAAATGGAGATTTCATACGTAAATATGACCCTTCAATTACTTAGCAAAGAGTCCCTGGAGATGGTACACAATACTCGGGTGGTCCTTTCAGTAGACTATTTGTCTTGGCATCAACCCCAGTTCATTCATAATACCCTAGGTAAAGGAAAAATGGGGAACCTTTTCCTGACCTACGGGACAGAAATAGCAACAAATAAGGGTATTCCAATAATTACATTGTGAGAAAAGGTACACTAGAAGCTGAGCCTACAGATAGTGCTCATGAAATGTCAAACACTTAACACATTGGCATTTGCATAGTGCAAAAGGTGACAGGAGACACACTTGCCGGTTGACTTTTAATGTCTTCTAGTTAGAAGTTAAGAATGGGTGTAGCTATTTTGATTTAAGACCTTTTAATTTGTGACCTTTCCGTTAAACAAAGGTAATGGATATAGTAAAAGTGTGTGTGCGTGTGTGTGTTTCTCTGTGAGCGTGTCTCTGTGTGTGTGACTGTGTCTATGGCTGTGCCTGTGCCTGTGTATGAATACATTACATGCTTCAACATAGCTTCAAGCTGGAGACAGCCTTTCAGCCCGCATTACTCGAGTAAGCTCACAATTAAGTACACAGTTAAGCCCAATGTTTGTACACTAACATTTCTGCTCAGTGGGTGAATTCCAAAAGGAACCAGACAAATTGCTAAACTGGAATGGATGTTCATGGATTTTTGAGTGCAGGCGAAGGCAAAGACATTTAAAAAAATTTAAAAAGAGGCCACGGATTGTAATGTCCGTTGAATTATACCAGCGCTCCTTCCAACAAACAACATCACACTAAAATGTTTAGTTAAATTGCTTTTCATCTCTAGCCCATGGTTATTTTGCTAGTGTAACCTGCTGCCCAATTCCGTTTGTAATACTATGTTGTTATGTAGCCTACAGTGTACATGACTATCAGTTTTAAACTGAGTGAAACGCAGGCTACATTTCACTAACAATATCAGCAATTCTCAAAGGCTGTATTTGTATGCTACATTTATGCCAAGGTGGAGCAGTTAAGTTAGAACAGGTGGGGTTGATCGTCACCGAATGTAAACGGATGGCAGATGATTTTATAAATTGTTCACTTATTAAATAACTTTCCCGAATAAAGATAATTCTTTATTCTTTATTAATAAAGATAATTCTTTATTAGGGCATGTAGTTACCCAGAAAACTAGGGTTAGGTTGGTGATCGTCTACAAGCCATTTGGAGGCATTTGGCTGGCTGAATGTCAGTTGTTCATAAATTTTAAATTCTAATCCCACCTGTCTATATCTTTTAATCGGTTGTTTATTGATTTGTAGTACAGTTCCTTGGCATTAAAGAACTTTTTTAAACCAATTCCTGATGTATTATTTTTTCATTAACATTCTAAGTTTATCAGCTTGCATGTCTATCCACCAGCTTGACTCTTCTTTAAAATCCCATCCTGTAAAATGAACTCCATTTTACAGGCTCCAGACAAAACAATGTTGCACAATGGTTACCGGTATCTAGTAACCCATGGGTATCAAGTCGTCAGAGTTTCTCCGCACCCTCTTCATTGCTTGATATAGCGTGAAACACTTCATCTAACAGCTGGCTCATATTTCATAATAAAAGTGGGTGTATGGGTGTAACCAACAGAATATGTTTCTGGTACAGCGCCCCCTATCAACTGGTCGACAAAACAGCAATACAACCTGTTTATCAAGGCTTTTGGTGGAATAAATACGTCCTTTCCTAACCTCTTTTCCTTTAGCTCGATGGAAAACGTCATGAGGTTAAGGAAAGATGTGAAGGAGGATTCTTAAGACCTTAAGGGCTGATTATGGTTCCACGTCGACGCAACGCAAGGGGGTTTATGGACCTAATACGTCCTTGGCGTGATGTGTGCCGCCAATTGTAACCTTGCGTTGAGGCGACGCAGCAGCATGGGCTGTGATTGGTCCACTCACTGAAACCCGACGCGGAATCAAAACAGGTTCACGGCTGCGTCAAAGCGTCTGCGTTGTCATTGCGTTGCGTCGACGTGGAACCATAATCAGCCCTTTAGGGAAAGACAACTGCACCTCCAGGCTACGTCATTGGGTTAACGACGCCGGATGTTATGGATGTGGGCCTTGTCCGTACCAAAGAAGAAGATTAAACGTTCTCCCCGGATCCTGGATTACTCAAAAATCCATGTTTTTGTTGAAAGAACATCATCCGTTGCATAACTTAACGCATAACATAAAAGCCCAGATATCTACACAAGCCAAAAGGCCTTTATTGAAACAATGTGAAAGCTGAAAACAGTAAGTTAGCAGCGTCAAAATCAATCAGAATGACAAAGATATAAAACGCTGCATTGAACGTAGTGAACGCATATTAATGCAGAAACGACCTTAAAATGTTGCATTTGCCACACAAAAACAAACATCCATGTTTTTTGGCAGACAGCCACCACTGTTTCCAATTGGGGGCACTGTACCAGTGAACGCTCATATGGGTCGTGATGGGGTCATATAGACTCACGACCTATTCTGTCGTTGTACGTCGGAGAACAGGCTGGTTCTTCTTCATGGGCGACAGACAGGCTCAGAGAAAGAGTGAAGTAACGCTTTCAGATCAATATGTGTTTCTGTGAAACGGGTGCTTTTATCCATAACAGTGTCTTGTAAGCATGAGTGAGGGCAATCTCAACTCAAATACTTCAATCAATACTTAAATTCAATACTTCTGGTCAGCTCTACGATCCGGTTGAACCAAGGAAGGATTATTCAGGAAAATCAGGCAGCACAGAAGGAATCCACATCATTCTAGGCCCTGGTCTTACCAATTTTCTTTTTATTGAACTTGCTATATTGAAAAAACAAAAAACAACCACCAGAATGTGAATGTGTCCAAGCAAACATTAATATGATGTTTCAGAAAATGAAGGTCGGGTTTGAATGCTCAAACCCTTTCCCATGCTAATAATATCCTGATGCAAGGAAGGCTAACTTCCAAGAACAATTTTTAACATTTGCACATGCGTTCTACAACATGTCAGAAAGCAATGTTCCTCAACATTGTATAAAACAGATATAGAAGAGTGTCACTGGTCTACACTTGGAACGTGACTACGGTAGTTCATCAGCACGTTGTACAATTGTCTCAAGCTAAAATTGAGCTACAACATTTTTGTATTAATAGATTAATCATCACAATATCTTCCTAATAATTGTTCAAGAAATAAATTAAAGACTCATTTTAATCATTATATTAATATAGTTTAAAAAGTTCAGTCTAAAGAAGCACCTCAAGCACATACGTATTTCCATTTTTCCGTCACGTGAAATCCATACCTTATGCACTTTATTCAATATGCGTTTTCAAACCATCTAGGGAGAAACTGTATACACCTACTGTAATGTCCTTCCATTGTGTGGCCCCTTTGTTATGCTTATGTTAGTTACACCAGTCTCTATGTATAATAAGTAAATAAAGATCCGATACCCTGCAAGTGAAAGCTGTTGAGCTGAGGTATTGACTTAAGTTAGGTAAACCTGTACAGTGCTTATACCCATGCAGAAAAACAGTTGGATTGGTCACAGTGCTGGTGAAACAACAAAAATAGGTACACAGTATGATACACACGTGGACGTCTTCTACGGCCCTAAACAGTTATTATTGTATCTAATTCAATATTAAAAAAAAACAAAACTCACTCTTTAAACCACAACAGGACGAAGCAGTGAGTGACGCCATATTGGACGAACGGTGGACCCCTGTAGCTTCGGTGTGTTGGGATGACGGGGGCTCGACGGAGGCCCTTGCTCAGTTGAAGGCGGGGTTTCGAGCCCCCGACACGATGCCGGCGGGGACGCTCTTGCCCCTGAGGAGTGTGAGCGACAGTACGAAGAAGCACACACTCACCACGCCGAGGATGACCACGCCCGAGAGGAGGGCGCTGGTCACCGCGTTAATCCGGAACGCAGGAGGGTTCGGCTGGCCTGGGGGGTGGGGAGAGGGGTACTCAGAAACAAAAGACATCCCTTAATGAGGTGGTGCTATAAAAACGGTCATAAAGGAGTTAAGCAGTCTAACTGCCAGCGGAAAGAAGCTCCTCCTCAGTGTCTCAGTCTCAGCAGCGTAGGCGTCTGCCCGGCTGCAGCAGGGTGAAGAGGCCGGCATTTGGCTAAGAGGCATTTTGCCTGATTTGCTTGGCCCTTGCTCTCACCCTCTTGCTGCATTCATCTTTCAGTGCAGCATACGTTTAGTATAAGGTCATGTAAATATTGATGCCCGTCTATCCATGTCACCATAGTGCTTTATATTCTACATTAGCTATTTGTTTGTAATCAGTCACTTAGAGCACAGGGGTACAGGATAGTATACTGGCTTGCGTGTCACCACGCATAGCCAAAAGGTTCTGGGTTCAAGCCCCGACGTCTCTGGACCATCACTGAGCAAGATGGCCTAACCCCTACCTCATTAATGACACTTAGTAATATATTTGTAAGTTACTAGAATTTATACCCCTTTGTACTATCATTTATTGATAAATATGGTAAAAGGTACACTCAACAGAATGGCTTACCCAGTTGTGAGTTGTTGGTGGGCGTTTCATCTGAAAAACAAAGAAAAAGCCATTGAAAGATAAACACTTAGTTAGATAGTTAGTTAGACACTTAGTTACTGGTTTGTTACATGATGCAAGCAATGGACCAGCGGTTGTATAACAGTGCAGGAGTCCCCACCATGCCCACGGGCTGTCAGGGGACGAGTGCTCAGCTATCTCAGACACCTGAAAAATTGCTTTCTTACACAATTCTCCAAACTTTTACATTGCTTTACTCAACAGTTTTGAACATCAGTTCAGAAATTATTCAATGTTGATTCGGGTTTCATGGTCCTCGCAGGCGAAAAAGCTGTTAAAAATCGACCTTGGTATAATATGAATGTCCAAATTTCACAATACAGAGTTTTTTTTTTCATGATATGTAATTTTTTTATTGATGTGGAAACCCATAATGAAAAAAAATCACATTCAACATAAAATAACCCGTACCTGTAAGCGATGATCTATAGTTTTACATTTACATTCTGGTTAAATAACTAAAAACAATTCATGATCTATCAAAGAACTTCATCCCTTGACACATTTTGGAGGCCTACTGGCACCTTACACAGTACCGGCCCCGGTAGTCATTGGAAAGGGAGGGTTAGGTGTCTGTGGGGGGGAGGGATTCATTTGGTTCCAAACTTCAAATGGCCACAGCAACTTTATAGTCTCAACCTTTTAATGTGTTAATATTTGGATACTTTGCTTAATGTTTTTTTTTTCAAGACAACTGAGGAATAAATTTCGATTTCTTCTAGTTGGGATATACAGTAGGTGTATGGGCTTTTTGGCAAAGGTACATGTTCTATAGTACCACTGCGGGTGATGATGGGTCCGGCTGTAATCACAGCGTTTCCAGAGGCTGAGGGTAGGCTCTCCTTCCCATCTAGGAGGTCCCTCTTTCTTCTGCTTCCACAAATCTGAGGAAAGACACATGTGGGGATATAATGATCTGCAAGGTAATTTTAGAATATAATGTAGGGTTAGTATATTAGTTCATATAATGTTATATGTGTCGGATATTATGCATATCATGTATGATGTAACAATACAGGTACCAATGTGTCTGATACAGAAGACCAATATGTTACTCATTTAAAACATGTATTTTTAAGTATACATTTGAATACAACAATATTAAAATGAGGTAAAAGCTCTTAGGAAGGGCATGAGCAGGTATCCAGCTTTCCATATTTTATGCCATAGTATCTTCAAGAGAAACTTATTTTTGGACTGCTTTAATAGTCGGCCTGTCAAATGTTGTATTCATCATATTCAGAAACGTGATTGCTTTCTTGACACTCATGGTTAGCCATATAAGCCCCCACTTAAAGCCTGAAATCCCTGACGTTAGCCTCACCGGCATTAGCATTGGGCAGTCGTCGGATCGGCACAGCTTGGTGACGCAGTGCAGGAAGACGGTGGACATCTTCTGGTTCTTGTGCTTGACAAAGCGGAACACCTCGAAGGCAAACCGTCCCATTTGGCTTTTCCCATTCTCGAACACTGTGGTCTGGGGGTCCTTATCACAGCTGAGGTGAGAGAAAGAGAAAGAAGGAAGGAGACAGAAAAATAAATTAGCTGTCACTGGTCACTAGTCACTCGCAATTTCTAGAAATTAAGTAATAGAACCTGACACACAGGGTCTAAAATTAACTTTCACCCTTTCTACCGGCCAAGCAATGTAACCCTGAATATTTGTAGGCCTACCTGTCAAATGTTAAATGTCAAACCTATCAGACATTGGCTGGTGTTAATTGTGGACCCTGCAGACAATAATTTTAAGTTTCTCTGAGTTAATTACGATGAATAGGGTTGAAAAGAATGAGAAGGTTTGAATGTTTATTTCGCTGGCTGGCTGTTTCCATCGTTCTTGGAGATGAGTTAAATGTAAGCGTTTGTTTGCCGTTACCTGAAGAAGAGGTCGTAGCGCAGATCGTCGTTGGGGTTCCCAGAGGGAGTGGTGTAACAGTAGTCCATCAGGACGTTCCATCTATTGAGGAGGAAGGGCCACACAACAGCCACATGTCAGCCACAAAGTCTGGACCTGAGGCATGTCATGAGCAGGACTACAGGTAACCAGATTAAAAAACAACCACTTTGAACCAACTGTCATTTGGCCAATTATTGAGAAAAATGTCTGAGACTCAAAGTCATAAAAAGAGTCAGACTAATAACCACTCTGAGTTTAATATATATTTGTTTGTATGATGTTTATGTTTCTTACATCTTAGATTTCCTTAGCCAGAGAACATGTGACACAAATAAGAAGAGTAACAAAAGTAACTTTTCATTACTTTGTAGTAATGAAAAAAGCTATTTGATTAGTGGCCTGTATCCGTCAAAAATAATGAAACTTTATCACGGCAATCCGGCCCAGTGCAGTTCTCAGGTGGACAAAATCAGACACCCCAATAACACACCTAGCAACCAGTGTTTGTGTTAATATGTCCTTCATCACAGTTCATGTTCGTTTCTCAAAAGGGTTATATTTAGATCAACACATTTGACACAATGAATGAGGGTTTGTTTTACACGTAATAAAAAATGAGGATGTCCTTAAAGTAGGTCATCATAATCCTATTGTGTGGTAGTCCATTGGGTTGGCTTACCAGTTCATATTGTTTTACCCAGTGTGAAGCACGCACACGATAGGGAGTGGTTATCTAGCTATGTTATGACCAGATATTGTGTGACTGGAATGAGTAATATGTGCTTCTTAAAACTCTAAAGTGCCTTGGATTATTGAAACACGCTGTATAAAGAAAGTGCATTTTTTTTTTTATATTTAATATTTATTTTATATTTATATATATATAAAGACATATTCCTTAGGGTTGCCACTTAGAGGTTTAAGAAAACTGATTTGACAGTGGTTTTGTGGGGCCAGGGATACTGCACAGAAAGCCCTACACTCATTTGATGTTGTTATAAAAGGGTAAGGATGGGGGAGTCGATCCGAACTGGGGCTCTATGTAATGGGTTTTCCAGGGCAAATACATTCGATACTGATATTTTATTGACTGAGACTGCCAATACTAATATTCTGTGTAAATAATTCATATTGTTCAAACTTATTTGCAAACAAAATGATAAAAATATAAATAAATGATTATGATAATTAAAGGATAGCGTCTGACCTAATCTTTCCTCAAGCAGCAGCAATTCTTATCAGTGTATTACTATAGTGGCCTGTTTTTTCGAAACCGTCGATTTTGAGGTCTTCTGCCATTAGTGAGAATAGATTGAACCCTTTTCTAAACTCCTGTTCAATTCAGTTGTACTAAGTGGGAAAGTGTACAGCAGTGTTAGTGAAATACCTTCTGTCGAGGTTAGAGGCTCTCACAGCGGCAAACACACGTGTCTTCAGTGTGAGTCCCGCCATCGGGATGGACAGCTGCTGAACGTACGTCGAGTCCTACAGAACGACCACAACAGTAAAGGTTCATTCAGCTGTAACGGTAAGAGCCGTGGTTTTACCCTCTCTCTCGCTTTCTTGTCCCTCTCCTTTTCCAATTTCCGCCCCGTCACTGTGCAACGATAAACCTCTGCATATCTACTCCATCACCGTAGATTATCTAGTTGCCATTGAGTCTTGTTCACGGGCCATCAGTTGAATGGGTTCAAGCGGACCAATGAGGTAACAGTTAGCTCTGAATACAGAATGATTCAGGTTAAAACTGCGGCCATTAAGGGATTAGAGGCAATTTGTCCTCCGCTTTAGAAAGTATATAAATGGATGACGAATCCTTTGTGTAAAACGTCAACCGCCTCAACCGACCTGTAGACATGCCATTTTATTTATACAGCAATAAATTTTCATTCAAACCCTGACAATAATAGAATATTATAAAAACAACCGACAATCAGGTCCAAACCTACAGTAACCCAGCCACAGATGTTTGAATACCTTCATTTTTGCCACCTAAGCACACAATTTACCGTCATGGTCGGCGTGGTGTGGGGACTTACTTACATTGTACAGCATCAGGTTCAAGGTGCTGATGAAGGTACCATTGCTTTCCTTCACGGAGATGGCTGCGGCTGACCTTTGTGACACAAGAGCAGAGCTTTGTTGAGCTGAACGACAACTGAGAGCTGGAACAACAACAAAGGACATTTTAGGTCTTAGTTTTTGCTGAAAGTGGTTTTGAATGAAACCGGGAGAAAAAACGAACAAAAACAAAATAAAACACAGAGTTTTCATTCCGTAAGTCATAAATCAATTGCTTGCCAGTAAACCAATTTGCCAGCAAACATTGTTCTACAGCAATCCAGTTTTCATTGTCCCAGGTGTTTCATCCCTCCGAATTATCTTGAGTTAAACATTTGTAGCAAGCATAATTGTTTGCATACATTTTTTCTAAAGGCAAAACGTGACATTGAGAATTTCAGTTGAAACACGCAGCGTGTTGTTCATGTTTGTGTAACTCACGAGGCCAGCTGAGTGTTGTTGACCAGATACTCTAGGGGGTAGCTGCAGCTGAACTTGTACAGCAAGCCGGGCAGGTAACTGACGATGGTGGGGGGGTCCGGCGTGTCGATGTACCCAGAGATGTTGCCGATCTGCACCAGCGACAGGTTCCCATAGGCGTTGGGCCCCTGACCTGTGGAGACCTGCGGTGAAGCCAGGTGACACAGTCAGCTTTTCAATGATGTGCCCCCCTCCCCCCCTCCGCAAGGACTGCAGGGGGGATTGCATCGTACCTTTCTGGAATACTAATGCGCTGTGCCACAGTGCGAATCCCCTACCCCCAGTCTCTCCCTGTCTGGCCTCTGATGCCCTGCCCGACTCATGACTGTAAATGATAGGAGCAGGTGGGAACAAAGAGCTAATGCAATCAAACACACTCTGTCCTGGGAAATAAAAGGCTTTCAGGGAGTAAGTAGCGGCCACCATAACAGGCGGCCGGTTCCATCCATTCATCAATATATGTAATTTTTGTAGCCTCAGAGTTGCTTCAAAAAAGGATAGGTATAACCGGACAATTTTTATCATAAACAATTTCAGGATTTGTTATTATTATATTATTTGCTTATTTTTTGATTAAACACAATCAAGAAGACCACAAAAAAAAGATTTAAAAAAAACACAATTGAAGGTTTTGTGTGAACCATAGAACATTTGTTAACAACAAACAAAATATGTGTCAATTAGGGTAAGGAACTGACCTAGTATTGATTGTCGGTATTGAAGTGGAAAAGCAACAAGGAACAATATCAATATCAATATCAATCATGGAACAATATTTCTTAATATCAAGATAGTACTTTGAATTTCAGATTTTATCCATTATGTGGGTGAATTAGGCCACATGGAATTGGCCTACAAATCAAATACACATTAATATATATCATTATTCTGTCTGATGTTGCAGTGCTATAAAAGTCCCTGAAGACCACTTAACGTTAT
Organism: Trisopterus esmarkii; assembly: GCA_027123545.1. Classification (NCBI taxonomy): domain Eukaryota; kingdom Metazoa; phylum Chordata; class Actinopteri; order Gadiformes; family Gadidae; genus Trisopterus; species Trisopterus esmarkii. The sequence goes on along the minus strand of JAOPJL010000146.1, from coordinate 12,735,051 downwards.
GTCAAACATAATCTTGATAAGCAAATCTTGATCTTTTATTAATGGGAAAATCCCTTTAAGGGATTTTAGGAAAAACGCTTAAAATACTGTCACCCATTTTGTCTCTATCAGTATTGGAACCCACCCTTTAGAGCTGAATACTACAATGCTGTTTCTATGACGACAAGAACCATGGCCTTTCTCTCCCTACCACCAGGGCGTTGCCGCAGGACTCCAGTGTTGCCAGGCTGATGCTGAAGAGCACTACGGTGGGGAAGGTGTTGTTGTTGATGAAGCCGCGGCAGTGGGCGTCGCCGTGGCGACCATTGAGGGCCAGGTCCGTGTCGGTGTAGCCGGAGAAGAGGACGGGGCAGAAGTTGATCTTGAGCGTGATGGTCTGTACCCCGCAGTACACACTGATGTCCCTCTCGGCTGCCGGACACACCCCCCACGAACACACACACACACACGCACACGCGCACACACAAACACACACACGCACGCGCGCACACACACACACACA
>JAOPJL010000146.1:12676352-12686801 GCA_027123545.1 Trisopterus esmarkii | reverse complement strand
CACACACACACACACACACACACACACACACACACACACGCACACACGCACACACACACATGCACACATGCATGCACACACGTGCACGACACTCATGCATGCACAAAAATGCACACACACATGCAAAAATAATTTTTGAAATTATGTGTAAAAAAATAATTTCTACTTATTTTTTACACAAAAATAAAAAATAAGTGGAAAGTTCATGCTGCATTTGCAGCATAGTCTGTTCAGGTAGACGTGTGTGTGTGTGTGTGTGTGTGTGTGTGTGTGTGTGTGTGTGTTTGTCAGGTGTTCGTAGTATTAGCCTTTTCCTGAAATTGCTTATACAAAAAAACACTTGTATACTTGTATAAAAGCAAGAGAAGGAAAGACCGATTGGTACCGTACTTACGCTTAATTACTGTACATTGGAAATACAAAAGAAAGCACTGATTGTTTAGTTCATGTGATTAGAATTTCCAAAGGACCAACCCTCCACTTCGTCAGCAAGCCTGACATGTTAGCCTGAACATTGATTCAAATCAGTCCTAAAGCAACTGATGTTATTTAGGTCTGCAGAGAGTAGACGTGAGTATCTGCAGGAAGAACCTGATGATTGTTGTTTTTCACTTGATGTTTTGTAGTCATTTGATGTATTTTGTCTATTCCTAAAGAAATGATAACTGGAGTTCATATGAGGGCTCAAAAGAGACACCCTCAACGAATATACAGTCCCCCACAAAGGTAGAGTATTCAGTTCTGCCAAACATAAACAAACTACAGAAAAATAACGTCACCTATGTTCTTACGTCATCCTCACCCTTGTCTCCTAGCAGCAAAGAAAGAACCCTTTCAACTGGGAGGCCCATGCCCCTACTAAGCCCTCAGAAGTGACTGGAGACCCAGCGAGGGAAAACAATGAGAAGGCAGTGGAAGAACCGCTCGTCCCCACGCCTGCACACCATGAGGGTGAGCTCTCCGCAATGCCAATGCTTAAATCAGCAGAACTTAGACAACTGGAGAACAACATTGTGGTTGTATTCCATAGTTTGCGCAGATATATTGTAACAAATGTCATATTTTATGTTTTGGACAAAGCGGGCGTCTTGACAGTCAAAGCATTTTCAATGCAAACCAGTGTAAGTGTAAGTAATACTGTGGTGTCATGGCTGGTTCTACGCGTGCTTTAGCTGTTGCTAAATATTTAACAGCATATTAACTTGCGACAGCTAGCATGAACATTAACTGCATGGCGGTTGACAAGCATATACTTGCAATTTCTCATCTCTGGTATATTCTCCCTGAAATTGTTCTGTCTTCCTTTGCTATTTTTTTAAAACCCAAAACGGGCTTAGTCCCATAGATGATTGGGACCATTACATCATGATCTTCTGCATTTAATCTGTCCAAGATATACAAATAGTTTTGACATCCATAGTTGGCAATCTTAGCCTTTGGTGGAATAATTGAACGCTGAAGGTAGCTTGAAAGTGACAATTCAACAGTTTAGGAAATGTTGTTTTCAAGTGGTGGCTTCACTTTTTAGTGGACAGTCTTTTAGAGTCTCAAGTCTTTGTTTTCATGCAGGTCCTCAGATCAACGGCGTGGGAGAGGGTTGAGTGTTAGTGAGCGTTTCCCAGGGATTGCCATTAATGCATATTCTAATACGCAGAGGTCCAAGATTAGCTGGGATTACACAGAAATACATTCCAGTGGCATAATCTCCCCTGCATGACTTCTCTCAGCAGGAAAGCGTTCTAGGAAGACATGGAATTTGAAACACAGAACTAATTGATGAATATTTTTGTTTTGAATTTATCAACTTAATTAAAATATGTGCCATATAATGTAAAACAAAGCATAAAGACAAAGAACATCATATAATATAATATACAATAGAAATTCTAAGCTACCGGACATTACATAACATTGTTGTTAAGTAAAGGATTCTGTTCATCATAATGTGGTTTCTGGTTTCCCTTTCGTTTGTTTCAGAGCCTTTATCCTCGGCAGAATATTCCCTATCTTATGCTACTAACCCAAACCAAGAGCCCCTTGAATCGATCCCAGAAGAGGCCACCTACACATCCAGCCCCTTCCCCGTGTACAGAAGGACAACACTCTTTACCTTATCGCAGGACGGAGCTAGTCATGCTCCCTATCCAACCCCTAGGGGCATCCTTAAGGTCATGTCCGACCAGGACTCCACAGACTCTCTGGTCTCCGCCGGCGCAGTCCCCCAGAGCCCCCTAGACCGGGGCTCTGCTGCTGAGGACGCAGGCCCCACGGGGAGGGACGCCCTGGGGAAACAGGTGAGGTTCGGCCCTGCGTTGGGCCAAGGTGAGCCCCAGCCCGGAGAGCACAGTCTGCTGGACGTGGATCATGTGGTGGGTTCCCCGTCAGCGGAGAACAACAATGATGGTGGTACCGCGGCCATGTGCAGGCCTTTACTTAGACAGGTGGCTGTGGGCTCTCAGGAGATACATGTCCTGAAGCCAGAAGTCAGTGCACAACAGGTCCCTGGTGGTAAGAGTTTCCTTCAAACCAATGTGCCGTCCAATGAACTTCTGATCAATTACAATTTAAAACAAATGCAGCTTGAATCAATCACTTCGCAAAATCACACAAAAAACACAAATTTGTTCCAAGGCTTCCTTTTACAATGGTTGTTGCCTACTTATTACCTTTTTTATTTTTTTGGTTTGTTTTTCTGCATGAACTATAATTAACCTGCTTCTATGTGCACCTATTCTTGATTGCTATGCAAATATCATGTTGGTGCTTTTCGTCTCTGTCATGTATTTTCTAACATACCTTCCTTATTGCTTCACTGATTGTTGCATTTTAACTAATTTATTGTTAAACAGACATTATCGTTTAGTATCAGACTAAGTGGTAATGACGGTTTACAATACCGTTTGTAATTTTATGAATTGTTTGTGTTTGATTTCATTTACACGTAGAATCTTGCCATTAATATAATAATATTAAATGAATTGTGAAATTAACTATTAATTATATTAATTATAATATTAATTCAGATGAAGACCTACCTAAACTTCTGTTTGATTAAGTCTCTATTTTGTTGTTTTTTGAACATACTTTTGATAATCAAAACATTGAATGAAAGAATAGTTTTGAGAATGCTGATCAAACCCAATTATCTACACTGTAATCACAACTTATATGACAGTATATTAATGAATAGTATATATCTGGTATTTATTTTAAGTGAGATAATAAAGTGTTCATCCAACCAATGACTTCCCATCTTTTGCAGATCTATCAGAGCAGTATCATGACCAGTTCCCCCAAGTGTCCAAGCCTCTTTCAACTGAGCAGGCGTCAGGTAAGGCTTCTTACCTGGAGAACAGTACTGAAGAGGATGCTCATGCCCAGGCCAAAGCCAGAGAATGGTTTAAAATGTGTACAGGAGACAATGTAACATCCCACACTCCTATTGAGATAGCTGACAATTCAATAAAACCCCAGATCTCCCCAACAGCAGCCCACAGTGTTCCATTGGACAATCAAATCAACCCTGCTTGGATCAATGAAGAAGTAAAGTCTCCAGTGCCAAAAGGGGTCACATCACTGAACCACACAGCCTTACAAAAAACTGCTTTTAAATACAGCAACGCTTCATCATTAGACACAGACTCAGATCCACAACAGGAACCAATGGAAAGTGAAGAAGATGTGGCACAGAAATTATCCAACCTCAAGGCCTTCTGGGAAAAAGAAAACATTGGACCGAAAGTGATCTTCACCAGAGAGCAAGCTATAACCGACAGCACTAAGAAGATCTCGACCGAAGACGCAACCCATGATAACGCAGGGTCTATGACAGATTTGACCCGGCACTATGGAATAGCCCAGTCTGATGACGAAACGTTCTTTCAAGAGAATGAAAGTGCTAACGACTTGTTGGATTTACCTAAAGAAGATGGCACATATCGCGCACATCCAATCCTCATCAATGACGAGACGGATGAATCCCTTGCAGGATCAGTTAAAGATTTCCAGGAAAACAACCTCTCTGGTCCTGTGATGTGTTCCTCACTAATTCCTGAAGACCAAGAAGACAAGCCCACGACGATTACAGATCTCAAGGGCATTTGGGAGAAAGAGTACACCGGACCAAAGATCATTGTTGCAAAAGTTAAGGAGGCATCAAGTGCAGATCATTCTAGTCAAAACAGATCAGAAGACCTCCTCAGCAAAGTATGTATCTCCCAACCAGACCTGAATGAAGAGGTAGAGAACCCTAACAATAAAGCAAGCACTAAACCCATGATTGGGAAGGGCTTTGTTCCTAAGAGTTTGGGGAAATCACAGTTGAGTAAACTCAGCCATGAAAGTGAATTTTGCGAAAGGCCCCTCAGTCCTATTATGTCTCAGTCTTCACGATCCAGAGACTCTTCCGACGATGAACTCAGAAGGAGTCCTGCCAGGACTTGTCATCCCAAGGTCCTAGTCAGGGAATCCTCTCTGCCAAGGGGATCTGCTGTTGACGGTTCTCCCTTGAAAACCTTTCCGATTGACATTGCTCTGGAACCTAAAGACGACAAGGAAGAGGGTGGAAGGCCAACATCAGCACCTAGGCAAAGAACAGATCCATCAGATGAAGCAAAAGCAACAGGATCGACTAGCATACCCAGCGAAGATATCCTCTCCCGATGTCTACCACTATCTCCTGAGGATTCTGAGAAGCAAACACCACCTGAATCGCCCAACCCTCTTGCTAGATCTTTTGTTCCTGATGATTATCAGCACTATCTTGGTTCACCCGAAAAGGCCCACTGCCCTCCATTTGAAGAGGATGAAAAGCACCTTTCCAGTCCTGTTTCTGTGCGTGATGCTAAGAGTAAGCCCCGACGTCCTCTTAAACGCCAAGGGGCAACCTATGGCAAGACTATGATCGAGGGTAATCATTCTCGCATCAGATCTTGGATTGCACAAAATGCTGGAAGCTCTTCTCACGAAGACAAAACAACCAGCTCCCCGTCCGAATTTCGGGCAAGTTCAGGCAGTGAGCTTTTAAAATTATTATCCTCAATTCCTCTAGATATAACTTAGAGATGTAACTTGTAATTGGTGAAATTTCCAACGCAAATCATAATAGCCATGTGGGATCCAGTAATGCAAACTTTGAATAACTACAAGTTTTCAAGGCTAACCCATTAACAACCTGTTGAGTATATTACAGTAAATGGTCAAATTCTTCGCTAGTATATAACAGTAAATGGTCAAATTCTTTGCTTTAAAGATACTCTATGCTCCTGAATTTAAATTTCTTCTACTTTATTGTTCAGTGTACTTTCAGGAATCAAACCATCAATGGAGGTCATCTGGTTAACCCCTTATGTGAATATATATCTGCAAATAAACTTACCCTGATTTAGAAATGTAGCTATTTTCTTAACATATTTAGTAAGAAATCATAAAAAGTTTCAATTGAATGTGTATATCCGTTCCAATGAAAATTTTTCAAAACCACCGATTGCCAATTTAACTCAATGACAAACGACATGAATCGGTTCAGTGCAATCTCAAACTGTAGGTGTCTTTTTCCCGGAGTTGATTGTGTTTTGTTTGTGGCAGGTTATGATGATGTTGATTCTAGCCCTGTCAGGTCATCCACAAAACAGAGACCAATGTCTATGTCCCAGAGCATGGAGAACCTTGGCGCACGCACAGGTAAAAGATGCCCTGTTTTCACTTTGCTGCCCAAAACATTATATTGTACCGTTATATGGTATCAGCCACTTCTTCACAATTGTATTCCGTTTGTGTTTCCCTGTTTCACTGATACTTAGCAGTATATGTAGTCCTAGTCCACAGTACAGATTGATTTGAGCCTGGTATACCAAGATTAATCCCTTGTAAACTTTTCTCAGACGAAGACAAAGGCCAAGGCAGCTCTCTGGGACAGCTGAATCTGAGTTTGGATGACGGTAAGAATCAACCATCATAACAATTTTGTATTGCACATTGAAAACAAAAGGTCAACCAGGAACGCAATCAAAATGCTGTTGTTTATGTATGTGTGTGTGTGTTTATCTGAGTGGTTATAACTTCAATATATGCTGTTTGGTGCATGGCCAGAATTAACCCCCCTCCTGTCAAAACTGCACCCACACTGGTTAACTTAAGGGAACGTAAATAGGGACAATACCACAGTGGTGTGAACTACTGTACCCCCTCCCGTTGCTAAAACATACAGATTTTAAACTTGATAGTATTTTTCTTCCCCCAGTCGGGGCTGCGGTGCCGCCTGCCTCTCTCCTCCTCCCAGACCCCCTGCAGGCTCGGAGGATGAGTAAATCCGTGCCTGCGCTGCAGCTGGAAGAGGTGATGGAAGAGCCCGCGACTCATTTCCACACACAACCGACTTCAATGGCTTTGTTCACTGCTGCCCTGCTTGTGGGTCCCTGTGTTCTCTCAATCTCGTCCCTCACTCTGCAGACGGATGACGACGACGACAACGACTCATTTGGCACCAAACCCAGGAGGAGAACGGCCAGCGTTGTGTCCAACCTCAGCCTCTCCTCGGGCCTGGCTTCCATGTCCTCTGTATATTTTCCACCCGACACGCGCCATTTTGTCAAGGCCCACTGCTATGCTGGCACTTTATTGATGTGTCTTGAATGTCCATTAAATATGTTTGATGAATAAGAGTAGAGGCACAAAAGAGGCGCCATCTTACATTTTTACCACTGGGGTTTTTGCTTTTTGGGGAGCAGTAGCTATTACAATGGTCACATGATCATATGGACAGATGAGAAAAACCCATTCTCATAAATCATTTTACTGAACCATATCATTAATATCCTAAGGAATAGGTTAATGTCCCGGTAATTACGTCTGTTGAATAATTAACATTTGCTTGAATTCATAATCAGCTTCCATATGTATTTTCGTTTTTTATTTCATTATTTTAAATGATTACAGACTTTCTACAGTCATTGCTTTGTTAAAGTTGCAATGTATAAGATTGAGCCCCTCCCAGTTAATAGGGATACCTTCTGTATTCGCCGTTCCTGAGTTGTAGGGGTTCTGGATGTGTCGATAGCAAAGATTCTTGTTAAAAAACAGCTGGCCAGCCTTTTTTTATATGTAGTTTGTATCAGTTATAGGATGGGATTTGATATATAACATTACTGAAATCAATATCGAACAGCATCGACTACAGATATGTTCAGCTTAAATGTCAGCAACAAACTAATTGAAATTTCACACATTGCGACTTTAACCAATGGAAAGTAGAACGTGGCATAAAATAACAATCATCTCTTTTGCACGCATGTGAACACAGTAGAGCAAAGTCCCACCACAAAGCGCACCATTTGACGTCCAGACTGTAATCACATAAACACGTTTCCTTCTTTGTTTTGGCTCTCCAATGACAGGTCAGTGGCAGCATGACCAGCATCAGCCATGGAGACCTCGGAGACATTGAAGTGCAGGGCACAATGCAGTTTGCGTTGAACTATGTCCAGAAGCTGGGTGAGTTGCAGATTTTCGTGGTCCAGTGCAGAGACCTGGCACTGGCAGAACCCAAGAAGAGCCGCTCCGACCCGTGAGTCCACAGTATAGAAAGCAAATGTATCAAATATCATCATCACAGTGCAATGTAGTATTAACATATTGACGTTAGATACATGATTTATTTTTAATTTCAGGTATGTCAAGTGCTACCTTATCCCTGATAAAACTAAGTTGGGAAAGAGAAAGACCACAGTGAAAAAGAGGACGTTGAATCCCTCCTATAATGAAATACTCAGGGTAAGAAATTAAGCTCTGCTACTTCAATCCAAGTATTGGATGTCCAAGTATCCTGTACAAAGTTGTTTCTACAAGTGGGACAGGGTGTTTTTCACACACTCCTCTGTAGACCACAGACTGTTACACACATATCTTCTTGTAAGGCTCTTGATACAACATTTTTCATGATTTCATGAAAAAATCAAAAGCATGTGGGAAACTGTCATATTCATCCCTTTAAAAAAAAAAAATTATCTAAATAGATAATAGATAGATAATTCAACGATCTAAATTACATCTTTATCAGGAAATGTTATTTCATTGTGGTTTGCACTCCATGCATGCACAATATTGCCAGTTGTTTCTAAAGTGTGATGACATTACAGCCATAGATTGGTAGATATCTTAGAACATCATTATAATAACTTGGCAAAACTAGAAACGACCACATGGTTTGCCCCAGGCCAACAAGACATTAGATACAAGATAAGCAACAACTGTAGACTAATTCGATTTCAAAAGAATGTAAATCATATTAATGATTGAAATAAAATGTAAGTAGCCCTTCATTTTTGTAAACAAGATTTGTACGACATTTATAAATTATGTTATTTGTTAGACGCTAAACCACAGAGGTACCAGACTCATTTGTCAGACTCTCTCCACTGCACTTTGTCCTATTCATCTTATTCTTATTCATTTCTCCTCTTCCTGCAGTTTAAGATCCTAATGGAAGTGCTGAAAATGCAGAAGCTCAACATCTCGGTGTGGCACAACGACACGTTTGGACGCAACAGCTTCCTTGGCGAGATCAGCTTGGATTTATCTGAGTGGGACTTTGGCAACACCCAGATAAACGACTATGCACTTACACCACGGGTATGGGCGATCTAGCGATTGAAATTCATGTTGGATGTCTGCATTACTTCAGCACATGAGAGGTTTTGTCTATTTATGTAGACTCGTTTATACTTGCTGTCAAATCCATAAATCTCATATGATGAAGCCTGCAACTGAATATGTATGTTTTTAATGACGTCTTCCAACAGAAGTGTCTTGATTGCCTGATATATATATATATATGGGGCTTTTTTATCCCTCAACCCCTTTTACAATTTGTTTCTCCAGCAGTTCCCATCTCCGCTGGCTGAGCGCTCCACGCCCACCAACAAGACGGGGCAGATGAGGGTAGCCCTGCGCTACCTTCCCCAGCCCTCCCACGGTGAGCCTGACACCATTCTCTTTGTAATCCGGAAGGTTCAGTCGTGTTTTGATTGCGTTTTGACCTCCCATCTCTACCTGTAGGCAAGAAGACATCCAAGATGGATCCGGGCGAGGTGCAGATCTGGGTGAAGGACTGCAAAGACCTCCCGCCGGCCAGAGGGGTCATCATTGACCCTTTTGTAAAATGGTGGGTTTTTTATTTCTTTTTTATTTCTTACTTGTTAGATTTAGTAATATCAATGTGGGTACCTGTTTGGACTGATATTTTAGGCTTTTTAATTTATTTAATTAACCACATTTATCTGACATGACGAATAGTGAATCCAGATCTGTGCCGTTAAGGATGTACAGGTAGACTGCAGAAACAGAATATCGAACCCTGGACCGTTCAGCTGAAAGTGGAGCACTCTAGGTTCTGCTTAGTCCCCCCGCCCTAGTGCCCCTACGACACGATCTGACACAAATACCGCAACGCTTCATTCGCCGTTGGTAAAGTGTGACAGAGGACTAAACCGGCATCCCCTCTCCCCCCACTGCGGCAGCACTGTACTTCCTGACACCAGCAAGAAGAGCCGGCAGAAGACCCGCGTGGTGAAGCGCACGGCCAACCCCATGTTCAACCACACCATGGTGTACGACGGCTTCCGCCCGGAGGACCTGAGGGAGGCCTGCGCCGAGATCACGGTGTGGGACCACGACCGGCTCCACAACCACTACATCGGCGGCCTCAGGCTGGGTCTCGGAGCAGGTGAGACGTCGACAGTGGTCGTCCATTGGTCCGTCGCTAGATGGTTCTCCACGGGCCTCTCTCTGACCAGAACCTGTCAAAAGGGGGAGTGATCGAGGGTTATTTTGTGAGCTAATGTTCATAAGGTTACTAGCTTATGAACCTCAGTCGACGGACACTTTATTCGATGGACACTTGACCATATAGAACTGGACACTATAAATATATATAGCAAGGTAACCTTTTTTATTGTAAAAGTTAGCAGCAAGTAGTGTGTGTTTATGGGAATGCATGTTTTTTTTTATGTGTTTCTTAATGTCTCCCTGTTCAATTTGTAATAATATAGTGTTGTGCTCATAAAGTCCATTTCCTCTGTCTGCCCATTCAGGTAAGAGTTATGGAGCAGAAGTAGACTGGATGGATTCTTCTGAACCTGAAACCAACCTATGGGAGAAGATGATGGGCTCTGAGGGAGAATGGGTGGAAGACATTCTGCCTCTGAGATCATTTGTGGTGGCAAAAAGCAGGGCCAAGTGAATTGAAACTAAATGGAAAGTAAAATAATATGTGTGCGGACGCAATAATATATATGGAACAAAACAGATGGAACCATTAACAGAAGACTGTAATGTGCATCCTGTTAATTTGTTCCACAAGGCAAAGTGAGTCAGTCCTTTGTATCATACTTGATATGATTAACCTTCCAGTAGGGCGGGGGGGGGGGGGGGGGGGGGGGGGGGGGGCGGGGG
>JAOPJL010000146.1:12524481-12546220 GCA_027123545.1 Trisopterus esmarkii | reverse complement strand
GAAAAATGAGTCTGCCTACTAGTACCATGCCCTCCCCCCTCCCCCCCCCCCCCACACACACACACACACACACACATACACACGCACACACACCCACACCAACCAGCCCTTCCGATCGGCAGCCCGCTTAGCATGCAAATCTTCATGACCATCATCATCATCATCATCATCATCATCATCATCCCACAGCCCGGCTCACGTACGTACGCACCCCACCCTCCATCTCATCTCACTGATGGGATCTTCCACGTGTGACACCCTGGGACACGACTTATGGACCACACATTTTGCTTTGCTGTTTGTGTGCTCGTTCGATTGGGGTTTTGTCTTTGCTGGCTTCGTTCCCCCCTCCTGCCCTGCCCAGGGTTAAAGTAGAGGAAGCGGTACGTGGCTGTGGGTTAGGTCGGGTGAGTCTGTGGCCATGGGGTTGGGAAGGCTAGAACAGCGCTCCACAAACACTGAGGTTCTCCTCCTGTTGCTTCAAGGTGGCGAGAGAACTAGAACTATATTTTGCTACTTGGATTCATTAAGTGGGAAGGGCACAAAAGCACAGAAGTATTTATTGAGTATATAACGTTGCGGTATCTACTGAACATTTAATTGAGTGTTGTATATAGCGATGGTGTCTGATTGGAGTCCTAGAGCGACCGCAGTGAGTGCAGTGGTGTGTGTTGGACAGGCATGAGGACGGACAGGCATGGGGGGACTATAATCTACCACATTAAACCCTGTTTTCTGGAACACAAATGTGCAGCGATGAAAATGAAGAACACTTTTTAGGAACTTTACAGATGTGCACTTATTGAAAAGCAATATTGAAGCAGTGTAGGAATTCTATTTGAAATCATTCCCCAAAAATAGACAGAAAGAAATAAATACCTAATTTAAACTCTTGATATAAACACAACAGGCCTTTTGCTTCTGCTACTGGAAGGAAAGCTCAAGATGAACTCAAAAGGAAATAATCATCATCCTCCAAAAGATGGTATGGCTGGGCTTGACAAGTAACCATGACATCTCGGTGCTGTTGTCATTAGGGTGAAATAACGACCTCTTGTAGCCTGAACGCACAGGTTACTCCAGTCCAGCCAAGTCAATGTTACATAATACACAGACGCGTAATATTTTACACTGCAGCGGCTTGCCTTGTTTGACCTCTACTGGCTTCTACACTAGCCCATGACTCAAAGCGTCCAATACAATATCCTCTGCATTGGATTTAGAAGGCCAGTTGAGCAGAGTACGTCAACACGATAGGTATGTTTCTACCCGGCGGCCATCTTTAAAGTGCCCTTAATCATTGCTCTAGTCACACGCCGCAAATGGCGTTTCATTCAAAACAAATAAATACAAACTTACAACACTTTAACCACCTCCCCCTATCTCCCTTCTTTTAATTGAGTCTGTTAAATGATATCAGGCTAGAGTTTACCCCACACACTATTTGTTTGATGTGGACACCGTTCTGTAGGACTGAGTTCAATTGGTTTGCTTATTGTTGTCGACATGATGCAATTTCAACTCTGTCAAAACGGGATTACATTACCATGACATCAGAACACAAATCACCATTATGCAAAAGCATACATTGTTTATTATTTTTGGTGTGTGTGTATATATATATATATATATATATATATATATATATATATATACACACATAGTACTGTCTGGCATCATTTTCTTTCAATGTCCATAAATTATTGTTCACCACTTGCCTTAACAGAGTAGGTTTATATCCGAGATGAAAAATCTTGTAAATGTAACTTCCTTGAGAAATGATTTTATTTATTTTAAGAACGGATCTCAGCTCTGAGTAAATCCAAGGTTGAATATAATTATATTTAGATGTAGCTTTGTACTCAGTGACAGGTTGTTAGAGCAAAGTTTAGTTAAAGGTTTATTTATATTTTAGTTATCCTATCAGATATGCATGAGAACCGTGTTTGTGGCAACAATTCATTTTATGGATGACATTTAAATTAAAGGTGCCACAAGATTCCCCACAAAAAAGTCAGCAATATTGTTAAATACTTTATTTCAAAGAGTTCATAGTATATTTAAAACAACAAGGGTTTTCTAACCAGAGGATTGGGCCTTAGATTATTAATCCGTAAAGTATAATAATACAATAATAATACTCTAATACTAATACTCACAAGCTAGTGTGGATCTTTAAGGAACACCTGACTAATAATTCTCCAATATCCCTTTTCCCCTCAAACAATTTTCAATTCCAAAAAATTCAAAGCAACAATATTAACCACATCCACTCCGGTTGAAACAGGATAAGGAAAATCAGAATAAACTAATCCCATCTGGTCCCATTGTGAACTCAAATAATAGAAGAAGAAAGTGAAGATGACTGAAAGTCATTGTTTGTCAACTCTTGGATCTTATAAAAGTTATAAAAGTTATTTCACGATAGTTGATTCTTGGCAGTTACAATATATGATGTTCCAAAACTGCCTTTTTAATCATTTGAAAATGCTCCCTAAAGTATATTATATCAGGTCAACACCATTATTCCTGTTTATTACACTTTAATGTAAAAAAAATAAAAGATCTCTGTTGTTGCTCATAGTGAATTAATTTAACAATGTGTGTATATGGTCTCAGAATAAGCTCACCCATTTGTTTGGTTTTCACTTCCAGCAATAGTTTGGCGACATTTTTAAACAAGCAATTAAGACATGCAGGATATAATGCATAGATATTTATTCATGAGAAAGATTACTTTGGGGGCGATGGTGTGTGTGTCTGGTTTATCCTTAGGACCTTTTCAGTTGAAATGTCCTTTTATTTATAAGGTAAACCAGGGCTTATAATGAAGGGGTATAGCCTATTTTCTTAATTAATCGATTCAGGAGCCTGTGGGCCTACTGTAACCAAGGAAGGATCATGCCCACTCTAAACAAACACGTTTTTTTTCGACATAGGAGGTGGGAGGACACTCAATTATTATTTTTCCACTGAATGCTGTTTACTAATGCTGTTTTGTGTCACTTCCTGTGTTCTGAACCTCTGGGTGTATGGATTGCACTCGTACTTTACGGTACAACGTTAGCGGCTAGCTGAATCTGCTGCTGTTTGCTGTCCACTCTTCCATCACAGTGAATAAGTACGACTAGATCAGCCATTTGGATTTTCCAACCACTGAGTTTGTATTGCACATGAGTGGGCAATCCTGGCATAGAAGGACCAAGAGGTGGTGTTGCGTAGAGTTACAATGACATGAGAGCAGATTTCTATAGGCCTACTTCCATGTTTTGTATAAAGTGCAAGGCCTGTGAAAAAGCAGTTGAAGTGGTAAATAGAAAACAATATATAAAACGGTGGTGCCAATAGCACTTCTTTAACTTTTTGCGAGCAAATTGCACTTGCTGAGAATATATTTAAAAACATGTTCACATGAAACGTTTACAAAAATTCAGTGACAAAACAATTCAGCAACAGCTTTGTTGTCTGCTATTCAAGAAAAAAAAGGATTGCTTTTGTTTTGAGTTTGGTTGTTGATGTTGATTTTCTTTGCTTGAGGGTTGTTTGATAAGGGGTTGTTCTAGATTGCAGTACATTACATTACATTTCTTAGCAGTAGGAATATAATGGTCTTTTCTCAACACCATACTACGAAACAGGTTCAGCAAAACCCTGCCAGAGTTCAGCATAGAAGGCCACCTCGTTTTGGTTTTGTTGCTTCTAATTACATGGATGTTGTTTTTTGGTTTTGTTTTGTTCTTTAAACCTTCACGTCTATTCAATATCAAGATACAATGCACTTGAAACAAGGCACCGATATGCCATATCTGATTTACACATTTGATTGTAGCTTTTTGTTTGTTTGTTTCAGCTGAGTGATTATAGTTAAATCCGTGCAGGGCTGTACATTTTACATTTACATTGATTTAGCTTCTTGACAATAACAACAAAACTAAAGGAAATATATGATTTTGTCTCTTTTTATTCTGGACATTTGCATCTTTTCAGTGAAAACGTTTGAAACACTGAGGTTGTCTCTGCTCTCTGTTGTATGCACTTCTGGACGCTTTGATGAATACTACTTTAAGAGCATTTGCTGTATACAAGCCCTTACCACAGCAACCGTATTTTAAAGAGAAATGGACATTAAACATGTAAAATACTTTTAAATGCGTTTTGAATCTTTTCTTTCAGAATCTCCCGCTCTCCCCTCTATCTCTCTCTCCACTTATCCTTGGTTATTATTTGAAATGCTGTTCCATTATAATCAACATACACCAAACTCATCAGCCAAAGTGTGAATGATTGTGGCTGACAGAGTGAAATGATTCTTAGCCATTCTTTGCCTGCATTTTTGTAAGCATATCTTACATATTTTCACTGTTTAATGTGTGGTGTATTTGGAGATGGATCTTAAAAGGCAAGCTGAGAAAACAGTGACCGGCTTCCTCCACCAGAGGGCGGGGTTACGACGTGTTTAGCCCGAGGAGATGCATTTCTGAAACTGGGCAGGTTGGGTAGTCGTGTGCAAAGATGGGACAGGTTTGACGTAGTTCAAACAAACTACTCCACACCAACTCGTTTCACTAATTGCCTAATGGCCTGACCTGCATTGTACTCGTTCCAGTTAATCTGCAGTAGGTCTGAATGAAAAATAAAAGAAATCCTACATTTGAACTGTTTGATGCAGAACAGTTGCGTTATTTCAAGAGATTCAGAAGCAGTGGCAGAGTCTGATTTGCAGATGTGTGGATGGAGAGAGCCCCTGAGCCCTGGATGTTGAGCATCTGAATGCCCTAGAACCCATAGTAATACAAAGTACACATGGTGCAGCGCAAGAGATATGCTGCACAACCACATCTCATCAAAGATATCCTCATTTGGATCTCTGTGATAAATTTGTTTATTAAATGCAGGTTATCAAACACTATATTGCGCATTGCTATGAGGTCGTGGAGTCGAAAGGGTCACGGATATGGTTCTGTCCTCAGGCTGTCCTCAGGCATACCATAAAGCCAGGCGTGTTTATGGAGGACGGAAGTTTGGTTTCATTTCAGTAGTTATCAGGAAAGAGAATTTAAACTCTAATAGTGATGGCCGTTAATGGCTGTTTACAATCAAGTCTGGGTAGACTTAACCTGATGTTTTGATGTTTTCGTTTTTTTCTATAGGCCTATTTGTATGATTGATACTGGATATCGTCTCCTGTTCTTATTGTCACTACAGTAAATTTTTTCTTATACTGTAAACCGCTTACCCTGAAATGGCCCTTGAGACCCTTCAGTCAATCAATCAATCAGTCAATCGATCACTCCTGCTCATTAAACCAGCAATGGACTTTAAACCAAATATCATTAGGTCAACTGATGAGGTGATGGCAGAAGTGACAATTCTGGAGGTGCTAAAAAAATGAACTGCAAGGATGACAGCGCGGACGTCTTCAACATACAGGGACACTCCCTCTTCAGGAGCCATGGCTGCATCACCTTTGACCTTGTGGGGTGAGTTGAGGAAGAAAATGCCATGCAAGTTAGACAAACTGCATCAATGTGATTGTAATTGCTCTTTAAAGTAAATAATGATCAAAGGAATGTTTACGTGTTCTTCGGAATAACCAGCATTAGGGGATGACTTCAAATGGGCTTCTTCTTCCTTTTAAGGGAGGATCAACTCCATCCCTCTTCCTTAGCACTTCCAGTTGCTCAACTAAGATTATCTCAACTACTCACACTGGAAGGTACACTGCAAAGTCATCCACGTGACACCTTCAGTTATAATGCATACAAAATATGCAGATTTCCTGGTTGATATACCATATATATTCCCAAGCCATATCCTAAGATCTGAAGCCATGTGCTTGGTATTGTTTATGACCCGGGGGTCACAAAGATCATTGATTTTGGGGGAAGCCGCTTCGACCTCGTAGTAGTAAGAGTCTCGTCTTTTACCTTGCCCTTTTCCTACAGAGCCTAACAACTTGTCCAAACATTGCCATGCGTGTACACAGAAATAATTCTCTGAATAGCCTATGAGGTTTGAAACACAGCTTTAAACAGAAAATGTCTGATATAATCTGTGACTATGTCGGTAATCAATTGTTTATCATTATTATTAATTGATACATTTTCTCTCATATTACTAATCTGACTTGCATAGTTGTTTATGGCCCAAGTGGAATTGAATGAATAATTTAGAATTGCAAATCACTGTGGATTTGCACGGCAACATAAACAGGGCATGAATTAGACCATAGCGGCAGACTGAATCCCAAAATATTTTCTCTGCAAGCGGAAACAGAGGTGTAGGCTGTCCATGTTATCAAGCTTGTTGTTGTTGTTGCTGTTGTTGAGGGTTTACAATGCTCCATTTGTGAGGGCCTCTGACACCAACGTATATGTAACTTCATAAAAGGTGTGTTATGGTATGTAGAACGCCTTAGGTCAGCACTGGGGGATTATGATGTTATAAGTCTATCATCATGGTAGAGATAAATCAGTAGCGCAATCAATATGTTGATTATTTAGGCCCAGAATACGACGTGAAAACCACAAATTATGAGGAAGATGGAGAATTAAGACGGCATTGAGTAGGAAGGGAGGGTTACTGCGGCCTCCTAAGGCAGTTCCATTGTGTCTTTTAACACATAAATTATTTATTAGTTGTTTACATTATCCAAGTAGAAGCTTCTCACATACATCACAGTTGGGGTCCATCCATGAAAACAAATGCACCTCGGGTGGTCTCAAACAGGTTGTTAAATCTTGTGACTCACATGACTGTAGGGCAGTTGCTCAACAGCCACTCTTTCTTCTAGGACAATGTCAAAGAAACCTGTAAAGATAATATTTATCAATTATTCTATGCTAGTCCTTGTCCACTATACACCAAATATCAAGTATCATCGTTTTATAAATAGAGGAAATCAAAAGCCTGACATGAATCCTGAAAAATATTTTTGATGATTATTGTGTTATTGTTTTATACAGAGCTCAGCAATGCTCGAATCATTGCGCTCAGACACAATATTTGTTGTAGTTATTGTCTGGGTGCTGTGTCTCTCACTTTCAGCTCTTGGGCTGGTTAGGCCAGAAACGTCAGATCACATTCACCCCACTGCTATTCAAAATAACAATGGATCTAATCTGATCTCCAAAAACAATACTTAATTACTTAAATTTAATGACTTTAGGAAGTAATTTAAAAAGGAATTCCATAGGATTAATATAATTAAATGTATCAACCATAACAACACCTGATATTGGTTTAGGCATCAAGTGTAGCTAGTACAAGTACAGATAGACTGGATTTACAGCAAGGGTATCACATGGAAGGATATAATGTAATGACACACACTATTTTAGCCTAATAATAAAATTATAATAAGAAACATAGTAAAAAACATAGTAACGTTGTAACAATTTTTGCATACAAATACAGTCACAGCTCAGTTCAATCCATCTCCAGTGTATATATAAAACAAGACCTATATGTAAAAAAGCAAACAAGTAACAAATAAATAGTAAATTGACAGATTAATATTCTGTTTAAGTGATTCACAACACAACCCCAATAAAGCCCAGATCATAAGCAATCACTCATTAAGGCAATAGTAATTAGACATTAGTAGGCTACCTGTCAAACAAATGAAGGCCATTATAAGAAGCAAAGGTCATAGGGCATCCTTGTAGAACTGGCTACAGTGGTAAAGACTGCCGATCAATCAGTAGCTGCTCATGCCATTTCCATTAGAAATTCTACAATAGGCCAGTGCTGGTATAGATAATAGCCAGAATAAATTATGAAGATACGTTTTGATAGAAAAGGTTTGATTGACGTATAGCGTCATTGGTTCCCAAGCACACCATTAGGTCTACGTTGTTACATGGGACACTTTAAAAGCCCCCCTAAGCATTGAAAAGTATACATTTTGATTATCTGATCTTGCCGGTGGTACGAAATAAAGCATGGACAACGTTGTACATGGTATCAACAATCAAATGGAGCATCTATAAAAAAAATTAATACAATAATTTGTTGATTAACATTAAATGGGTCATGAAAGTAAATGTTTTCTTTGTTGTATATATCCCATGTTGCATGAGTCTAAACATATCATGTGAAATGAGGCAATCTGAATGACAATAGTCTTAACAGTTGCAATCCTTGATCTAATCTTCTACACCAACACGTTCAATGAGCGAGCTAGTGATTACGACTTTGCAAATAGGATATTTTGGATGCAAGCCTTAAATATCGTCATCATGATAACTCAAACCTAAGGAAATCAGTAGCTTTCAATGGGCCCCTTAATTTACTGATGTTTTGCAGTGATGGTGGGCAAATATATAACACTTTTACATTATCCCATATAGTTTAATGAAGTATACATGTCATTATCAGACAAGTGTCAATATAGCCTACGTTTGGCTTGGCCAATATAAGCTTAAGTAAGAATATATACAATGGTTATCCCCAATGCCAAAGCCAAACATGTTAGAAACAAAAATGTTACTTGAATGCATTTGTGACACCCAAGTTTGATGCATGCCAAACGATGTAGGTGTCTCAGTCAAATGAGTATCAGTTGGCCACTTACCAGTATCAGTTTATGTTGAGGAGTTCACTGAGGAAGTGAAATATTGGTTGATGGGTTGTTAATGAATGATTCGACATACGGATTTGGTCCGTATGTGTTATGTTATGTATTTATAAATGAATAGTACACTTACAAAAGCTATAGGCAAGTGTTCCATAGCTGCATCATGAGTCCTTGTTTTGGTTTCATTTTATAAGGAACAGCATGCATCACATGACTATTAACAATGGGTAACCAAACGAAATGTTAAAATACATCTCAAAACAGGTCGGATCAGTTGTAGCCTATTGCTGACTTTATTGTACTTACTGAAAGTCTATCGAAAGATGTGACCCTGACTTTCAAATGCAGTGCTTATCGTGTTTACAGTAGACCCACTATAGCATAGGCCTGGATCAGAACACTTCTTTCATCGTGTTCTTCTGTCAAGTTTGCAAAGCTTGCAAATATAAATGATCGGTCTAATGAGTCGGGGCAATAAAGTAAGGAGAGAGCTTCATAGTTTGCAGGCTACCAGAACATGTAGTGATATTGACATCGGTCTTGTCAGCGGGCAGGGAGCGAGAGACTTTAGAGGCGGTCCGACATCTCGATAACATTCATCCGTCAATGAATTTCACTTGTTGTTTTGGCACTTTGTCCATTGTATAATATGGGCCTGAATGTAGCCTGCAAATACGAAACATTATGAAGACGTTTCATTAATCTCGCTGTCTCCGGACAATACTCGATTGTAATGCGACCTCTGTATGGCGGGTTGTGTCTGTCCCTCAAGCCATCGTCCAATCACGCACAGCCTTACATGATAAGGATATTTTCACTATGTACAGTATGTTGCAAAAACTGTTGTGGTAATTTAGGCAAAGGGTGCGAAAGAGAAGCAGATAACTCCTCGGCTCGGGCACCCCGATCGATGTCTGGGTTACTTCTGGTAAGTGCTATAACTACCTCTTTATTTGACCTGATTTTCTCGATTCATCAGTAGCGCAAGACTCAGGAAGCTATATCAATAGTCACTCAACTAAGCCACACTGTGACTTACCCTTTTCTATCTCATCTGGGTTTTAAATGGGCGCTGCGCACCTTTTCTCTGACCTTTTGCTAAAGTCGACAGACGGGGAAACATAAAAGTTTGGTGAATGTTGTTCGGCCACGAATGTTGTTCAAGCACAGCTAGGCCAGTCGATGCTTAGGTATGAACATCAGCTCCGAGAGACTGTAGGAACACTTTGCAAACGGGGGGGAGGGTAGATGGGTAAGATGTGAAATGTACTCGGGGAGAAAATAACCGGATGAATGTGACTGAAATTGTTTTCATTCGAATACAATTCGTGCACGATCGACGTGTAAGGTTCGCTTCGCTTCGTGCTGCGCCTCGCCGACGACCCGATCGCATTGATCCCCCTCCCGGGGTGAAGAAGTACAGGCAGTGCTGAACTGTTATGATGTGTCAATAAGTTAAAAGGTGGACGCCACTGATGATGCGAGGGCCGTGGCGCCGGAGCTGGACGTCGGAGGTATGTTTTGACATGATGTGGCCGTCATGACAGAGATCCTGTACGTCTCCGGTCCTCCGTTGAGAGCCGCTCGTCCCCTTGGTCGGGGTCTCGGTGCATCACCGTGAAACGATTATTTTCGCTTTCTTTTGTCATGATGTACGCGTGTTGGTTCTCTGCCCCCCCCCACCCCCCTCCTCCCTCCTCCCCGCTAAAAAATAGGTCTCGCGTCGATATTTCCTTTATAACCCAACGCGTGCAGGGTCGTTTTAGCATGGGGTGTGCATGTTGTTCAATGTTTAATTCACTGCTCTGTGAAATCGACGTATTAACACGCGATATGTGGCTCGTATGCAACTGTTTCTGAGCCAAGTGGT
The DNA here is from genome assembly GCA_027123545.1 of Trisopterus esmarkii. Classification (NCBI taxonomy): domain Eukaryota; kingdom Metazoa; phylum Chordata; class Actinopteri; order Gadiformes; family Gadidae; genus Trisopterus; species Trisopterus esmarkii. The sequence continues at coordinate 12,535,772 of JAOPJL010000146.1, read as the reverse complement.
CCGGACCCTCTCTCCCTCTCTCTTGATTCCGCATCAAACGCATCGTCGCCCCGCGTCTAGGTGGACGGTTCCCCGCACCGGTGGACCCCGTGCAAAACGCGACCTTTATTTCTGCGAGTGTCAACGCAGCAGTGTTAAATAAGCGATCCTCCAGCGGGCTTTCGAGTCATTGTATGTCAATGGCTGTGACACGTCCAGCGGGGCTGGAGGGCTAGCAAGCTAACTAGCTACTTTTATTCCTAGTAACTGGTAGGAAACGGGGCCACCGTGGGGTAGACACGGCCCACGGGTGCGTGTGGCCGGGCAGAAGATCCCCAGTTTAATTAATGAACCCCGAGGTTTCTCGGGTGGGAGACATTTCGACGACGACGCCTCGGAGAGTTTTTTTTTTGACAGGAGTGATATCCTAACGTTACTGTACTCGGGGGTTTTCTCCAAAGCAAGATGGACTCTCGTTCGCCTGTCTGTCTTGTCAGACCCCGGCTCGACGTTTTGCAGGGAGATGAAAATGTGAGCTTGTGTTACGCTTTGTATGGAGACTTTAGGCGAGCGATATGCGTTTAGTTTAGCAACCCCGTCGTGTCGGGTCGTGATAGCGCATTTAAAGCGTTCAGTAGGCTCAAGACTTCAGGCGGTGACCCATCGGACATCAGCAGTTTTACCTGAAAACACAACCAAAGCACTGCGCAGCGATGGACTACATCCACTAATGCCGATTGAATTGGAGCATTTCTAATATTGCATTTCATTCATCGAGGGGTCGTGGCTTCTGGCCTTCGAGCTCTGGTTTTGACTAAATGGGCGGAACGACTTCACTGCTGTAATGGTCAGTGATCAACAAAATGTCCAACAGTAGTTTCAAGAAATGCCCTGTGCTGTGTACGCACTGTCACTGGGCTATTCCCAGTTAAAGTTGCCCTGCTGCCGTTTCACGGTCGACTGAACGCGGTTTTCCTTGTTGTAAGCCATGAAAATGTGACGCTTAACTGAGAGTAGTGTCTATGTCTGTATTTTATAGGTCATCGTCATTGCATGACAAAGGCAGTGGCAGATCCATCTTCATCACTCATACAGCATTTCCATAGTTTGATCATAAGTAAGTATCCCTTTTTTTCGGTCAGTTTTCATTCAACATGTGTGTTTTGTTTCACCATCTGTTTGGGATGCATCCGGAGAAATTGTAATGATGGTACTTTCTAGTCGTAAACCATGGTTGCTATGAAATTGATTAATATTTGAGTGTCATGTTGTAGATGATCTATCGATACTAGTTGTATGCATACATTTTTATCATTTCAATTCAATTAATTCACTAATTCAGCAGTTTTCTTCATTGAACTGTTCGTAGCGAACTATAACGTGATGATATGCCAATTTGCATTTTTGCCTATACTTGGAGTTGTGTCAGGTTAGCAAATAAACACTTGCAATACAAGCTCTGTTGAGGTGACGCACGACTGAAAGGGATAATTAAGATAAGGAATTTGCATATTAATTAGTCAACTTCGATTTGACGCCGGCTAGACTTATAAGTATCCGATTTCTATCATTATTTCACATTTGGAGACTAGATCTGATGACCAAAGTAAAATCTGACTTTGCCTTAAAAGATAAAAAGATGACCTGTTCTCTAAAAAGCCACAGTGCCCTTAATAATCCCATACGACTCTGTGAACAGACTGCGAGACGCCAGTTTCAGCTACAACAAGGTAATAGATGCTAATTCAAAAGTCTAGTACCAAACACAGAGGTAACAATCCTTTACTCGAACTAGGTCATTTATCCTATTTATTCAAGGCCAAGGACAGTAATGTCTAACAACAGTAGATGTGCAGTGGTGGAAGGTTATTGATGGGTTCAGGGTCTACTCGCCATTTTCTGAAGATGTCCAATTGGTAGATAAGGTCTACATCCACATTTGGCTATTATCTTTTCTAAGAAAACCTTAATGCAACCTACAGTTTCCTGCTAATTTTGGTTTTCTGAAGCAATGATGCATGTATATTCTAATTTTATGTGCTGGCAAAAAATATCTCCCATCTTAATTTCGCCATCGTTTTATGACATTTTTATAACTTGATTACTTGTGCTGAAAGGTAATCTTTAAAATACTTATTTTAATAAGTGAAGTTCTATTCTTTTACATCGTCCAAGTCATTGAGCCGAATTCTAGTACACCACCTGTTGTACCCTCTTTTATGAACCCCCAAATTGTCAGTTTAGAAAGACATTGCAAATAAAATGCTCCTAAAACTTTTGTCATTACTATTCATCATCATGTTTGAAGTAAACATTGAAGGCTTTTAGACACAAAAAAAATTGTCAAAGTTTCAAGGGCCTCTTCAGACATTGGTTTTAGTGAGCATCTGTTAGATTTTGCTATTCTTCTGTTGTTATTTGTATTACTGCGAGTGGTCACAAGCATTTTCCGTCAATGAATTGTCAGGAAAATATATGAATTGTGTGCCATTATAACTACAAAGCCTCTTTTGATTCGTTTGAGCTTGTCTCCACAAAATCTCTAAGGCTACGTTAGATTGATCACAAGTCCTCAAAGGAACAGTGCCTATCAAATTGAAGTTTTTAGCTAGGTAAACAACATGGATAAAGGTATTTTTACCACCAATGTAAAACTAAACAATGTCTTAATGGCTTTGAATACACCAGTAAAACAAAGCAGGAGATTTGGTTCCAGGCCAGACTAAGAAGTTAATGAGGACACACAAATCTGGGCAACAATTCTATCAACCGTAACAAAAGGGTCCAGAGATGTATACTACCCTGGATTATTTGTTGTAACATTTAATTTGACTATGGTTTCTATTTGTTGAAAAGGCAGTTACGAACCAAATAAAATGACTAGGGAGCACTGATGTAGAAAACGGTAACATTTTGTGATCGAGGTCAGGGACTGCAGACATTTGAAGAAGGATGGGTTTTGTACAGTGTGTACCAATGCCGTGTATTTACTAAATTATTTACCATTTGGGTATGCTAGTTAAATGGGGACAGAGTGAGTTTATTACATGTGGTCCCCATGTAGGGGTTGAAAAAAGTGTAAAAGTCAGAAGACAAGATAATTGTTCATTTACTTTAAAGATTTACCAAATTCCATAGTTCTCACAACTACCACATTCAGTGAATAGCATATCATTCGAAATGTTTGAAAAATAAAAATGTTACTTCCTGACAAGCGTAGCGACATACAAAACTTCAAAACAAGTAACCTTGCTACCGTAACGCAGCTTTTACATCAGACGCTATCTCTTCCCAACAGCAGTTGCACATTGAAAAGTTTGAACTGTCCTCAATAATGAAGTGTTTTTTAACCCCCTCCAAAGACGTGCACATCAGGGCATCTAGCAGGGTGCTTCTGAAGAGGGCGTTTGAGACCGGCGGCGGCTAGCCTAGTTTGTGTACATAATTGAGTAAGAAAAGAGAAATTATTACATTTTCAAGGAGGGCAAGTTTTGGAAGTGGACCCAATAGAAATCCAAAATGTACGTTCTGGTTGAATGGGTTAAATACCATTTCCAATTTGGATCGCACTACAGGCTAAAGACCAACAATGAGAGGTTATTGATTTAAGGTATCTGAGATTGCATTGCAAACATTTTTCAACATATGTTGAGAATGTGGCTAGTCTTCTCTTCCGTCCATATATTCATGCCTCTGGTCTGACTTGTGTGTGTTGGTGTGTTTGTGTGATCGAAACAGTATTCCTCACATGCAACAACAGACCGGCACCACAGACGGGCACCACTGCACCATTGTGTATGAAGGTGTTATCAGGAGTGACCCACACAGTATTATTTTATGCTTTATGTGTCCAGCTCAAACAGTGACACATAACAGTCATTTTCACAACTCCAAATTAATAACACCAGGGTTTTATTGGCAACTGGAATGTGGCTGGTTCAATCCCCCTCTTGCCCCATCCAATAACAAAGTGTCCTTGAGCAATGCACATGCACCTACACTGCTCCTTTAGCTAGTAGACTCATTGCACGGCCGACATTGATAGTGTTGTATTGTACATTTTTGACCCAGTACTCAGGAATGGATAATATTTAAGTTTTAATATTAGCGAGGAAGAAATGGTGAAGGGGTGAAACATGAATCCAACCCCCAATTGTTACCTAGAACTGTAATACAGGAAATGGAATAGGAAACGAGAAGAATATGCTACTTCCCCACATAATTACGAGGACCAAAATAATGGACAGCAGTATATAGATTAGATTTACTCTCACTGTCACTAAATTGATGTTCTATTGTCCAGCTGTTATGTGAAGTGATTGGAATTGAGGTGTTAATAGGTTAGGTGTAGGTTAGGTTAGGTGTTAATTAGTAGGGCACTTCAAGTAAGCCTGATTGGCTTGTGGTAGTTTCAGTAACTGAGAACCTTCCCAGTTAACATTTGTGGTAAAGTGTTTTAGTATACCAGATATTAAAGGTGCTGTGGGTAAGATTAAATTGATCTAAAGAGATGTTGAATCTAAAAACAGAAAAACGTCACTTTCTGCGCCCTCCCTCTCTGTGATTGATAGGCATTGAGGATACCCTGACCCAATCAAAGAAGAGATGCCCTGATTGTTCAGAAAATAATGCTATAAGTTATTTAGAGCCGGGCGATGTACCACACACATGTATATGACAATTTGAGACCAGCTATTTCCTGGGCACTTTCATCATAATGCCCACATTTACTTTAAGATACCAGCCAAGACACCGTGGTAGTTAGATGTACCCAGTCCATTTGTCGTGCCTCGCGGCCTAGATACGGCCTGGTCCTGAACGTGTCTTTTGTCCACCAGGGGCGGTAGGACCATGAAAGGTGGAGGAAGGGGCAAGGAGCCCCCCGCCGCTGGGGAAGTTGGGGGCAAGCGCCCCAAGCGCAAATGCCTGCAGTGGCACCCCCTCCTCTCCAAGAAGGCTCTGGATTTCTCAGAAGAGGAAGAGGAGGAAGAGGAGGAGGAACTGGAGAAAGTAAGCCTGGGCTTCCCCTGCAAAGTTTGTCAGCAGCACACAAAGTGGTTTGATGGTGTAGATTTCGTGGAGGAACCACTTTTTTTAAAAGCTTTTATTGATTATTACTCATCATCATTACCGTTGTTGATTATTTTTAGTGGTGGATAATTTAGCTGACACTTGCATCCCAAGCTACTCACATCGGACATGTTTAGATGCATGGCATCAGTTTTTTCTGATAGGTACATGGTGCTTAACCTTTGCGTCCCTAGTCGATCACGAAAAAGCATTATTATCCACTGGAACCTGAGGCAGAAGCTCTCCGGTGCAAGTCTCTTTGTCTCTGCCATCCTAACGGGGTTGAGCTGTCGTCTCCAGCCACAGGCGCCTTGCGGCCAGACCCCGGGGCCCGGCACGGAGCAGTGCGTGGTGGCCAGGGAGGAGCCGGAGGAGGACCCTACAGAGCAGCGGGCACGCCGGCCCATGAACGCCTTCCTGCTCTTCTGCAAGCGCCACCGCTCGCTGGTACGGCAGGAGCACCCCCGCCTGGACAACCGCGGCGCCACCAAGATCCTGGCCGACTGGTGGGCGGTGCTGGAGCCCAAGGAGAAGCAGAAGTACACGGACATGGCCAAGGAGGTGAGGGCCCTGGTTTCTAATCATCCGCTTTCAGGCCCCCTTCAGTTTCGACATCCGTTCAGGAGACCTCCGTTGTCGGAGGATTTTCTTGCTGCTGACATTTCACCAGGAAACGATCCAAAGCGTTTCTCCCCGATCAAAATAGAAGTGTCAAATAGACTTTTAGTACGATTTACATTTGAATGCATTCTCTTATGCATGTAATCGTGCTTTGGAATGGCTGATCAGTGATTTATAATTTGAGTTGGCACCCATCTCAATGTTTGCAACAGCCAACAGTTTATATTCAATACTTAGTTTAATGTAATTGGTATTATTTGTGTGCAATGTTATGTTGGCAGGTAGTAGCAGGCTAATTGATTGTAAACACTGCTTACATTTTCTTGGAAACCACCTCTTGATGTTTTGACATCTCTGCAGTTTAAATGTGCGTCACAGCGGTAAATACATTTTGCTACATGCATTTTTAAGTACCGTTTTCAACTTGAATTTTTCATTTAAAAAGTCCCATGATTAACAATGCTTCATAATATCCCTTAAAGGTATTTATTTATACCATTCTTTGCCTTTATCAAAGACGAGTAAAACACCTGGTTATTACGACGCATAAAACGGCCATTCCACAATTTCAAATAATTGCAAAGACCAATCACAAAAGGATAGTCCAAACCAAGTCAGAGTAACCTTTTCTTTTCTCCCCCTCACCAACAATCTCATTTAAAAACCTGATGCCAGAGTTGACGGCAGTCGACATTCCTCCAGTCCACCAGAAACCGACCGCTCAAAATACATCAATTTGTGTTCCTTTCTAGTACAAGGACGCCTTCATGAAGGCAAACCCAGGTTACAAGTGGTGCCCCACCACCAACAAGCCCGTCAAAACCCCCCCGTCCTGCCAGCCCGTCTGCAACCACCGCAAGAAGGTCTGGTCCTTCCCTTCCAACACCCCCTCAAAGGACTCCACCACTGCCAAAAAAGTGCCCAAGTCGGCCGGCACGCCACAGTTGAACTTTGCCATGGCAGGTGGGTGACTGGGGCCTGTACTCTGAGTAGTGGCGGTAGTGGCACTATTTGCAGTGTTTTGAGTTATTACACCTGTATTACAATTGGAGGGGGGGATGCCCCGTACTTTACTGGTGCAATGAGGTTCATCGGCCAATATTGACAGAGTAGCTTCTTGTTATTGCCTTCAGTCAAATGCCTGTGGAACACTTACTCTATTCTAAGTAAAATGCTCTGCACTGTTATTCATTGAAGAATATTAATTGTTACAATTATTTCTCTGGTTGAGAATATTAACATAGTGTTTGTGTGCTTGCGTGTGCGTTTCTTGTCTTCAGATCCTACTAAGATGGGCGGTCTGAGCATGCTCCTACTGGCTGGCGAGCGTGCTCTAAGTGCCAGAGAGGTGGGTACTGTCTGCCTGCACTCACACACGTAGTGACCTCTGGCTGTAATGGTGACCATCACAACTAGAGGGTGCCAGAACACCTAGCAGAGTAGATGGTCTGTGTTATGGTTTGGTTTAGAAGATGTTATCACTCTGTGTGATCTAATAGGCCAAATTCATAATTTATTTTAAATATTCATAAATACATAAATAGTGATGGTACTATTTTCATAGAGGATGGCTTTCTGATATTTAAATAAGCTGCATTGGAAATGCCTGTAAAAAAAATGGCACCACGTCCAAAGCAATGCATTATTGCTTTTGATAACTTCTGATTTCATATCTTTCTTTTTTCGTGTGTGAAGAGCCCGCCCAGCAACTCAATACCCAGTTTACCAGGGGTGGCAATCACAGAGAAAACCCTCCAAGGGAAAAAAGAAGAAGAAGAAGAGGTGTGTGACACGAGAATCTGTTCCTGTATTTGCGTGTCTTGGACTGTTGGAATAACAATTTGTTATTCCTGTGCCACTGTAACAACGGCCATGTAAAAACGCCATCCCAAGCCCCTAGTGCACCGCGGGCAGCCAGTGCAGTAACCAGTCGGTAACCGGTAACCTGGGAACCCATTAGAAACGTACCTTCCCCCCCCCCCTGGGAGTGGTTTGACTTTTTGCTGACCAATAGTTCACAACAATGCACTAGTGCTGAGCCCAATTATTCAGATTTTATTTATTATTATTTTTTTTTATGTAATCAAAACCAATATTGAAATGCTTTGTGGTTTTTACTCATGAAAAAAATGTAAATGCAACAAATAAAAAGGAGGTGGAAGGTTAGGTTACATTCTGCCTGAATATCCCAGTGATATCCAAGGGATCAAATAAATAAATCTATGAAAGGGGGAGAGACATCGCTCGGTCTGAGAACGCTTTGTGTCAGCACTTCAGTTGAGCCAACTGTAGCCGTCCTCAAAATGTTCTGGCCAAAGATGGCATGAGCCCACTCCCATACCATGGAAGCCGTGCATCTTAGGAAGCTTTTAGGCTGTACTGAAGCTCTGCCGTAACAGAGTCTGACTCAGTCTGAATGGCACTGGCGTCCACACAGCAACTCTACATGATATTTTGGTTTAGCTTTTTGTGTTATCAAAAGACCACTGTAGAAATGAAAGGATTGGCAAATTAAAAACTAAATATTCAAAGTTTGAAATAAAGTCAGGACGTAATTCGTCCAATGCTTTGTTTCACATTATGGGGTTTAAAAGCTGAGGAAGGCTTTTCGATACTTACCTATGGTACTCATTGATTATTGTGTGCCCCAAATTCATGTGAGAATATAAATATAAAGAAGGTAATCGAATGAACAGGAAACCGAGGGTAATGGTGATCTGCAGTTCACCATTACCCACATGGCAGTAAATCTTCTTATTTATGATGTTTAAACAGTTTGTGTGTTGATTGGTCTATATTGCTTTCTGAAAAATCTTGCAGCAACAGCAATGGTCTGAGACGTTTCATAATTACATTGTGTACTTTTGCCTTCCCTCTACAGACACTAAGTGCAACACAGAATAGAGTGCCGGACATCTCTAAAAGCAGGGTCAAGTCTCCCCCCGCCTCAATGACAGAGGTAACGTACCATGATGCCACAATTCATTCCAATACATTGTCACCTCCTTGAAAAAGTAATAATGGATTACATCTACAGTATAGTGTACTACTGTTTGTTGCACATGGGGCAAATAGTTAACCTCAAGATACATACCTTCTTTTGTTCAATAAATGGGTTATTTATTTGGTTATTGAGGCAAGTGTATGGTAGTCTGGTTGGGACACATTTCTCTTGTTCAAGATCAGACCGTTTGCCTTTTTTAAGTTTAAACCACCCGATACCAACCCCTACCACCTGATACCCCTGTAGCGGTGTCTCTGTATCCTTATTCTAAATCTGGCTTCCCTTCTTTGACTGAATGAAGCGGGCGTCTCCACATCCGCCGCCGTCCGCGGCCCCAGAGGCAAAGCCATGCGGTCAGTCCGCTCTCTTCCAGCTTGCCGAGGTAAGTTCAGTTCAGTTTCCGAATTCACAGGATGAACCATGGCAGTGGCTGGCGGTGTCCACATAACCGTGTAATGGATGAAACCATTAAGTTCAATTCTTCTTAAGGTGTTGTCATTAAAAATGAAAAAAATAAAAAGTTAACATTTATTACATTTTATTTTGATAGATGTGCTTGGCATCCGAAGCCGGGAAGATAGAGCCGGCTGTCTCCAAGTCTCAGGAGAGCCCCTCCCCCTCCCCCACGGTCAATGCAGAGTTCAGGTCAGAGGTCAAGCAGGAGATGGGAGACCACCCCGACCGCACTCACTCCTCCTCCTCCTCCCCGCTGTCACCGCTCTTGCCTCCGCATTTCCCCTCTCCCCCCACCGCCTCCGTCTCCTCCTCCTTGTCCGTTACCCCCGGCAACGTCACTGCGGCGGCGCAGGCGGACGTCCAGAGCGCGCGCGCCGCCAAAAAGAAGACCAAGAAGAAGGACTCGCCGACGGAGGCCGCCGCCGCCGCCCACAAGCCGCCGGGCCGGCCGGCCGCGCCCGCCCCCCCCAGGAAGACGGGCGGCGAGAGTCCCGCCGCGGACCTGGACAGCGTGTTCTGCACCATCGAGGCGGTGGCCAAAGGCTCCTGGACGGAGGCCGAGGCGGAGGTCAAGGTGAGGAGGAGGTCCCACGACGGCGGCGGCAGCAGCCCCGGGTCGCCCAAGAAGAAGAGCAAGCCCCGGACCCCCAAGACGCCCCTCAAGGCGGCGGCGAACGAGGAGGTGGCGGCGGCGGCGGCCGCGAAGGGAGAGGAGAGTGGAGGGCATCCCGCCCGGCTGCACAGCGTCTCCTCGCTGTCAGAGGTGGAGAACAACAACAACAACAGCAACAATAACGACGACGACGATGACATCAAGGAGGAAGAAGAGGAGGAGGAGGAGGAGGAGGAGGAGGAGATGGAGACCGCGGAGGTCGTTCCCGTCAGTCCCAAAGAGGAGGCGGTGGAAATGTCGGAAGAGGAGGCGGATGGGCTGCGCACCGCTCGGTCCCCGGGGCCCGTCCCTGGCGGGCTCCAGGAGCCCCCCGCGGCCGGCCTCAGGCCGAAAGACGAGGAGGCAGAGAAGGACAAGGGCCTGGACGCCATGGAGACCGGGGCGGAGAGCCGTGGCTCCCGCAAGTCCGAGAGGAGCTGCAAAGGAGCGCTGTACAAGACCCTGGTGTCCGAGGGCATGCTCACCTCTCTGAGGGCCAACATCGACCGAGGTACCGTACAGCCAAGTGTCCTCTGATACTAGTGTAGGCTTTCGAGTGTTATTTCAATTTATTTTATCGAAACGTACACACCCTTTGTGTTTGTGTGACCTGCAAAAAAAAAAGTGAATCGATGATTCACTTTTGACGTGAATTGATGCGTTGTGTTTCTGACGAATTGTCTCTTTCCAGGTAAACGGTTTGCGTTCCGTGCGTCGGACCACGACGCCAACTGGCAGGAGGAGGGCTGTGTTGTCCCCCCGACGGGACCCCCCAACCCCAAGAAGCTGAAGAAATCCAAGTCCAAAGACGAGTCGTCGCAGGGGTGAGGGGCCAAAGTGGCATGTCTTTAGTGCATGCTTTGACATTTGTAGAAGGCAGTAGAAACTTGTGAAAATAAAGCATTTGATAGCACATCATATGCACCCTTTCTGCTCGCTCTGAAAGACAAAGTATTTGAAACTGAAATCACATTTCAAACAGATTCAACATTCACTCAGAAGCCTACATATTAAGTGTGAATAATGTTTTTTTTTTTTTTTCTCAGCCTGGGGAAACTGGAGGAGGAGTTTGAGAAGAAGTTCAACAGCCTGCCACAGTTCAGCCCCATGACGTTCGACAAGAAGAGCACCGCGGTGGTGAAGAAGAAGAAGCCCGACAGCCCCGCCCCAGCACAAGAGGAGGGCCCTAAAGCTGCCAAGGGTAGGCCCCCAAACGTCCCCCAGACCCTAGCGTTGTGCGTTCTCTTTGTGTTAACGGGGAATTGCCTTCATTTCAATCATGCGCCCACAATGCACTTTTGTGTTGTTGTTTTTTCTTTTTGTGTGAAGTTTTTTGCACGCAATTCTGCTCTGCAAAAACCTTTTGTTCAGTAAGACCATGACATGACTCCATAACATGGCTGTTCCATTCCCTTCTTCTATTGTTTCTTTATGATTTGTGTGTGTGTGTGTGTGTGTGTGTGTGTGTGTGTGTGTGTGTGTGTGTGTGTGTGTGTGTGTGTGTGTGTG